>JACDJE010000464.1:330280-542573 GCA_016647715.1 Pavo muticus
CGCTGCCCGGCCCGGCCCGGCCCCGCGGCGCCCCCTGCTGCCCCCGCGCCCTTCTGCTGCCCCCGGGCGCGCTCTCTGCTTTTGGTTTCTGAAGCTTTATTTAAAAAGAACAAACAGCAAACACCTTCTCCCTCCCGCCCTTTTTTAGTTCTCTTTACTCTTTTAAAAAAATTCCTTTATTATTTTTTTATTTTTCCTATCGGTGGCTGAGTTTCATTTCCCCCTTTTAACCGTTTAACCTTTATTTTTCCCCACCATTTTTCCCTTTCGGAAACGCTCCCTTATGAACGCCGCTCACCGCCGCACTCGGTGCCGCGCGTGTCCCCTCCCGGGCGGGGGCTCGGGGCGGCTTCACCCCGCGGAGGCGGCCGGAGCCGAGAGAGCCGAGCTCGGGCCCCGTCCCGAAGCACCACCGCTGTCCCGCACCGCCCCAGGGCCGAAATCCCCGCGCTTCCCCCCCGCTCCCCGTCGGTGCATCTCAGGACAGGGTCCCCCCCGTTGTCCGCTGCCCCCCTGAGCCCCTTTCTCGGCTGCAGGGCGCGGCAGAGCGGCGGCAAGGTGCGGCACAAGCGGCAGGCGCTGCAGGACATGGCGCGGCCGCTCAAGCAGTGGCTCTACAAACACCGCGACAACCCGTACCCCACCAAGACCGAGAAGATCCTGCTGGCCCTCGGCTCCCAGATGACCCTGGTGCAGGTAAGGGACCTCCCGCCCGGACGGGAGAGACGGGGACAGCCAGTGCTGGGGACGCGGGTGCGGTCGGGGTCATCGGCGCGGCCGGGGAGAGCTGGGCACGTCCTTCCCTCTGCCGCCCTCCAGCATCGCCCCGTGCCCGCGGGTGGCAGTTCCCACGCGTGGACTCTGAGGGCTGAGGGCAGCGAAACCCGCGTTTCCCCTCCTCTCCTGCTGGGAGAAGGCGCTGCAAAGTATCTCATCCATAAGTGCAACGGAAAGAGTTTCGCATGGGCTTTAAAAAACTTCAGGTTCCCCCCAGAATCAATAACAGGAGATGTCAACACACGGCAGGGCTTGTTCAAGAACTTGTAGGGAGCGACTCATTTCCCTTTTGAAAACAGTCTGGAACGGAAAGCATCGCACTGCTCCGATAGCAGCCACCACCTGCCACCCCCAAACCCACACTGCCATGCGGGCATGCAGTGCTCAGCAGCTCATGGAGCGCTTTGGTGCCACACAGTGCAGCCAGAAGTAGCTGTGCTCACAGGTACAGCCCTGCTGTCACAGCAGGAGGGGTGCAATTGGCTGCAGGTGTTGGTAAATCTGATGGCTTCGTTCCCTTTTGCCGTCTGGCACTCTGTGCAAATGGGTGGTGCGATGCTACCGGTCGCTGAGCGATGCTGTCCCGGCTCTGGAGGCTGCAAGGATTGATGTATTGTGAATGGTCTCATTCCTGTACTGCTGCTGGGTGCATGACATGAAACACGTGTTGGCAGGATGGGTCCTCAGTGCTCTACCCAATCTGTGATGTGTCACTGTGGGGGACTTGAAGATATCAGAGTGGGAGAGCAGGTGGCAGTCCAGAGTTATGGTTCTGAGCTCCTGCAGAAAAGGCAGCACTCCAAGCTCCCATTCTCATAACGCTGGCGAAAGGGGACACTTCTACACTTCAGTACCTCATTGTGGAATTATTGCACTACCAAAACACCATTACTTCAACAAAAATAATATTAATGTCTCAGAAAATGCCAATTATAGCTGGAAGATACAGTTAAAATAACTTCTTCATTTTGTAAAAACATGCATGTAAGGTCTGCTCAGACTTTAAAAATACGATTGGATGAACACTGTCCATTCAGTGCTGCAATTCAATAGGAGCAGTTTATTGAACTCCGGCTTTCAGAATATTCCCATATTTCTGCGTGAAATTTAAAACATACATCCAGAATACGTGTCTGGAGAATTTCACATTTGTGACATATTGAGGAGTTCTCTTCTTTCTTTATAAAAGCCACAGAATGAATATGCAAGGGGAAAGTGTCTGGTGGTGGTTTTTGCAGTACTTCTCAGTAGGTCCCGGTTGGGATGTGCTGTGTTTGTCTCTGTAACAGCACCAAGGGAGCCACGGCCACTGCTCCATGGAGCGCTATGATTTATGTCAGGTGTAGGATGAAATGAAAAAGAGTTACAGAGTGCTGCATTTATCCCTGCTAGACCCCCATGGCTCTGCTGGATTTACACCGAAGCTGAATTTGAGCAGTTTATTTCTACAAAATGGAATATTTGAAAGAGTTGTGCGAAGCAGCACATCCATCTTCATTTACAGAAGCACGCCATCAAAAAGAAGCCCCAGATGTTTCTTCCATCAGTTGGGTGCACTGCTTTTTTAATTCAGGAATAGTGTAGCATCTGCACAAGAGGTAAATAAGTAGGGCTGGCAGCAGCAGCAATCCCTGAGCCTGGAGGAACAAAACAGCACCCACCTCTCCTTGGCTTTCACGTGCCCAGAGAGAGCCAGGCTGCAGTCCAGATCAGTGTTCTTCTTCGTGGAGATCTCAGCCACACTGGATGCATCTGTAACAACTTCCCCGGAGCCCAAGCTCATTCAGATGGGGCTGCTATAGCCAAGAGCAGTTTGGGTTTGGGCTTCAGTATCTGTTGGAAAGCTTTGTCTCTCCCCAGAAGGTCTCTGGGAATTGCTCTTCTAGTCTAATAGCACCAAACATCGCTGGAGAACCAGGAATTGGTGCGGTGTCTTCTCTGTGGGTTACACATCTTCATGCTGACCTCGCATCTTACCTTTCCCCCATTTCTCAGCTCTCAAGTTGCAGCTTTCTTCTCCAAAGGGTGCTGCTGAAAATCCCTCCAAGCTTCCACCAAAATGTCACCGAGGCAGTGAATGGTGGGGTCTTTTCTTGTTTTTCACCTGCATGCCAACCTTAGGGAAGTTCTTCAGCAGCCACCTGGGGTATGGTTGATTGCTGTGGAATCAGTGGTGAGGCTGCAGCCCTTCTTTCCTTTCATCTGACAAACCTTACTCCAGTACATACCATATTCCAGTCTGTGCCATCCGCCCAAAAGAACTTTTGCAGGACTGTGGTATGGATATAGCTAATCCTTCTGTGAGATAAATAGGTAAACACGCAGCTCTGCTTTTTACTGTATCATTAGGACAGAGTCAGAATGCCAAATTTTCCACTATTTTATTTTCATTAGTTCTGCTGTCACCCAGTTGGCTGATTTTAAATTAATTTCTCCTCCCTCCCCAGTACTTTGGCTTAGCCCCGTGCTCCCTGGTGCAGTGTGACAGAAGGGCTCTCCCTACCTTCAGAGGGGAAGTCAGACTCTTTCAGGGAGGTAGGATTTTGCAGCAATCATAAATCATCTTGTTTCTCAATAAGTAGTAGCAAAACCCAGTGCACATTCTGGGCTGACTTCTTCCTGAGCAGTCCAACGAGGTCTTCAGGAGTCCTCAAGGCAAATGTTATTGCAGTTTGCAGTCCAACAGTCGAAAGTTTTCTGCTTCCCGAACTGCCAAAGCAGGAAACCAGAAAAGCAATATAAATTGAGAAAACATTTTATGTTTTACTCCAATTAGATTCTGATTCAGAATCCAATAATTTCTCCTATTAATGTGCTATTAACGTGCTACATTTTCATTTGTAATATTACCGCAGTGCTTGATTTATTTTATTTTAAATTTTGTTTTAGATGTTCTTGTGAAATAAAAAAGAAAAATGGCCATCTATTCCTTCCAGAAAGAAACATGAATAGCCGTATTGTAGAAGAGCAGCTTTCTGCAATACTAGGATTAATACACGGGTCATGCGCTGCTGTGGATTTAATAGTATTCGGATCCACACAGGCATATCAGGATTACGGGGGGAGGAGCATTGCTTGATTTGTTCCCATTCTGAAACCTCAGCCACTCTTAAGCACTGAAGCAGAACAAATCACAACGGGTCTGAAGAGGCTCTTCAGAAGCAAAGCCAGAGGGTCAATATTTCTTGATGCCGATATAAGTACTTGATGCTCTCTGGGAACGGCTGAGCTGATGTAAAGTATGAACGCAAGGAAGCACTTTCTATTATCGTTCTTCCTGTTGGTTTTTTTCTGGTCTTTTCACTTTTGCGGAATAGCTGTATGATTGTTGCTGACAAGAGAAATGAGTTTGGTCATGCAGTTTTTCAGGATGCTTAGTTCTTGGGCAATTTCAGAGATAAACCTTTTTCTACTATGCCTTGTATATAAATCACTGCAGTTTTGTTGTTTTGGTTTGGTTTTGAGATTTTTGGAGATCACAGTAATATAAGGTAGGACCTTAATGGAAGGATGGCTGGCTCTTGAGTGGATTTACCTAATGTTCTTTCATCCTCAACGTGCCTTGTTTAATTGCATTTGGAATGAGTTTCTGGAGTGAGCACTCCCTGCTTTTTTACCGGAGAGCCTCTCCTGTAAATGCTGACTGAAGGTTATTCCACAATGATCAGATAACTACTATTTCCTCCTCTCATAGCAGAAAACTTGAAATATGACTCATCTTGTCACACTGATATGCAGGATGCAACGAGTTGGCACAGAAAGAATGAGCCCAAAATAAACTAAGAGTACCAGGCAAAAATCACTCTCACTAAATTTAATTGCTTTTATGTATGAGTCACGCTAATACTATCCTCTCTTCCTTTCCTATAATGAAATATTGATAAAATATTTCAAAGTGTGATGGTATGCAGCACAACGAAATCTTTCTAATGAGATGGTGGGGAGCTGTTGGCTCGGTGAGGTGATGCTGGACTCCAGGCTGGTCTGTTCTTGTCGTCCTGTGTCTGGTTTCCAAGCTCCCCTACATCCCGCCGCGGGCAGGTGGTTCATGCTGCAGCTGGGCGGTCTGCAGCGAGTTTGTTCATGGCATCAGAAGGTGGATGGGTGCCAAGCCACCCTTTCTGGTTTACTATAATGATTGCTGTGTCAATATGATGAATATAAACAAGCAGCCTTGGAGGAGAGTGAATGTTACTTACTCTTCGCTGCCAACTACAGCTTTGGTCTCCTAACCTGTCGCTGCAAACTATGTGCTTTGTGGAGCTCTTCTCACAGTATTTTCAGTGGAGCCCTGCTTTGTATAAGTGTGATTTTATACAAAATCCAAGTGAGAGACTCAAAGTGCCATTGCTGGCTCCTCTGTAGGGCTCTGAGCTGCAGACCTGTTTGTCCTCCAGCAGACAGGATTCCTTTTTCTCTTCATCATCCCAGAAGAGATTATCGATCTGGGAGAATTAGCCAAGCACTTCCATGCCACCTAGGCAGCCCCCGCAGCAATAGGCAGGTGGCAGAAGTAGGGCCAGGCCCAGTTTGAGGCCCACAGCTCGGCCTCCCAGCAGCAGGGCTGGGTGCTGGCAACACACGTGTCAGCCAGCTCTGTAGGTGACACCAGCTGAACAGTGCGACGGTTTTGGGTCACACTGTGACCACAGCAGCCCCTGGCTTTGTGTTCAGGCCTGGCTGTGTGCTGACCATGTAGGCCTGAGGGACAACACCACGTGTCCATTTGCAGTGTCACACTCTAGAAAATGCTCTGCATCTGGGAGCTAAGAAAATGCATAACTTCCCATCTTTAGCGGTCACTGTGCGAGGGATTTGTATCTCAGCTGGTCTTCACCTTTTCCATGACAGAAACAGTTGCAGAAGCTGCTGCTCCATAGAGCAAATGTCTGATTTCTGTGTGACTCAATGTGTGCTGCAGTCAGTGCCGTACTGCCCTGATACCCTCACTGCTCTCTTTGCGTCCCGATACAGAAGGAAGAATTTAGGCTTTTGGATACCCAAATGCAGAACAGCTCTTCAGCAGTTTTATTGTAGCCCACGTAAATGTCAAATGCAAACTACCTAACATCAGTTATTAATTTTAATTTAGGATGTTAGTAATATATCAAAGATTTGTATGGGAAGTTCAGGGTGTTATCCTTAAAAACGAGAAGATAAATATTTGAGGATACCTTTATTAAATGTTTGCTAATAACCTGTTGAGGGTTTGCTGATGCAGGTGAAGGGCGGAAAGGCAGAACCTGAGCTGCTCAGCGGCAGTTTCAGACTCCCAGTGCCCCAGAGTGTTTCCCTCATTTGCTCTTTTCTTAGGACATACATAAAGTTTGTGTACTCTGTGTGGGTTAGATTTGTTTATTTCCATTGTTTTCCAGGGAAGCTAATACATTAATTTTTAAGCAGGTCTCAAACTGGTTTGCCAATGCAAGACGTCGCCTTAAGAACACGGTCAGGCAACCAGACCTCAGCTGGGCTTTGCGAATAAAACTGTACAACAAATATGTCCAAGGAAATGCTGAAAGGCTGAGCGTGAGCAGTGATGACTCGTGCTCTGAAGGTTTGTTGGTGCTTTTTTTAATCAATTTTACACTGATCAAAATACATTTAGAAAGTCTCAAATAATACAGGTTAGCTCTGGTTTCTCATAACGGTCAGCAGAGCCATCTCTACTTCTTGTGAATTAGGCACCATTTCTGGCTCCCAGATACTAATGGGAGTAGTTGCAAAACACTTGCAAGATGGGATTGTGTAGGTTATTCAAGGGTCGCATGTTATTTGCCTGCTTTGTGTAGCTTTCCTACTATAAAAAGAATTGCTAGTCCATTCAATTCTGCAAAGCTATTCTGATTTAAAAGAAAAAAAAAGCTTTCATTTGTCAGTTTAAGGAAATGAGAAGTCCCTGGACCATTACTTTCCTAGATGGAAGGGGTGCATCGATGTCACATAATCAAGAGAATCTTATTAACTTCAGGGGGGCTTTTTTTACCCTAACGTATACACCACTGTAAATAATACTGTGTGTAGTTTCATACTACTGTGTTTAGTTTCTGTATTTTACCCATAAACATTTGCCTTAAAGATTCACTGGAAATCTCTCCTGCCCGAATTAACAAATGTAGGAATTTTTTAAACAGTAACCCACATTTTTAATAGAACATTGTTACTAGTCAGTTATGGGGGCTTTTTTTTCTGCCTGTTGTGAGGGAAAAAAGCTACAGAACAATGCCAGAGATGTGTATGTGAATTTTTAGAAGAAGACATTTCAAATTGTGCTCAGTTTCAGTTCTGTTTGTTCCAATTTCAGTTTGTACTCACATTTCTTTGGATGGCACTTTCCTTTGAAAGATTGGTTGCAGGACAGCCAAAAGAGTACAGTTTAACCAAATATGCTTAAATATGCCCTAGTATTCAGGAGAAGCTATGATCATAAGAATTAAGCTTATTCATCCATATTTTGAGTAACTTACCATTCGTTTAGGGCACTTCTCATTTTTATTTTTTTTCTACCTGCCTCACCTTGATTATGAATGAATTAGACCTAGAGACTGTTTTCTACAGTTGATAATAATAGCTGGAGTGTCTGAGAACCCTGGAAACTACAGTGAGCAATGCGTGAACAGAAGAAAATGAAAATAACTTTCTAACACTGAAGTAAAAAATTACTTGTCTAGATTTAGTTACATTTATAGCAATTTAAACATGTAGAGAATGCCTTTTGTTAAATATTAGATATTTTCTGTGTTACTGTATCTTTCTTCCTTTGTTTTCAGATGGAGAAAATCCTCCAAGAAACCATATGAATGAAGGGGGATACAACAAACCAGTTCATCACACTGTGATTAAAACTGAAAGCTCAGTCATAAAAGCAGGAGTGAGACCAGAAACAAGTGCCAATGAGGATTATGTGTCACCTCCCAAATACAAAAACAGCTTATTGAATCGTTACCTGAATGACTCATTGAGACATGTCATGGCTACTAACGCAGCTATGATGGAAAAAACAAGGCAGAGGAATCACTCTGGTTCATTTAGTTCCAATGAATTTGAGGAGGAATTGGTGTCTCCATCATCATCAGAGACAGAAGGCAATTTTGTCTACCGGACAGGTAAGGAATTCTTCCTGCATCATTTTTGATACAGTTGGCTTTGGTCCTTGTTCTCACCTGGAATGGGTGTTGCCTAGTTGGGCCTTTGATGAGAGCTGATGACTCCTGTCCATCCTCTGGTATAACAGTGGTAACTCCTGTCCATACCTTTGTTTGAGAATGGATAACTCTTGTCCAACCCCTCCCATTCATTGGAGATGTCCACTTTGCTGTACTGAAGTTCCATGCTGTTACTGGCTGCTCAGTGAAGCTGCTTCTTCTTTGAGCTGCAGGGGAGATTTTTGAAGGATGCTCACAGATCTGTTTGTTGGCACTAAGGCAAGCCTAATGAGGGAGACAACTCCTAAGCATTCTGTTAGTAAGGGAGGGCTGGAGGAGAAGTAGAGGGAAGTGCTGTGTAGCCCCAGACACAGAGTAGAGGGCTTTGTGTTTTCCTGATGGCTGTTTGTGGCCATGTGCTCACTGGGGGAGTGCACATGACTTTTCTTCCCCAATTGTTCATTCTATTCACTCTCCTCAGGGTGCTTTCTCTATCATGTGGCCCTTTGGATCTCTTATGATTACATGAATTCAGACAAATCTCTGCATCACTCTCCAGACACAGTGCACTGGACTAAGGGGCCATAGACTTGGCCAATAAATATCTTGATTTAATGTTTTGGAGAGGTTACATGTGATTTATAATTTTAATCAATAACAGCATAAAAGCATGATTTATACCATCCATTGTGTTGCTGGTCAGAGGAAGGAATGTGGCACTGCCTCGTCCGTGCCGGCAGATTACCATAAATTAGGGCAATGTTGGAACTGATTAGGTCCCTGCAAGGCAGCAAGTGCTGGAGAGTTCCTCTAAAGCTCTGGAGGCCTCCACCAGCATCTCAGGGTTTACACCCGTTGCAGCAGCCTGTGAGGTTGGCCATTTCTCAAGCATCATTGCTTTGGGGATGGCTGGATGGACACTGCTGCAAAATGCTGGAGGGCTTTGCATTTAACTAGCATAGATGGCTCCTCGTGGCTCTCCTGTGGGCTGGCTGGCTGCCCGCCCATCGCCTCCGCAGCCCCTCAGGTTTGCAGCCTTGGTGTGCTCCTTCTTCCCAAGCATATTTAACATGGTCTGTGTCCCTGTGGGGGAACAGCAGGTTTTCAGAAGGTCTGATGCTGTGGTGGGGGTCGGAGAATGTTGGTACGTGTGGGTAGTCCAGGGATGACCAAGGGGGAATGGAGGACCCATAGAGAAGCAGGATCTCACGGGGAGCAAGAACAGTGCATGCATGATGAATATGTTTCAAAATTAATTCTCTCTGCTCATTTAAGATATTTCTTTTTCAACATACCAAATGCATTTGGTCTGCATTATGGGCACATTGTCTGCCAAGTTTTATTTTTAAGTGAAAAGTTACTCAAGAACAGATGCAGCAGCTCAGATATGTAAACTTTTTTCTGTACTTTTATACCATAACTTAAAAACGGACACAGTGACTTTTTAAAAATCGTAATACATTTGCTACTGGTTAAGTTCTTCTTGCCAAGTTTCTAACTGCACTGAAAAATACGATCTTCAAAGAGAAGGCTGAGGCGGGCATGCTGTGACGGCAGTGAGTTTGCAGGCTGGGCTGGGTTGACCAAAAAACAGCATTTGTCCATAAAGTCCATAGCTGGTGTTCCTGAGACTGCTCTTGAGATTGTATATAAGTCTCTTCTTAAACATCTTTGTTAATGTTCTGAAGCACCGTGGCCTCTGGTGAGAACACATCAGCAGCTTTCAGGATATAGTGTTATTCTTTTTGTGCTCCCAAAGTAGACAAGCAGTAGCCTGACGACAGAAACAACAAGATCAATTATTTGGTATATCCTTCCCGCATGTGTGTGTACAGTCAGGAAATAATATGTAAAAACAGGCTTTTGTCAGTTTTAAGGCTACAGCCCCTCTGGTGATGTTGTAACATGCAGGAATTGACTACATCGTGGCTAAAGGTAGATATTTCCATGTTATTCGGAAACCTATTCAGAAATAGATGAAATTTCCCAAATGACTGTTAGATACGAAGGGATAAATACGGGCATTTTATTTTTTGAAGTCTTTTCTGTGTAGTTTGAATACCTGGGATGGCAGCTCTCAGTGCAGTCATGCAGCAGTTTGTGAAAAATAGCTGTAACCAGCCCCATCTGGTTGAGTGAGACAGCAGAATGTGTCCGACTGTGCCTCTCTGGGAGCAGCAAGGGAGTTTTTAGGCGTGGTGTCAGCACTTACAAGGAGCTCCCCTCTGCAGTGCTGTGTTATGCGAAGCAGTGAACTTTTAATAGAAAGAGGCTGAAGCAGATTTTTGAAGTTCTTGGTAGATGTTTTAGTTTATAAAGACGCTTTCAATGGGATGTCAAAAAGCATGCGGTGAAAAATTGATTGACGTTTAATTTTGGAGAAAACTTTGGCAAGCTTGAGGTGCTCCCACAAGCTGGAAGTCATTTGTTTTGAAGGGAAATCTTTGTTGTGCTTCCTGGAAAAGCAGCTTTTTTGTAGCAGTTCATGAGCAGGGAGTTTATTGCCGGGGGCTGCTCACTGCTGTGGTCTGCTCTGCTCTCGGCCACTTTGGTGCCCACGGGCCCTGCAGTTAGCGTGGCTGCCGGCAGCTCGGCAGCGTGTGCTGCATTAGCCGGGTATGAGCAGTGTCCGGTGACAGAAACAAGAAATTGCAGTTTAAAGTTTATAAGGAAAATGGGTAGTGCCATTTCCCATTTCAGTCATTAACATGCTTATAAACACTGGCCCATATGCTACTCTGCATTCATGCAACTGCGAAATCCCATGTAAAGATCAAGGACAGGCTGTGTAACGCTGTGTCGGGAGATCAGCCTTGGTTTGTACCTTTGCATTGTGAGCTCGCGGGGAGCATTTTTAGTGCTGGAATAGGAGCAGCAAACACCAAGGCTCTGTCCCTGCACTTGTGGTGTCTCTGTCCACAGCTCCTACAGCCCATCCTCCTTGAGATAGGGTATGGGGTGCAGTGGGACGCAGTGCAGGATGTGGGGGATACAGTGCAGGATGCAGGGGATGTGGTGTGGGATGCAAGGGATTCGGTGCGGGGTCAGGGGGATGCAGAGCAGAATGAGGGGGATGTGGTGTGTGATGCAGACGGAGGTGGTACTGGATGCAAGGGGACACAGTGCATGATGTGAGGGGTTGTGCTGCAGTCAACTCAGAGAGAGTAGACCACTGAGAAAAGACTGAGCGTAATCAGACCTGTGAACATACTCAGACATGTCACATATGTAAGTGTTTCTGTCGTAAGCTGATACGCTTGTATATATATAAGTGACATATGTGAATGAGTTCACTTAAGGCAGAAAATTTCTGTTCATATTAGTCCTTGCGCAGGTATAATGTGTAAGTATGTATCATTGCTCAAATATGCCTTAAACTGACCACTGAAAGGCACTCAGTACTTTTGTTTAGTTAAAAATCCATGTTAGAGAAGAAGTTTTCATTAACTCCTTGGCAGGCTGTCATCGCTGCAGGTTCCCTGTATGACACCAATAACTAAAACCAGACGTGCCTATCTCTAGTTGATGCACAAATGCACATAGAAACAATGGTCAGACGGCAACAAGCACTCCAGAAATATACTGCAAAAAGATCTAATAATGCTTGCAGTGAGCCTGGATGTTAATTCAAAGCACCCACATCATGCTTTGGTTTATGGATTGCCGGCACGTCAACTTATTTCTGTAATTATGGGCAGTGCTCTGCGAGCCCCATGTCGTTCGTTACCTGCGGAAACAAAGTGTTCTGCATTGCTGCACTTCAAGGAAATGAAAAACCCCAACTTTCTGGGATATTGCTGTCTGGTGAGTTGTGTTGGGTAGAGGAAAGCAAAAATTAAAACAAGACAAAGAGAGAGAGGGATGAAATGGCAGGACAGGGAATTTTCAGACTTTTTTATGTCAGCAGGTTTTCATTGATTTTACTTTATGTGTTACTTAGCACAGCAGAAAAGCCAGAACAAATAAAAATAGTGAGGAAACCAAAGACTTGCAGGCCTATGAAGGAGGGTGGCTTTGAAAAAAACTCCTGAATGAGTGGTTGATTTTTGAAGATGTTTGATCTCTATTTTTAGGCATTTATACTCAGGAGTGCGTTTAGCTTGTGATGTTTTCATTACTGCTGCCTTTTTATTTCCTCTTGCCTTCCTTGTTTTTTCTTTAATTTGGAATCCTGCAAAGTTTGTGATTTATAAAGCAGGATCCTAGGAGACTTCCTGCACCAAACAGAGCACTGGGTGCACTGAAGGATCGGGCTCACGTTCCTGCACAGCACTTGGGTGTAAGGGTGCTCACAGAAACGCTCTGCAGACACGCAGACTGTATTATGGCCTCGTGGTTTTGTGTGGTCCTTGCCAACTTCTCCTCTCAATTTAACATTTGTAGAAATTAACATGTAAAAACGAGCCATAAAATGTAAGAGCATAATGTGAACACAGTGGAACCTGTTTTTGGAAACAACTCAAGGGACCAGCAAAAGCTGCGAGCTTTAGTGACTTTTGCAAGTTCCTTCTAAATGGTTCTGGGGACCTCGGGGATGCTTTAAAATCAGTGCAAACTGGGGAGAGCTGAAGGAGGTCCTTGTTGCAGATCCTAATGTCATCCAGAAATGAAGCTGAAAAGGGGAATGTAGAGCAGAGTATTAAATGCACAGAGCAGTGTAACTGCAGTGTGGAGGTTGCACAGTTAAGATCATATTTCAACAGGAATTTTATTATTACACGACCAGATTCATCAACACTGAAATAGCGTGGAACTGAGAGTGGAGGAGCAGATTGTCTTTAATTTGCTGCCTTAATGGCTTTTCCTAAAGAAAGACTAAAAGGAAACTGCCATGCTACAGGGACAGCGTCAGATTCGATATATATAACGGTAGCCCAAACTTGAGGATTTTAAAGATCCTTCCCACTCCCCTCGTGTTAAGTCCTAGATTTCTTTCACTTTGAAAAGAGAAAATCAAATACGCTTCTTTTTCTAGTTTTTCTTTCTATCCCTCTTTAGTTTCTTGATTTCTCGGCACTTGCACGTGGAATGGGTCAGGATTATTTCCACACGACACTGGAAAATGGTGCTTCATCAAAACTGACTTTAGTTGTTTTTGGTGGAAATGTACCCGTTTCAACCAGAAGGTCTCAGATGGCAGAGTGGAGGAAGACTGTGTTGTGCTGTGATTTTTGTTTTTATAAAACCCAAAGTATTAGCAGTTCTGGAGAATGGGTCATGTGCTGGGCTTCTGCCAGCACCATGTTCATGGGCAGAGTTGGATGTGATTGCTGTGGAGACCCAAGGGAGGTGCACGCACACCTCTGCCGCTGGTTTGGTTGCTGCTGTAGTCACAGAGTATTTTCTGTGTGCTGTGTTTGGCCACGGAGCAGCTTGCGTTGGGGCAGCGGCATAGCCCCCATGGCTCCCGACAGCATTAGCATCGCAGAGACTGAGATGCTTTCACGTGAATGACTTGAAAAAGTGACAGCATCTGACCAAAAACTCAGGGAGACATAAGAACCAGGGTCGCAGTTTCTGCTGCCCATGCCCTCCCAGCATCCTGCTGGGGTGGCTCTGAGACCATTAGATCTCCCCAGTGCTGATAGTCACAGCAGCAGCCAAAAAGCGGGAGACCCCTGTGCTTGCCTAGGACGTCTCTCAGACACAGCAGGGAAACTGTACAGTGCTATCACAAATTGCCAACAACCATATATTTTAATGTTCCTCTTTAGAGTTAGCAAATGCTCCAGGCCAAGCGTCAGGCCTCATTCATTTAATGAAGGTGTGTGTGCAAGGAGAAGGAAGTATCCCCATTTTCCTATTGTTCAAAATGGCTTCAAATATGTGCTTGGTTTTAAAACCTGGGGTCAGCCCAGATGCGAATGTTTCAGGAAATTATGCGTGTGGAAAAGTGCAGGAGCATAAATCAGAGTGTTTTCCAGCTTAAGCTGTAGACTGTATGATTAATAATGAATATAATAGGGAAATTATTAAGAAAATTAGCAGTTAATTCAAGAAATATTTAAAGTGTGTGTGTGAACCTACAATTTGGGAAAAATGATTCAGTGAAATGGACCTGACATGGCTGCTAAATGCACCTACTCTGTATCCTATGGCACCTGCGCAGAAAGGAATAGAAATTACAGGGACAAAATCCATCCTTTTTGCCCAGTGAGTTACTTTCACGTATGAAATCTGTCTCCTTCACAAGTAACTGCTGTCTGGTGACACATATTAACAGAGTAATCCATATGCAATACGCCGAACATGTGCTGAAGGGTGGTGTGCAGGCAGGCTGGGCGCAGGCCGACGGCATTACACTGTCCATCGCAGTAAATGTGAAAGAATGGGGAGCCCATAAAAGTTTCTCACTTCTCTCTGGAAAAATGCCCAAACTGAAACTTCATACCTGGTGCGGGGTTCCTGTATGCGCCAGTGTCCCTCCTTAGCTTAGGATCAATAGCGCACCATTGGGTAACCGGGTGCATCCAGCTTCCCATAGCGTGGGCTGTCTGTGCAGTGTTGCGGCACTGCTGTTCATGTTGCTGTAGTTAGGGCTGTATCTGTGTTTCCATTAGAACCCCTTTAATCCACAAATTTATGACCCAGCTGTAAAAATTCAATCCAGACTGAAACTTGGCACGGGATGCATTCGTTCTCCCATCTGGGGAAGGGATTTGAGCAGGTACATCCCAATCATAGCCATCTCGACTGGGCTTGTAAATCTGGAGCATGATGACTGCTGAATAAATCAGTAAGCTTCTTAGGAGTCCTGGAGTTTGAAATATTTTATGCTCTTGATGAGACTGGTGAAAAGCAGAATGCTTGTATTCAGTTGTATAGAGGGTAAATAAAGACGTGTTTTGAGTTATTCTGTGCTTATATGCACAGGCACATGCATTTTCCTTACCATGACAATATTTTGACATGGGTGACAAATGCATGAACGTGTGTAGCATCTTGCTCCACAGCAGAGTTTGATCACTCTCAGATAGCGTAAAAAGTTGTGTCCGCACCAGTGCGAGCACCAGAATTTATCTGTTGATCATAATTAAAGTAAAAAATTAGGAGAAATAAAAAGATCAGGTTGTTTTGTCCTGAGTGGGATTTCTGATTCAGATTTCCTCCGAATATCTTTAGAACTCTTCTAGTATTAAAATGGACTAGTATTAGTTTTATTCACCATCACTATTTTCTAAAAAGCTACAAGCTGGATGTTGCCTGACCAGATAGACCAGTAATCTTATCTGATCCAGCAAATCCTATTTCCTCTTGAAGGTTTGTGGTTTTTGAAAGTAATTCCACAACTTTAAAAACTCCTTTATGTGTTTAACTGAAATTTTTTAGGTCATTTGTCCATAATGTGAATACCAGAAACTTTGGCACAATTTGACAAGAGGATTGAGGGAACCTGGAATCTCTCTCTGCGTGGGCTGCAGATGAGTCCATGCCCTGACATTCAGAATTGGTTGTGCTCTGAAAATATGGAGAGTCTGTGGGTGCTCTGTATGAGGTTGTTGCCATCGTGAGGGAGCTGGGGGAATGCTTGTAGAAACACCTGTTCCCCCAGAATGTCCCGCATCTGCGGAAATCAGTTAATTTCTGTGTATTCAAAACCAGAGAAGCAGAGCTGGATTCTGTTTTGTTCAATCCACTTCATTCTCAGTGTAGAAATTTGGGTGTGAGAAACAAGGGGTAAATGTGGAAACTGTCAGTGAGTCCTATAGGCTATTGCAGGTCTCTTATGCTTTATGGAATGCAAATGGCATCAGGCAGTCATTTTAGATATGTTAAAGAAGAAATGTGTCCTAACAATCAAAGCACTCAAACGTTTTATGTAATGTATTAAGTGAGGTTTATGTGAGCTACAACAAAAGAGGAGCAGGAGTTTAAAGCAGGGAAGTAAGTTGGAGAAGTAAGCTGAATTGTAGAAAATCTGGAAAAAGTAAAAACAATTCGAACAAAAAGAGATCAGATAAACAGCTAGGGCTGGAACAGCTGAAGAGAAGAACACAAAAATAGGTAAAGTGAAATTCCAATGAGCCACGAAATGTGTTTTCCTTAATTTTTCACCATGGCCTTGAAACCTGATGTTGGAGCCTCTATCTCTGTTCTTTTGCTGATGGCCAGAAGCTGAGGTTATGATGACCAGATCATTCGGTATGGCACTGACATTTCAAGTTAAAAGAGATTGCCAAGACTCTCAGTTACGACACTGAAATATACCACTATTTCTAAGGCCAGTTTTCAGTCCCTCCCTCATGCCTCCACATTGATTTAGGCAACAGATGCATGAAAGGCAAAGCAGCATTCAGAATAATCCTCTAGCTGGAGCTGGCGGAAGGCTGGCTAGTGGGCTGTAGCCAAAATTCCTTAAATGTTACAATGTTTTACATTTCTAAATGTAAAAACTTTCTTTCCAATGTGAGGTACCAGCCAAACGTCTTAGTTACGGTATCTCAGAGTAGAAGCTGGCGTGAGGCCTCGCGGTCATTTGTGGGTATTGACAGATTTACACCATTGAAGATCAAGTTAAATGTTGTCGGTTTCTCCATCTCCCCTTTACTTTGTCAGGCTTTTTTTTCTCTCAGTTCCTATTTGTCAACTTAAATCCAATTTGCTGGAAAAACGAAGGCTCCTCACGACCTGGCTCTTCAGGAGCGAATTGCCTCAAATTCCTGCTGCTCGCCAAACTATTTTGTAATGCATTGCAAAACAGCAGCAGGATCGCTCTCCTGCACTGGATGTACTTTGTGGGCTAGACACTGCGGTCAGTGATGTGGCCTCAGTGTACCGGAGGCCCCTCTGTGGCCTTGACTGCAGGATGTCCACCCAAGGCCCCACTCCTCAAGCTGCTGCTCCATCTCAAGGAGCCAGGTGTGGGGCTGCCCTAGTGTGGCCAGATCTGTGGGGACAGAGCCAGAACAGTTCCCACCGCTCTGTGTGCACATTGCATGGCCCGCTCCAGATTTGTGGCAGTAATGTGCAGACAACACAGACTAAGGGCTGGGTGGTGGGTTGCAAGTTACACAGACGCGCTCTGTGTACTGTTTTTTTCACTTTCTGTAGTTTAGCTGGTGTGTAGCTTGTGGCTACTGCCAGCTGATTCCCTGAGCCCTGGGACTGCCTTCCCATGGGTGTTACGTGTGTGCTGCATGAGCTTGCAGCCTCCTCCCCTCAGCAGTACGAGCAGGTGCAGCAATCATGGGCTTGCGAAGTACTGATGCGCTGTACGGGGAGAAGCCAAAAAAGCTGTCTTGCTCTGGCCAGCTCCAGAGACTGTAGTGATGTATGTAGACAACACAATCTTTCACATACATATGTTCCTACATCTTTGAAATATATTCATACTTCTGTATGTAAATACCTATCTATATATGCATACACACATTCCCTCAATGCTGTATTCCAGTGGTACTTTCTGTGTGACTTTGCCGTTTTGCCACATTTTCTGTTTCAGCTTGAAGCACTGGAGTTCAGTTTGGCAATGTTAGCAAAGTCAGGGAAAATTAGTCTCCCAACTGCACTGCCAGTGAGTCATTAGGTATCTCCTGTGCTTGCTCCAGCTCACTGCAAAGACCGAAATCCTGTTAATGAAGAGAAGATGATACTTACCTGCAAATAGTGATCTTAGTGAAGCTAATGGTTTGCGTGAAGGCCATTTTTGCTGGCCTAGACTTTGGCTAAACCAAAGAAATGCTTGTTTAAATGTTTTAAAGGAGTTAAAATGTTGGGTGTCTGTTTTCAGTCCTTATCTCATTAGACTGTGAATGATATAATTTCTTCTGTCTACAAACACGTGTAAGAATTATTTTTTGCTACATTTGTTGTAGATCTCCACAGGGAAAAATCACTAGTATTCCTTAATAATCTGTGCCCCATTCAAAGCACTTACAGATTAATATCCTTGACTCTCTGACACGTTATTTCAAAACGAGCTAATAATTACATCAAATGTCTGATTCACAGTGCCTATAGCTTGACTTGGTAATCAATGGACAGGCACTCAGATGTTCTAAAATCAAGCTTTTTGAAATGCTTGATGTTGGATGAAGCAAAGATCCATTTCACCAAGGTCTGGTCTGGTTTTCAAGTATTTTGGCTCCAGAGCACACCGCATGGTTTGACACACAAAATTTGCGTGTTTCCAAAGCTTTCCAAACTTCTTATGGTGAACTCCAGCTGCTTTCAATGGGATCTTTGCTCATAGATCAAAGACTGTGATCCTTGGAGAATGTCAGTGCTCATATTTGGGTACTGCTCTTCCTTCATTCCTCACACAAAATAGGAAAAATAAAGGCTTTATTTAGCCCTATAGTACTGCTGCACTTGCTGAGGTTTGAGGAGCTCTGTCATCTCTCTGTGGGAATCACAGCTGCTTGGAGACACCGTGTCCCTGCCCAGATCAACAGAAGCACATCCTCGTGAGCCCACCAAAGCCCTCTCCATCCTTATGGCCATGTCCTCTTCCCATGCCATTGTTCCAACTGCCTCTGTGCACAGCTCAGCACTCCCACCATGTCTCCGCCTTGCTTATGGGGAATCTGTGTGCCACTACCCCACGTCTCCTGCCGATGAGAAAGGAGGTCTTGGCAAAAAGTGAGGTCTGAGTGAGGCTGAGCAAAGGGGAGCAGAGGGGGCTGTAACGAAGTGTAGCAGGCAGTGCACAGAGCTAGAATTGCACTGCCCATTGACCCCCATGTGTCTTTACAGCTGGGTTATGGGTTTAGGAGAGTCAAATGCCCCAGGATCACAGATATAGGATAACTGCTTATAGAGGAGAGGAGGAGGGAGAAAATCAACAAATTCCTGTGATATATTGTATGCCAACTGTACATGACACTCCGATACCTTCAAATGCTTAAACAAAAGCCCTAAATATAATTTAGTTAGTAAAAATATACCTTAGTTATAATAAAATGATAATAGTGGAACTTGGCAACAGAGCAGCTAATAAATACTACACTTTTGAAATGTGCCCGGGATCCAAGTACGTACTCTTTTACTGTGTAGTTAAGGCATGTGGCAGGACATGCTAGACCAAGATTTTCTTTTTGTCTTTCCAGTGGAAAACTAAAGTTCTTTGTTTAAGTGAAACCCATTGGGAATTTTTCTAAAGTAAAACAAGGAGCTAAAGAATTCCACTCCTCTTTGCCAACTTTTCTTCCTCCTTCAAGCCAAATTATCGATTAATGTGGCATTAAGTATCAAACACTGCCAAGTTAAATTCATCCTTGTTTTTATTTAGGTTTCTTCACTATTTTCTTGTTGGTACTTCAAACACAGTTGTATTAAAAGATGAGATACTGTACTGGGAAAAGGCTACCCTTTCCGAACCTTTTTGGCCTTATAAAAATAAAGGTCAGTAATACGAAAGTCATGAAATTTGCATATTTAACCCTACTTCTGATTTTTCAAAAGAAAAAAAATCTGTCCTCCTTTAAAATCTTCTTCCTGAGCTTCATTCTTTGCCTTCTTCATTAGCTGTCTCCATTTCGGTACCATATAGTTTTGCCAGCAGAGCAGCCAAGTGAATGCTTGACCATATTTTTGTCTGGCTCTAGCAAAACCGTGATCTGACAATAGAATACTTTTCTCTGGGTTTTCCTTCTTCCCCCCGGGAGCCATACTTCAAGGGCAACCTGCTTGTCCAGCGTATGAACATGTGGAAAATCCACTGCTATGCACTAATGATTTTCAGATGGGCCATTGTTGCTGAAAATCATCCCAAGAGCGGCAGCTTCTCCATTGTAGCATCTAACCACTTTGGGATCGCATTGCTCATAGTTGATGGGGAATAAACCCTTTGCATTTATGTATAGGATGGTGATGTGCTGCATCACACATATATAATAACAACATTTAGGGAATAAGTGGGTGAAAGTTACTGTTGTGGTTCTTTTTTGGCCATTGCAACGCACATCAAAATCTGACATTTATTTTAGCTTGAAAACATAAATGTAGGAAAAAATCAAGCTATGCCAAAGATCCATGACAGTGAGGCAGAAGCACTCTAGATATTGTCCTTGAATGAATCACTTTCAAGCTTTTGTTTTAAATATTTACAAGGAGTTTTGTCATACACCGGGGGAGAGAAGAACAAGTTTTAAATTTTAAATAGTTTCTGTTCTGCTCAGAATTTGCATTCTTTTTCAACAACTTTCACTTTTAATTTGTAATTAAAGCCAAAGTTTTCTTTTAATTTTAAAAGCTTGTCCTTGGACTAAAATAACGTGGAACATTTTTAAACACTGATCCAAGCTGCTGTAGATACATTTTATTTAAACCACAGAGCCTGCAGTTGGATTCCTGGCTTTGCCAGATAGACTACAAACTGTAAGTGTGGCAGCGATGACTGCGGAGTTCTGGATGCTGCACTACCAGTGAGGAGGGTTGTTTTTCTGGAGCTGTTCCTCCCTTTGGGCCCTATTCATGAATGACTTAATCTCTGTGTATGATCAAATATCGTGTGAGTTACTGTGCGCAGAAAATCAAGGCGTGCTTCTCTTCACCGTGCTCCTTACATGGAATTGCTGCGCCTGCCCGGTGAGCGGTTGGAGAGCAGTGAGGGTGGGAAGCGAGTGGCAGCAAAAACACACGCAAACCACCAGAAGTAAGGTGAAAAAGAGTAAGACAAAGCAAACAGAGGAATCTTTGAAAGACTGAGTGTGCAAGTTGAATTGGGCTGCGTGCAGGCAGCTTGATCTTGCCCATGCTGCACAGCTTGACAGGGAGCAAGGCTTTTGTGTCACAGGGCTGATAAATTTACCATGAAAAACAAGTGTTCCCCAGTATTTTTTTCTGGAGTTTTGGCCATAAATATGATTCCCAGTGCATGTTTCTATTAACTTGTTTCGTCTCGGAAAGCAAACATTTACTGTTTTGATGGGCAGATCTCAGAAAGTTCAGGGAATGAATGCTGCTTAGTCTTATCCTCTCAGCCTCAATTTCTTATATGGTGTAATTCTGTCCCTTCCAGGGACGTTAAACCAGGAGTGATTTTCACCTCCTTCCTTTCCCTGAAGCTGAGAGAGAGAGAAGTCTCACAAGATTTTCATTAGCTGCAGTATTAATTACACTGTGCGTGCCAGACCAGGAACTTTTCTTACTATGTTTTGATATTTTCTTAGAGACCCATCAGAATCAGGGTGTGAAGCAGTGCGTATCTGTGTCCACATTCATATCAACTTCTTCGTTGTTCTTTTAAGTTTCAGCAAAATTTTAGCTTCTGTTAGATGCACATTCCCAGTCAAGAGGGAAGAAAGGACTTACATTATCTGAGTTGTTTTTCTCATCACGAACACCCTGCGGCCACCACAAGTAATTCTGTCTGTCTCGGCGTGCCCTGGTGTGGGGACAGATTGCTATAGCAGGACTCCTGCACAAAGCAGTGCTTGGTAGCAAATGGGGAACTACTTGACTCGGGCGTTGAACTCCTCCAGCTGTCAGTGGCAGCTACACTTGTTTGTCCGAGGCGGGGACTGGAATAGTCATTTAGCTCTTTTTGAGACACTTTCCATCCCTTTTGCACTGACAATGGACTTAAAAGATGTAACTCGCTTTTCAGGTAGGTTATTGCTGGAGTATCATTTTAGCTCTAGGAGGTGAAAGGCGGAAGAAAGGAGAGAAGGAGAAGGGAAAAAGGAAAACCTAAGATCAGGAAATAAATATAGGTGGGAAAATAATGGATAGAAAGTTTTGGAAGATAGTAAAGAGGGGAGAGTAGGTGAGGAAGGGGGAATGCAGAATTGAGAGCAAGAACGAAAAAAAAAGGAAGAGGAAAGGGAAGACTGATGGAAGAAAGGAGATAGAAGGGATGAAGGTAAGAAAGTAAAGTAGATATGATGGAAATATTGTTAGGAATCTTGGGTTGGAAGAGCTCTAGTGTAAATTAGAGAAGTGATGGAAGCATTTTTCACAATTCAAAATGAGGCTTGACATTTTTCCCTCGCAAAGTGTTTGATGGATAAGGGTGGATATGCATTCAAGAGATATTTTACCACTCTACGTGGAAGGCACCTTTGAATCTAATTACTCTTTCTTGGCATTTTTTTCTGTGTTAGTCGGGCTAGGAGCAAAGGCACATCTAGAACAGGGTATGACCTTGCTTAAAACACAAAACAAATTGATCCAAAGTATTGCTCATGATTCAGTGAAAACCTGAACTAAGTTTGTAGCTAAGAAGTACCCCAGTTTTGGTGGCAAGAGGACATCTGTTTGTGTGGGGTGTATGGCTGTTTCTTGGTACATCTGCACTCCTAATGAAGCTGGATGCAGAAATACAGCGTTTTCATACCTTGGCTTCATCATTCCCAGTTTAGGCTTTGGAGACTCCCACCAAGACCTATTTTGAAAACTGTAACTAGTATTCAGGCTAGCGTAAGACAGGTCAGCAAAATGTGGAGGCTTCTTTTATCCAGCATTCCTGAAAGGTTGAACTTCTCCCAAGTCTACTTTTTTCTCTAATCTTCAGATCAGATCACCTGTTGGAAAATTTTTCAGTTTGTCATCTGTAAGTTGCGGATAGAAAATCTTCTTAACCTGCTGCATAGCTGGCTGAGGGCAATGCTTTTGTGCTCCCCTGGGATGAACACTGGTCAGTAGCAGAGAAAGGATATTGCCTGGGATGGACCAATAGTCTGATCTGACATGGCAGATCATGCATTCCTATATAGTTCATGGTATATATGAACCTAAAATATGTCATGCCAGATCAGATTATACATATAATTTTCAAGTTGAGCAAAAGGCTTTGTTTCTTTTTCCCCCCTCATTTTTTAAAGAAACAGAATTTATCTGAATTAAAAACATGATTGGTGATGACGAGTGGGTGGTTCTGTTTACCCTGCCACATTATATAGTACCACTTTTACTCCTTGTTTGGATAGCAGTCACAAGACCCAGATATCAAGCTGTGAAAGTATTTTTCTTGCAGCAGCCTTTCTTTTTTTGGCAGGCAGTGGCTTTGGAGATGCCTCACATTTTGTCATGTGATTGGACTGCTGATGAGGTTTCTGTGCTGCCTCATTTTCCTGGATTCCATCTGAATTAACTCTTCTTTGGGTTGTGACCATTAGCACACTTCTGAAGGAGTGGGGTTTTGCATCACAGTGTGATGAGCTCCTAATACATGGTCTCTGTAGAAAAACAGCCTCTGCAGAAGGAATTAGCTGCTAGTTCCAAATCTGCTTTCTGTACCTTCAGCTGTTCACATCCAGAATACATTCCATCTTCACAGCAATATTCCTTCCTGAATCAAGAGAAAATGAGAGGAAATGACTAGTATATAATCACTCCATCTACAAACATTCGGCTTAGTCTTGTAAACACATAAACTAGTTCTTCATAAACAAATGTCTTAATTTTCTTTAAATGGAATATTTAGATGTCAAAGATAGAGAAGCTGGATATGTCAAACACATATGGTTCCTATTGCATCAGAACCTTTCTTAATTTTGGTATTCTAACTGAAAAGACATTTCCGAAAGCATGCTAACTTTACAGAAACTAATCTGTCTGTCTCTCTGTCTTGTCTAGGTTTTATTCTCCCATCTGTCGTCATTCTCAAGGAAAATCTTCCACTTTAAACGTACAGTATTGACAGTATTCCTAATGGGCTTTGAATTGCTCTTGATACTTCCAGGATTTGATGTGGAAGCACTGATTGGGGCAGTCAGTTTTTGGGAACTGGCAGGGGTTTACAGAGCGAGAACTAGGAATAGACATGAGGGGAGGAATGGGAGAAGGAACTATAATTTATTTGTAAGTTTTTGCCTTATTTCTGGATAATAGTACAAAGTGCCCTAAGCTAAGTAACATTTTTAACTGGACACAATTTTTATCCACATCAGAGAAATTGTAGGTCTGCTGTAAAATATATGCTGTTTTATAAATGTCATGAAACATCTGACGTGGAGCTGTTGGAGCAGGTCCAGAGAACAGTCATGAAGATGATCAGAGAGCTGGAGTACCTCCCCTATGGGGACAGACTGACAGATTTGGGACTCTTCAGCCTGGAGAAGAGAAGGCTCTGAGGAGACCTTATAGCGGCCTTCCAGTACCTGAAGGGAGCCTACAGGAAAGCTGGGGAGGGACTTCTTAAAAGCGCGTATAGTGACAGAACAAAGGGAAATGGCTTTAAAATGGAAGAAGGTAGATTTAGACTAGATATTAGGAAGAAATTCTTTATTGTAAGGGTGGTGAGACACCGGAACAGGTTGCCCAGAGGGGTTGTGGGTGCTGCCTCCCTGGAAGCATTCATGGCCAGGCTGGATGGGGCTGTGCACAACCTGGTCTAGAGGGAGGTGTCCCTATCTATAGCAGGGGGGTTGGAACTAGATGATCTTAAAGGTCTCTTCCAACCCAAACCATTTTATGACTCTATGATCTATCTGCCTCAGATAAGGCAGAATTTCAGTTTGGCATCCAGGAGCACAAGCACTACGTATTCATTTTTCCTCCTACAAATAATAAGCAGAAAGCTATAAAGTTTATGTCTGAAATAAGTACGTTTGAAATAGAAAATACATTTGTGTCTCTAGCACTGCTGTTAGGTTTACGTGTGTGTGGGCTTTAGCTGCAGGTGCCCACTCTGCAGGTAGCTGAGCTCTGTGCGTTTGCTCACAGGTTGCTTTGGTGGGATGTCTTGTGCAACTGTCTGCAGTGCAGGGTCTGGGCTCTGCCCAGATGTGCCACTGGCTTTGGGCAGAGGAAGGCCTGAATAAATAAATCTACCTTTTCCAAATATACAGAAGATTTCACAAAAATTACCTTTTCTTTGTATTGTTTTTTCCACTGAAGTGCACAATGTAAAGTACACAAGGGTCATAGAGGTCAATTTATTTGTCAAATGGAAATACTTGGTTCCAGAAGAACATTATGAATCATTTTGGTGTTTCAAGCTCAGGATGCATGGTAAATTATTCCAAAAATAATGGTAGCCAAATGTCATTCTCTCCAAACGTTTGTGTAATATCTATTTATCTGTGGGCAGATGACTGCTATGTATAATCAGAGGCAGACTTTTGTCAAGTTGAGGCTAAGTAAACACAGCTGAACACAAGCAAGTTGGACTATAACTTTTTTGAGTTTTGCCAGCACTGTTATGACCTTGAAAACAAGCATTTTTACAGAGAAATCTGCTTTCAATATGGGAGAATTCTTTGTGTTTCAAATTAACGAGTGTTGATTGGGAATTCATTCTGTTTATTTTATTTTGTCCAAATGAATGAAAAGTGTATATTTGCCCAAAGGAGGGCGTCCTTTCCGCTGCTTAGAAATGAGGAATGTTTTGTAAAATAATGCATCTTGCATGAATCTGTGAGAACAAGAACAATGGTTAGAGAAGGAGCTGTCAACTCATTTGAAGCTTCTTTGTATCATCAGAGAAAATTTTCTTCTTTTTCCTGTGAACAGAAAAGCATATATATTTATAAATTATTTGTGCAAGTGCAATGACATTTAGGCAGCAGATTTCATACCCCTACATATCTACATACTATTTTCATCATTCTTGGAAAGGGAATATTTCCATTTATAGCTTTTGCCCGTTTTTCTAAAATGTATTCCACTACCTTTTTCCACAACTCCTATTTTTCTCTGAGATACAGAGAAGGAAAGAAGGGAGGGAGGAAGGAAGTAAGGAGGGAAGGAAGGGAAGGGAGGGAGGGAGGGACGGAGGAAAGGGACGGAGGGAGGGAGGGGTGGACCAGCATTCAAAGAGTAGTAAAATTTAAGACTTCATTTTAATATGCTAATTTGCTGCTTTTACGTTGTCAGTCATTTCAACAGAAAGCATTTTGCTCCCTTGATTATAGAGGCCACAGCATTTGGAGTCTTGAGTAAAGAAGCAAAATATAAGAAGTCTTCCTCAAAACTTTACATTCAGTAATTACAGTAAATGAGTCTCATCCACTGCCAGTAGCTCTGCTTTCAGGCACATCTGTAGGGATGTTTCTTTTTCATTTGAAGTGCTTTGTCTAAGCCAGCCTACACATAATTGAGGGGGAGGTTGCACATGCCCAGCTTTATGTGCAGGGGAAACTTTCCCAAAGTCCTTGTGCCTGTTATCCACCAAGTTATATTTCCCAATCTGCCTTTTTCTGTTTTTGACTGGCAATCAAAATGTCAAATTTCTGACAAATCCTTATGGTGACAACTTGATGTCAGTAGCCAAGTAAAGCCTCCTATTTCATGTGTTGCTGCAGTATAACTCCATCTCCACACGCCATGTATCGTACCACCAGGTTGTCTCGGATGAATACTGGCAATGGAATCTCTTCTTGCTTCAGGTTCTTTCCCTATCATTGTACCTAAAGAAAAGCGAGCATACAATTGGAAATGAGGAGGAAGAGAAAGAAGATGATAGAATAGAGGATGATATTGTTTCAAGTAGCCAAACGTCCAGTAACTTAACAGTTGAATTGCAATTGTTATCAGCAGGTATCCTTTGTTGTAGTGTGTGAAAGAATGAGGGTTAATACCCAAAGCAGCTCTCTACCTTTGCTTCTGCATGCGTGACTATATGCAATTACAAAATATATGTTCATTATTTGCCTAATACATATTCATACTTTCCCTGAATTGTCCACCTTTTTCCAAGACCTCAATCTCCACCTGAATTTGAGTTGGTGGTCGCGCATCCTCAATTCAGTGGTTGCTCAGGCAACTTTCAGTCATGAAAACACAGCTGTCTTTGCTTGTGCTTATCTAGTTCTTCTGCTGTTTCTTTTGCTTGCTCCCGTTCTGGAGTCTTGACATGCTTTTGCAGTTTGCCAGCCTAGCAAGCTCAGCAGATATGACTAATGTGAAACATACTGTCTCTCAACGTGACTGAGATGGTTGGTGGTAGCCAACTGGGTAGGTTTTATGGGCACACGAAGTGGTGAATCTGTACTCTTAAACACAATGTTTGCTATGGGGACACAGTCTGCTTGCCCAGTGTTGCTGAAGGAGAGTGAGGAAGAAAACAGGCATTATGTACATGTGTGAGTGTGATTTGCTGTGTATGCTTTGCAGACCCTCTGCAGGTCTGCATCATTTTTGCAAACTCTGGTGTATAGACTGTCACTCTACAGGAAAGCTTTGGCTTCCAGGCAAAGTAAGAAGTAAAAACTCTTGCAGAATGAAAGAAAAAGCTTTTATTGTTCTAAAAGTGGAAACAGGAGTACTACTAATAATAGCTGTGAGTTAATTAGAGAAGCATTTAAATTCACAGAGTTTGAGGCCTTTGTGTTGTAGCTGCCTGGCTTGTGTGGCTGCCCAGGGTCCTCATCTCATCCTCTGTCCAAAGGCTCAGAGCCTGGAGTTGGGCAGTGTGGTGGGAATCAAAGCATCTCACATTTTTTTCACTGTAGTTATTCAAAAAAATATGAATGTTATTTATGTCTGTAGCCATGGCTTCCTGTTGTATGCTTTTCTTTATAGAAGTGGAAATCCAGGATTTTAACTCTTAAAAGGAAGATGAGCTTGCAAGGCTAACTATACAAATATATGATTGTGGCAAATACTGCCTACCCTTGTGAAAGCAGTTGAGCAGATCAGGGATGACATATGAGCAAGCTACGTAAATACGTGTTACTTTGGGATAAAGTTCATTTGTAATTGCATGAGCAAAAAATCCATACAGATTTCCACGTGAGGAATTGTATTCTATGAATGCAGACATTTTGCATGTCCTTGTGCAGATATGTAAGCCCACTTTCCCCCAGTTCCAAAGCATCATTGGTAAAGTTCTTTTTTTTGATTTATGGTAAGAAAGCTGTTCATCCATGCTGATAAAATTTCTGAGTTGTTTTTGATCTACAGATCTTTTAGATTACTCACATTTTGCCAAAAGGCTCGTTTTTCAAAGCTTGTCACTTGATTTAACCATAAATACCATAAGGCTTTGTCATAAACATGTATGCGTTTTTTAAGTCCTTGTTACAGCAAATTGTAACAGATGATTCCCTAACAGAAATCTCCTGACTTCTAGGGAAATTTGCATGAGCTATCGTAGAACAAGCGCGCAGTGAAAATGACACTACTGCCTTCTGCACCTATCTTACGTATTTTTGAAGCACGCTGTCTCTGCATCAGCAACCTGGCATTTCTAAACAAACAGTATTCACTTGAGTTGGGGAAAAAGCATTATGAGGGAATGCTTTTGGCAACGCTGCCTTTGATGCTGGAGGCTGATAGCTGGCAACAAAATTAGGTTTTAGAGAAGACAGTTGGCTTTTAATGCTCTTAGATCATATTCACTGTCATGACATGGGCTACACTACTCAAGACAATTATTGCCTTTTTGGGAAAAATTTATTTAATATTTCCAGATAGTACATTTGTCCATTTTAGTGATAATACATCATGCTTCAGTAATTTATTGGTTTCTTTGTATAAAGGCATGGATTCTTCTTTTTTCTTGTTATTTACAAGATATGTGTTGTCACTGTCACAGTTGTTATCACTGCCGATGCGGTTCCACTAGCCAGCAAAGCTTTTACAGGTGAGTGCAGTTTGCAGTGATCTCAGAGAATCAGCATCTTCTTTCAGACAAACAGTCTGGGCATGCTGCCCATGAATCAGATGCTCTCTGAAAGCAAATGTGCTTGGCTTGAAATCCCATGGTTCATGGTCCTCTACAGCTCAGCCACTGCATCTGTGCAAACTTCTCTTCCTGGGATCAACAGCAGAGGGTATGACTGTGCCTGGCTGCTGTGCAATGTGTCTTACAGTTAGAGGAGCCAAGTGGAACAACAACAATCTCTGCAGCATGATGGAGCGAGTTTTACAGAGGCCCCCAAATTCATGCAGTCTTTTTGCTATACCAAGAACTGCAGGCAGTATATCGAGGTCAGCATGAGTTGCTAAGTGCTGCCTTCCTCCAGCAGTCCTTGATGCAGTGTAGGTCCATTGATGTGGCCTTGCTCTGACATCTCAGGCAGTGTCCCCACGTGGTGCTGTGCCACGTGGGGTAGGTGACGCACTGATGCTGGCGTGCCTTGTGCCCTGAGTTCTGAGAAGTCTGAACCCAGTCCTACATCGTTATCAGTTGATGATGCTTCCCTGCTGTTGAGAGCTGGTTTCTCGAAAATTGCTGTCTCCAAAAGCAGCAGTGTGTGCTGAATAACAAACCCCTTCACATTCAGACTCTTCAGTTTTGGGAATGGAGCCAACATTCTTGAAGAATGATTTAGTGGCCAATAAACATCTGCAAAGTCTGTAAGACTGTCAGAAGCAGTAACACTGAAAGTAAAGATTGTATCAGTAGCAATTCCCCTGTCCTGACAAGGCATTCAGTGCAAATATTTGTTCAGTCATCTTTGCTCACATTCCCGTTATCACAGACGGTTTCACATGTTTTGCCAAAAGAGCAATTCCGCCTTCTTCCACAAAGCTGTTCACATCCAAGGCCTTTGCAATGTTAAATGCTGGCCTACTACTGTTTCAGGACCTCCCACACATGCTCCTTTGGAGTGCAGGAGCCTCATCTGTCTTACGCAAAGGCTCTACTGTGAATGGCTCTTACAACTTTCAATTAGCAAGCATCTGCAGTGCTAAGGCTTTGCGGCTCCTTGAGGAGTCGAGCACAGTCTAGGTGATTTATTGTGCTGCACCAACTTCCATGATAGCCAGGGCAGTCTATCAGTTCATCTAAGTACAGTTCTCCTGCTGAGTAATTGAAATTGCACTGCACTACGACTCAAACCATTTGTAAATGCAAGATGATGCTTGGAAAAGAAGGAGCTGTTTCTGCTTCTTCAAAAGCTCTTGGCAAATTGGTACAGCTTCCTGAATAATTCTGGTCACACAAATCTTCTGCTCCAAGAATCTTCCCCCTTTTGCCTGCTTTGCTGCACTGTCCCAATGCATAGGAGAACTGGAAACACAACCCTTCTTGAGATACTTCCCAGTTTACTAGAATCTCTGAGGGCCTGTTCAGAAGGTGTCTGGGAATGTTTAGGTTTGGGAAGAAATACTGTAATGGAAATAATAACAGTATGAGTTGTGGTGGGCAAGAGCGAATGCTGCAGTAGCTTCACAAGGGAAAAGCAAAGGCAGCAGAACTAGAAACTTAAGTAAAAAATTGTATTCAAACAGTAAAATGTTTTTTGTGCAATTGGAGATGAAAATAATCCATGGGCAACTATTCCCCCTGCAGTTCACTCTGTGTTACTTTCTGCTATCTATTCTAATAAGGTCAGGGTGTGTGTGACTACAGCTTTCTGTGTAGGTTCCTATAATTCCTCAGTGTGCAAAATAAAGGGGCTTCCATCATATCTCTAGCTAGAGGAGGAAAGAGAGACTTTTCTGACATACATGAGATAGCCCAGTTTGGAAAGGGCATCAAATCCTAGCTCACATCCTCACCAGGTGCTCATTGCCTCTTCTATACTGGTAAAGCCTAAAGTGAATGCAGCTGAGCTTCTCTGAGGAGAAGATAATTAATGATGTGCTGTTCAGCACTCTTTGAGACATTCCATCTGGTCCTTCACAAAATTGAATGAAGTTGTTTTCATCACGTCTGTAGGATCTCACAGATGGGAACTGAGGCTCTGCACCACTCTGATATTGGCTTATTTTTGAATACCTAACACATCATGGATTCTCATGTTTTTGTGCCTCTTCATGCGCTCAAAGCATAGCTCATGTTCACCCCATTTACACCTGCAAGTGCTCAGCACTGCTGAAGATGAAGGCCCAGGCTTAGGTCAGAGTCCAGAGGCTGGACAAGGTACATGAACATCTATGAAAAGGCTGGTTGGAACAGCTCCTCTGGCCCCGCACATGACCTTGTGGCACAAGCTGAGGGACTGTCAGTTGTCATCACAATTTGCTGGGTGGTGATAAAACTGTCTGATGATCTGCTTGTGTTTCCTCCTGCAGTGGTCTTGCAGCAGCTGCACAGTGATACTGAGGTTGTGGGGGAAAGGTCTCACCTCCCTGGCTCTGGCCTCAGGCAGGTCTGTCCTGCATCTGTGAGGTGGCAACCACAGCAGGTGCCACGTGCAGCCGTGCTGCTATGTCTCACAGTATGCTTGGTGGGAAGGCAGGCTGCCGGGAATTCTCATCTCCCGTGTGGTATAGAAGCAGGTACAGATACAGATACGTGTCTGAGTATCTGAATATTTCCTTATAGGCATAAATACATATTTTTAAAATTTCACATGCAATCCATTGATCTGTAGAATCTTTTGTGCAACATTTGTCTGGGGTTACTATGAAGCCCTTTTGCAGCCTACAACCGACCTTACATATGTTTGACTGTTGGGCACATACACGTGCCTATGTACCTAGTTACAAACTACTTGAATTTCTGTACCTGTGATCAGACAGTGGAGTTAGTTTGAGCTACAACTTTGGTACCTGGGTTTTAGTATTTGGTTGGACATCAATGTTGTGTGCATCCCAGTGGACGCACAAAACCCCATGCTGTGGCTGGAAGTAGCTGGGCTGAAAAAGATCGTATTTATCTGTTTCTGTCTTACAGGCAAGTGAAAGAAACAGTGAATTTCCTCTAACTTACCCATTCTTTACTCAGTACTGCTGGCTAAACACACCCTGGAAATCAGTTCTGGCATTCATGTAGAAGTTCTTCCACTTGCCTGAAAATACAGCACCTTGTAATTTAAATTGCCTTTGTGCAGTCCATGCCATGTCTGAGCCTGCTTGGCAGCCCAGGGGGCAGGAGAGGAGCTGGATCCTGGAGCCGTATCAAGTGGAGCCACGGGAGCCGGGGGACGCGTTTCTCTGAATTGTGCTGGAGGCTTCTGAAAATATCCTCTGTGCATGCGTTTATATCATAACCTTACACTGCATATGTAGGGTCTGCTCCCAAACCCACAGCCAACTAGCATAACAAAATCAGATTTTACTGCTGTAGTGTCAGCCTAGGGTTGAAATATGGCTTTGAAACCCTCCCTTTCACCCCGCATTTTTAATGAAAAACAATCGGGCTGGAGTGTAATAGTGCTTACCCTGGCTGCATTTGACTTTAGCTTTTTGCTTTTAAAGCTTTATTTTAGGCTTTAAGAGCTTCCAATTAAACTTTTTAGGTCCAGAGTGAAAGCCTGAACGTGCCTGCCTGCACAACACTGAAATTCCTGGGTGGGAAAAGGATATTTTTCTATTAAAATTAAGAAAACGAATACTCTGGTTTATTTTCTCCCTCCATACTCCTTACTCTTCTTTTTCATAGCAAATTTTCATCTGCCATTTTCTTATTTCCTTTTTTTAACATCTCCCATAGCAATTCCTTTATTTCTTTTTTCCCCCTTCCCTTTCTCCTCTTTTCTTTATTTCACCCTCCCCCTTCCCTGCTGCCTAGCCTGCTTCTTGATGTTAACCCACAATGGTTTGCAATAGGAGGGCTGAATAGTTCATCCTTCCAGTCAGCACAGCACATGCTGTAAATCCCTTTCCAAATAACACCAAAAAAATGAAGCCTAAGTCAGATGTTTGTTTATCCATTATGAAACGCACACAGGAGACTATCACCAGGGCATTCGACAACATTACACGATTAATTACATGCCAAGTCAATGAGGAAAGATTTGATTCAGTCAGCTTTGCAGCAAACCTGAAAAGAACATAATACTATATAACCTTCAGTTCGTTAACAATTCACCTCTAATGCCACAAGGCACTGGCTCCCATTATAAGCTCTACTAAAGACTGGCTGAAAAAACAAATCTCACACAGTGCCCTGAATCTCAGCAAAGAGAACACACTGTCAGTAGCCATGGGAAATACAGAGCTGGCCATGACAGCCTGAACAATGAAGTGATTTACACCAGGCTTGTATCTAGTTTGCTAACTAATAAATTCTTACATGCAGGTGCATAGCCCAAGACTGTAAGACCATTTGGACCAAGCCTACTATTATGTGGTGCTTTCTGTGCACTTATTAATGTAAATGTTAATGTAGATCTGCAAACTCAATTCTATTTTATAGTTTATAAAATATACCTATCCCAGTCTCTGTGGGCATGTACACTCATTTCATAAAAATCACATGTATTAAAATGTAACTAGATGCCTACTCCCTCTTCAGCAGTCTCCAGACTGCACAGGGAAAAAGTCTTCAGCTTCCTAGGTACTCAGGAAAAAAAAATTGAGTAAACCAGTCCCACATTGTTCAATCTTAGATCTGATGTTCTGGTGCAAGAAGAAAATTCCAGAGAAAGCTTTCCCTGAAATACTTTGGTCTGGGGCATGATGGCAGAGGGAGATTTCCAACATTGGCAAGACCCAACCTATGGGTCTTAATAGAAGATGTCAGGCCAGGGCTAGAGGTGTTCCTGAAAGACCCACAGAGAACATAGAAAAGTACTTGATGTAACAGTCACAGAATCATAGAATCATAGAATGATGTGGGGTGGAAGGGACCCCAAAGACCATCTAGTTACAATACGTCTACCGTGGGCAGGGTTCCTACCCAGCAGCTCAGGCTGCCAAGGGCTCCATCCAAACCGGCCTTGAGTGCTTCCAGGGATGAGATACCCACAGCTTCTCTGGGCAACCTGTGTTAGTGCCTCATCACCTTCTGCTGTCATTGTGCATCTTGCTTATCTGAAAGGATGATGGCTGATGAGGTCAGGCATTATATTTGGTGTGTGAAGGCAAAAAAGTGAGGTGTCAGGGTCGTGGGGGATGACCATTACAGGCTGTTCCACAACCTCCTCCTGGAAGAAGGCACGAGCAGTGGTAAATGAAAGCTTTGCTGAAAAGGAAATTTCTCTAGAGCCTAGGCCTAGAGCTCACCCAATAAAAGGACATGGTGATAAAGTCATGGTAATAAATCTTTGTCAGTTTTCCCTCCTTTGCACTGCTGAGCAGCCTGTGCTAAGCCACTTTCCCTCCCAGAGGTGGGAGAATGCTGGTGATACTGTGTGATCCATGGTTTACTTTGGGATCTTTCTGGAGAAAAGGAACTGGATCAATGTAGAAGAGTAGGGGAATATTAGCTCCAGTTGACCCAATTTTATTCTTGGAAAAACAGAGATCTGAAAGTCATATATGCCCTGAAATTGTGGTTTGGAAAATACTAGATACTCAAGGGACAGTGTGTGTGTGTTTTGTGTGTGACCTACAGAAATACCTCATCTCACCACTAATTTACTCACATATGTAAACTTCATTTTTCATTCAGCTGCCCCATTTATTTCCTGTTCCTCCCTCTTTTTCCTCCTCTTGCTTGTTTTGAAAATGCTGGTCAACACATGTTAAGCAAGAGTCTCCAAAACCAACAAAAGAAAGTTCAGGAAAGGCAGAGAGAGAAACAGCTGAATAACACTGCCAACTTTAAAATGAAGATAAGTTATACAGGACCTTTTATTGAACCAACAAATATTTTATAGTATTCACCATTTGGGGCCAGCAGTTCTTTTTTTTCCCCTCTGTTTTGAGCTAGAGTAGGTGGTGTGTAATTCAAGAGGAATCTGTACATGTTCAAGTAGCTTCAAGTAATATTACAGCCATGCGGAACCAGCTTACAGCATCTTGATTTCCATGTCCATTTTTTTTCCACTGTATAATATTCAGTGCCCTTTTCTCTCTGTCTCATTCTCTCATTCACACATTCTTTCCCCTCTTGGTTTCCAGCCGTCTTTGCTTTGTCAGTGTTACCTGATAACACAAAGCAGGTTTGTGCCAGTTGTTGCAGTTTGGCTTGAACGATGTAGAAGTAACACCGAGTGTGGGAGCAACGTGGATGCTTCTTGGTCCTATGTAAGCGGTCAGTCTTTCCTTCACTATTCCCTGCAGGGCCTTTGGCTGAAGTCAGTTCATTACCACACACGTGCAGTGTTCTTAGATCAAAATTCCTATTTCAAAAGTATATGAAAGTTGTGATTCTGGACTCAAAGAACTGTGAGGGTCTGAATTGTTCTGAAATACTTGAATGAGCTGCAACGCCACGTAGCCAGAGAGCTTTTGTATGTGGTAAATTGGAATAGACACATGTGCTACAGCATTTATACACTGGCTTTCTTCTCTACTACTGGATATGATGTTTAAAAGGGCGCTGTGTACGTGTTTAGATATATATCTTCTGGATAATTATTTGAACATTACTTTGACAACAGTCAAATGTAGTGGCAGTGCACTGCAGGAAAGTGGTATTACAGTTCAGTTTGTGGATACGTTGCTTTCAAGAACACTGGGTTTTATTTGCTTTGGGTGAGCCTTTCTGATAGCAGAAGAACAAAAGATAATATTTTAACTATAGGAGAAGACCCGGAAAAGTCTGCTCTGAAATGCTTTTGACATAAATGGTCAAAGTATTGCCTAGCCATGTTGTCTTTGGACTTCTGAGACTCATTTCCATCCCTGCTAAAATGGGACTGCAGGCTACCTTGCAAGAGAGCTGTCAGGATCAGCCAGTGAATATTTATGAAGAAATTTCATGGTGAAAAAGAAATATATATATATGCTACATGTATTATTAATAATTATGTGAGTCCTGAAAAATGCCATACTGTATCACAAAGCTGGTATTGTCCAGTGACTACACTCTTGGCACTGCATGCTACGGTAAACTGTATACTAAAAACTCATACTAATGGAAAGGTATACAAGATTCCATTTGTGAATGATTTATAGTGACTTCCTATTATAAACAAGAGGGAACAAATATCCTACATCGCTGGTTTCTTTGGGCGGATGGTGAGAGCAGAATGAGACATTCCTGGCCAGGCAAAAGCTGATTCTCTGGATACTTGCAATGGGAGCAAAATGAAACACCAATAAGTGGGATCATTTATGACAGTCCCCAGTTATATGTGATTGCATTTCCATTTTCATAGTGCTTTAAACTTTCCAATTGTAGAGCAGGTAACAAATTTCCTTAAGCAAATGCAGGACTTCTAAAAAAATAAGATTTTTCTAATGTTTAATATTAAGAACCTCAAGATCTGCTGAGAGCCTACCAACATCCTTCCCCACATTGTTTTCTGAGACAGAACAAATTACTCTCATCATTAGCTAATAGATTTGGCTTTCCCTTAATCAATATGTGATTGAGCACAACTGTAGCTTGTTTAGGAAGTTCAGGAAGTTTAGGAAGTTTAGGAAGTTTAGGAAGTTGGATTAAAGATTTTCACAGTGCTTGGGGAGAGAAGCTATGGTGCATCTTTTCAACCCTGTATAATAGAACAAACACTTTATATACTGGGAATGCTGTTCTTCGGTTACGTTCGTTCACCAGTCTCACCATTCTGCTTATACAGTTGAAATAGACTGCAATAGTTTTGCATGTATGTAAAGTGTCAAAAATTGTATTTATCAAAAGCTTAAGTTAGTAACTGGGGGTAGGGCAGACAGGTTGCAAAAGATGAAGACTAAGCTAATGTTGGGCAAGATTCGCATAATTTTTTTAAATTCAATAAGATTTTGTCTTCTACCTTCCCTCTCTTGTCAGTAAAGAGCCAGGCATGTCCAGACTACAGTTCCACCAGGCTAAGCTAAGCCTTCTTTATGAGTTTGGTCATGTTGGCTTGAACTGCAAGATGTCAAGGAAGGCCTGGGAGCGTGGACGAAGCTCTTTCCCCTCAGATGGCAAAGGGACTTGGAGACCAACATTCCTTGCAGACCTGGTTGTTTGCTTTTCTCAAAATGGTTCTCCTCATCCAAAGATGGTGATCATACTCATTTCCTTCACTAAGGTCTGTTCAGACAGATGTGAGCTCCTTGGATGCTATGGCAGTGCAAAAGAAGATGTGCTGTCTTAAGTTTAGTATAGCAGAAAAGGATTTTTGGCAAGAAAAAGTGCATTGAAATGATGGATTGTCAGACTTCTTTGTACTAACATGCTTTTACAGCAGCTATTAGCAAGAGCTTTGCAAATTATCAATTATGTTTTTATTGTAACCCAGTTTCAGATTTCTCTGACATAAATCATTTGTTTAAAAAATACAAAATCTGAATGGAATAAAAGAAAAGATCTCTAGCAAAATTAAAGAATGGGTAACTCTTTGGTCCTGGGTTGTGTTTTTTAGCTTTGCTACTGCTTTTTTATACTGTGGGCAAGTTGCTTTCTTTTAGAGCTGGCTAAACACCACTAAAAAATATTTGCAAATACTCCTTCAAATAAATGCTGGAATTGGAATGTGTGTCACCATTCACACCTACTTTCCTCAGAAGTTTGTACAAGCAATTTTTTTGTTCATAGGAAATATTTTCCAACAGCGAAAGAAACTGACAGATGCCTGAGAGAGGTGTATTTATATCCAGGTTTGCTCTGGCAACAGTGTTCTGTTACTTGCCATTTCCATTTCTATACCTACTGACCTATTCAGTCCTAAACCTCCTCTTTAACACTGTCTCTATTTAAAAAAAAAAAAAAAAAAACAGCAAACACTAAATGAAGCAGGGCTGAAAAACGGTTTGTAGCCCAATACATTATGAAGAAGGAAACTTTTGGTGTCATTCAGTACATCTCTGCAAATCATATGTATATGTATATGTATGTATATATATTTATCCTCGGTTTTCTCTGTTCTGCCTGGATTGAACTTTCCCCCATGCAATGATCTAGGATAGCTCAAGAGACACTGACTTAAGATATGCTGTTTTGGAACAACATATAAACCCGAGGACTTGTTCACTTGTGGACATTTATAAAGCTGTTTTGCAAAAGCGTGATGTCCTGTTAAATCAAACAGCTTGGCAAACATCTGACCAGTGAAATTACAGATGGTCTGCCTGCATTTTTTCTGGTGAGCCTGTGGTCTTTGCTGCTCACCTGCAAGCACTAGGGAGTGTGGCTGTGCCAAGGTGTTGGGTGTGTTGGCTGCAAGAGCAAACTGGCCACCCTTTGGTGGCGGGTGAAGCCACTCGTAACCATGGAGCTAGCAAGGGATGCAATGTGCTTTGAGACCTATTCACTTGGAAGCTCTGTTTAAAGAAAAGATCAGCTTTTAATTAATAATCTGGTTGAAATCTAGCAGTAGGGTAGACTACCAGTTGGGAATCTAGTTTCATTACTTTATGAGATTTAGGAGTTATTGTAGTCATGTAGCCACTAGAGCTCATGCTCAAGCTCTTTCTTTTGTTTGACTCATTCTCCACAGGTATTGCAGTTAGACATCAGCTTCTCATTCCCCTATAATGTGTTTCTGTGTTAGGATGGGAAGTCCACTGACTAAAGCATACAGATTTCTGCCTGGCAAATATTTCTGGCTTCTCTGCAATGCGAGGACTTAATGAATGAACAAATGTGACCCTTGATGGGAAAGTGTAGCTTACTTCTGTGATGCAATTTCACCTCTGAAGGCTGTTAGCCACGTGTGCTTGTTCCTTGTGTCCTGCTCAGCCTGCCTTTGGGACTGAGGTGCAGCCTGGGCAAGGGTCGCCTTTAAAACACACACATATCTGTGTATGGGTGAAACTCCTATTTTTAGTGCATACAAGGGGGCATTCACTAAAGGGAAATGAAACTGGGTTTTATTTTTAGTTTTTGTAATTCCTTATGTCTCTGGGATTTACGTACTGAAAAACTCACTCCATCACTCAGCAAAATGTAGGTGAACCTCCAGGATCAGCATTATTCTTACTATTGCCAATAAAACTAAAACACGGGGCCACTCCAGGGTGCGCTGGGCAGGGTTCAGCACTGGTCTTGTCGGTGTGGTGCTGGAGAGGCTCAGCAAACTCTGCCTCAGCACACCCTATTCTTACACAATTGTGGCACAGGAGCCTCTCCATGGCTGAAACTTCACCACAGTGGGTTTTTTTGACTCATGCCTGCTTCAAGCTCAGAATGGATTTCTCCAGAGAGGCACTTAAGTGAAGTTGACCCTTTATATGTGTCCAAACAAAGGGGTTTTTTGGTATCAAATTTGGAATTAATCTGGAGTTATTTTTCTATGTGCCTATTTCATGAATTTGCTTCTTTAAAAACTACTGAAAGAAAATAGATGTAATTCCTTTTTTTTCTTTTTCAGAAACTCTGGAGAATGGACCAAATAAGTGTGAAAGGTGAGTAAGGGAATGTGCTATTTCCCCATATGATTATTATTACAGTTTTCCTGACATCGCGTAGCCGCTATGTAGAATCATAGAATCATAGAATGGTTTGGGTTGGAAGAGACCTTTAAGATCATCTAGTTCCAACCCCCTGCTATAGGCAGGGACACCTCCCCCTAGACCAGGTTGCTCACAGCCCCATCCAGCCTGGCCTTGAATGCTTCCAGGGAGAGGGAATCCACAACCTCTCTGGGCAACCTGTTTCAGTGTCTCACCACCCTCACAGTAAAGAATTTCTTCCTAATATCTAGTCTAAATCTACCTTCTTCCAGTTTAAAGCCCCTTGTCCTGTCATTACATGCCCTTATAAAAAGTCCTTCCCCAGCTTTCCTGTAGGTTCCTTTCAGCTACTGGAAGGCTGCTATGTAAGCTATGTATGTAACTACTTGTTATTGCTTGAATCTAGCACAGCTAACAGAAAAGGAACCAGCAAAGACGAAACATACTGGAAGGAGATCAATGCAGCCATGGCCCTTACAAACCTCGCCCAAGGGAAGGACAAACTGCAGGGAACTACGAGCTGCATCATCCAGAAATCCTCACATATATCAGAAGTAAAGACTGTTAAAGTGCCATTAGTCCAGCAGTTTTAAAGAGATGAGTTCCTTTTTTCTTGTCAAGCGGACGTTTTCCTCACAGGATTGGTTTTCAGCAAAATCAGATTCACAGATATGAGGCAGATGTAGAAAATAGGCCCCCTTTTACAGTACAGTCAGTTTAAAAAAAACAGTGTTCCTTCAGATTCTGACATTTTCATTGTATTAAATGAAATGTTCGATTGCTTCTAAAAGGCATGTAAATTATAAAAAAAACCTGTTTTTATCAAAACATTAACTTATTTTATGTTAATCAAAGTGCGCATAAGGTGTTTGCATTGCTATTACAGTAAGTGCCTTGCTTTCAAAAAATAAGCTATAACGTGGGCATAGTACAACAGTATTATGCCTCAAAATGACAATGCCATAATGCTTAAACTTTGTGTATTATTCCAAGTGGGCTTAAGCAGCCTAGGGCTAAACACATTACTGCTGGAGGCCCTGGAGAATTGTGCATAATAGACTTGAACAAATTGACAAGTCTTAATAAAATTGTTACATCGTTTTTTCTCTCTTTTTTAATCAACAGTGTTATAAAAATTGTACAGTATGTTTTGTCAAAGTGACAATGAGATTGTTATGCATGTTTCTTACCTGTATATGCAGTATATTAAAATACCAAAATCATTCCTTTGAAAAGTGCAATACTCTAGAACACACAAATTTAGGAAATAAGTTAATTGTTCAGATTATTTTGAACTTACGCATACGCTCCCAGACATGTTGCTTGTTAAACATTTCTAGTTGAGAAGGTTCTAGCCAGACTAGCTGTAAAGTCCATTTTCTATTGTTCTAAAGCTTTGCTAGTGACTTACAAAAGTTTTTATGTAAGTAAACAAAATCGATCTCTTTTTGTACAAAACTGAATCTGTAGTGCCATTTATTATTTGCAGTGGAGCTCAAAAATGTTTCCATGGTGGAAATTATTACTTCAGTGTGTTTTAAATGTTTTTTATTTTGTAGGTACTGCATAGATGAGGACAGTTGATTGACAGTTCACATTTCAGTGAGAAAAAGCTGTAGAATAAACTATCAAAGCCCACAGTAGTAACACACATGGGACTTGAAACATTAAAAAATCCCAGCATTCAATGTTGGAGGGTTTTAAATAGATACTAAAATGTATTAAATGTCACATCTCTATACTTGACTGCTGTTGAGCATAATAACTAGCATAAAGCCCGCTTTATTTTAAGGGTTTTCTAGGGTGTACAAGTTATTCTTAAATCATATAACAATAGTCTAATGAGGTTTACAGTGCTTGAATGGAATTTACATGAAAGCAATTTACAGTGGCAAAGCCAAATACGATTTATACTGAATCAGTTACAGAAAACTGGAAAAGAGCTGATTGTTGCTAGGAATTGGATTTTTTTTCTTCCTGTGGTTATCCTGTCTGGTTTTTTCCTATTTATCCCTCTCCCCTTTCCTCTTTCATGAGCCATCAGTGAACAAGATAAGACTTCAGTCCTGCTCCCACTGAGTTTAATGGCCAAATTCCCACTTCATTGGAAGCAGGACTGTGCTAATGATTAAACTAACTTGCAAGTATAGGCTGTTCCAGTTGCACTAAAATAGTCAAGACACATTGCAAATATCAGCCTTGGTGCGACTTCTTAGGAAGCTTCTTGATGTAACATAACACGTTGTTGGGTTTATTTAGTGTACAATGAAAATGATTTGATATGAGAATATTTTGTACATATATATTTTTACTTTGTTTTCTAAATTGCTGATTTGCATTGACTTAAAGTGCCAAGCAAGAAATGTATGTTGTCATGACTGTATGAACAGTTGAAGTATATGTTTTACTGACTTGCATCATTATGTGTCTAAGATTCCGTGACATTAATTTTTGATACTTTACTGGATTTTGACATAATAATGTGAGTTTATAACTAATAACAGAGAGTTAATACTTCACTTTTGTTCATACTATTATAAGTTATTCTGGTATTAAATATTTTGTGAAAATAAATTGATGGTTTTGACAAACTTTTCTGTTAGGAATATTCACAGTGTTTTTGTCTGCATAAACGACAACAACATTTGTCATGTAAAAATGGTACCTTTGGTGACTTCTCTGGAGCAAAACTGGAGAAGACAAGCCATACTATAAACAACTTGTTCATGGTTCTTTCTTTAAAATGATCAAAGCACAAAGAATAATCTGTAATACAAATCAAGTGGGTTTTAAATTTAAGAAATAGTTGGCATAATTTCTTGTTACCATTTCCTTTAATTTATTTTTTTTCTACTGCTGCTTTAGAGTTTTCTGAAAACACAAATTCTAATGAATTATTTGTGTGTCTTTTTTTAAATAACAAGAATCATGATCAGTGCTGAGCCAACAGCTAATGAAGACTCAATAATTATTTATGATATTGGAAAAACAAACATTATTACTATAGCTCTTCTTTGTTTCAACATATGTAACCATTTTAGAAAAATAAATAACTGCAAACAACATCTTGCTGGTTTGAATTAAATATTCATTTATCTCTCCTTAGTCATTTGCATTTCTGGTTTCCTTTTACAGGCGGGATTACTCTATAATGGGATATAAGCATGAGACAGGCAAAGATAAACAGGAATGTCTCATACAACAGCTACAACCAGTAAGCTGTAGTTCTTACTTTGTGGCCTCACGGTGAAACAGCTGCACCCAGGAGAGTGAGAGCAAGCCCCAGGCCAACATAAAGAGCATTCTGGGGACATTTGATTATTTGGTGTCTTGGATTTAAGTTCTAACTTGGAGTTTTGGTGAAGGACGGTACCTGGATTTGGATGCCCACATGTAAAGTGCATAAAGTAACCACTGCACTGTTGGGTTAGAAGATGTGGAAGAGTTCATAGCACCTCTGTACTGTGCAAAGAAGAACAGTTTTAACTTAGGTACAGATAAGGCACATGTGGGCTTAAAACTGTTTCTTCATTATCCCTTCATTAAGCTAATCTTTCAGTATGTGCCCTGGTGCTTTATCCATCTAAACTATCCACCAGTGCAGATACACAACACCAAGCATGAGATGCTACTACAGAAAGCAGTCTTGATTATAAAAATGGGTGGTATTGCAGATAATCATGAGCAGCCAGAACTCACCAGTGCTTCACGTCTTATTCACAACTTCCCCATTCAAAATGGCAGCTCTGGCAAAGCAAGGATCCCAGTGCTGACAAGAAGCAGTTGCAGCAGCAGAGATTTTGCTGCTCCAGGTGCCCACTTGCTCTGTAGTAAAGGGAAGAGTGCAGTTGTCTCCTAGCACAGCCACCTTTCTCACATATACCATGATTTTTCCTACTGTGAAATCTCAACGTTCTGCAATAAAGTCCTTCAACTCAAGTTGTCCTTTCACTCCGTCCTTAGTGTGACTATGCTTTCTTAAACCTTGGCCTCCTACTTGAAGGAGAACAGAGCCTGGACTGAGGATGTCAGACTCTCCAGTACTCCAGAAAGCTCTGAAGTTCAATTCAGTAGTCACAGTAATAGCTTTAATTGTGGCAGATTGCAGTTTTATTCCTGTTTTACCATGAACAATCTGTGAGACTCTTGGAGAATCAGAATGAACCTCAAAGGGAACCAGGTTCCTAATCTAACAAATCCAACCATTTCCAAAGACCTGCAGGCCAAGTTTTGTTCACATAATTATTGCAGACTGTTGCTTGCCAGCTCTGAGCTATCTGGGTAAAAAAGTGTTCTAGTTCAGAAACTAGTAGCCACCTTAATATGGCATCAAGCCTGTGCTGCTAAACCAAGATCCTCAGCAGAGCATGGATTGGACTCAGGACAGTTTGAGTATGTCTGTATAACTTTTGGACCATTGCTTAGTCTATGCCTGCACTTGTCCATAGAAATGTCCTCGAATTTCTCTGGTCTTCAGGTTAGCATTTCAAAGAGGACAACATTACTGCCCTACATGGCTGAACTGTTGTGTGTAGATGGACACAGCCAGCTGGGAGCTGATCTGGTGAAATACCTACCTAGATTAGCTACCTAAGGCAGGAAAGTGATGAAGCATGATGCAAAGGGCTGAATTGTCTGAGAGCACAGTTTTGACACTGCCTGGATGTAGCTCATGTTGTATGAGCTGGTTTGCCAGACACCGAGTGTACTTGGTCTTCGTTAGTAGCAGAACTGAGACCCAGCCCTGCGGCTTTCACAGTGCTGGGTTGCTCAGCCAGTGTTTAGGTTTGGGCCCCATCTTGAAACTCCTCTTGTTTAACAAGAAGTGAGGAGGCTGGCTCCCTTGTGACAAGAAAAAAAAAAATGGGAAAAGAGACATCAATACCTAATGCAACAGAAAAAAAATCTCCAAACTTCTTAATGTTGCTGTTATGTCAGCTTGGGTTATTGGCAGTGGAAGTGGTTATTGGCAGCGGAAGTTAGACCTGGCTCAGGGCTAATATAACTCACGCACCTGACTTTTTAAAAGGAGCTGAGATCTGGTTTCTTTATGGATGGGCTTTTTTTCATTTGTGGTGTTGGTCCCTTCTTCAGGTTTCCTTAACCTTCCTTTCAGCCTGTTTTGGACTTACTTCTCCTTCTTTCTTCCTGCCTGAAAAGTCTCCTGTTACATTCAGACAGCAATGGGATCCTTCATGCCAAAGCTCATACTTCTGTCTGGCTTTGCAGTTTCTAGTGCTACATAGGTGAAGGATGATGATTCAACAAGTCAGTGTTCAGTGGTGAAGTCTAATATCTTCCTTCTCCCAGCCTGGGGTCAGTGAATATATGAAGTCTCAGGAGCGTGCAGTGGAGGCTCTTCAACCAACAAGCTCTACCGTCTATCACTTCACTCCTAACTACTACTACTTTTGGCTATCTTAACTCCCAGAAGGACCATCAATTTAACCATAACTACCTAGGAACTGCCAAGTCTCATTTTATGAGCTGCTGTTGAGAGTTTAGCTATTTAAGGCTGATTTTAAACAATTTTTATTGGTACTTCGTGGCATGTGCCTGATTTACAGTGCTGTAAATAACCACAAATTAGGGACATTTCTTTCTTTACGGTAAATGCACATTATCATGAGTGTAAGAAAAGATACCTTGTTGGTGAAAAACTGGACTACAGGCCCTGTTCTGTTGCAAGCTTCCAGTATGAGCCTTGAGAATCCTCATCCAGGGTTTGGTCCATGTGAAGGGGCTGACGCTCTCCTCTGGGGATGCTCTAAACACTGCGGAATACGAGTGGATGATGAAATGAGGATCACACCAACAAGATGTTCCTCACTGCTCACCCTGTTGCTACGAGACTCTGAAGGTAGGAGAGGGCAGTTTTGTAAGTGGCACCCTCAGTTTTATGTGCTTAAGGAACTTTAGGTATCCGATGTTACTATAATTGAAATCTGCATCTTGGGCACATGTCACAGAGCAGGCATCACCTTCTGCAGCGCTTCAATTTCTTCGTTGGCTGCAACAGGAAAATAGGCTTCTAACTGAGACTAGATGTCCAAACCACACCCAGCTCAAGTCAAGGGAAACAAGAGAAACAAGATGTTAAATCATAAATCACAAAGAGACCTGCTGGACTCAGGTCAGCACTATCTTTCTCTTTAAATCAGCTGAGGAGCACACTGAAGCACTTGAAAAAAAAAAAAAATCATCTTAAGAAGGGGTAAATGTCTCTATCCAGCTGAAAAAGGAAGTTCTGTTGCAGTCCAAGACTTCGTGGACGTAAAAGTTCAGGTGTAAGACAAGATGATTCACACAGCAGCATCCTTGTGGCTTGGAAATGTTCAGTAAAGCTGTCTCATCTTCCTCATGAGTGTGAGGATGATAATCGTCACACCAAGAAGTGTTGTGTTCCTTTTTCATGCCCTTTTAGTAAATTGACAGCCAGACCCTGAGACCCATGGATCTTGTGAAATGGCCACAAAATATTTGAACAGATTTTAAAACTTCCAGGTACTCAGCAGCAGTCAGTGTAGTCATGAAAAGTGGTCAGCAATGTTTCAGTTCAACCTTTGCAAATTAAATGCCTGGCTAGCAAAAGGGAAGCTTTCTGTAACAGGAACACTGCATTTAATTTACTTGAATTTTTTAAATTTGTTTTAAGAAACTTTGGAGATGATCAAAACTCCACATCTCTTCTTCCTTTTTTTTTTCTTTTTAACAATAATGTCTGTTTTTCTAGATTTTATTTTGTCTTGAAATGCAACATAATTATAGCAAAAAAGGTTGCAATCAAAGCCAAACAGAAATTATTGAAACTTACCAAAATATTGAGGTTACCAAATTATGTTTATTCACTTTTAAAAAGTGTTCTTTTGGCTCATTATATTTATTTGTTTATATGTTTACACTCTCCAACCCAGTATAAAACAAGAAAGTTTTGACAACTCAAAAATTTCCACAGAACAGAAAAACTAATCCCCCAGGGTGGCATGGAAGGACTTCTAATGCTCAGTATTCGCAAAATCATAGTAATTTTGCATTTTGGTGATCTGTGGATATCACGAGTTTTATCTAGATACTTCATTTTAGAGTACCAGTTTTGGTGCTGAATCATTTCAGCAAGCACCATGCTGTTTTTGCTGAAGGACCACCTTGTGCCAGTGTTGCCTTCAGAAAAATAGTGCTTAAGGAAAAACTGTGGGACTTTTCCTCTTGCTCTTTGTGTTAATGAAGAGAATTTTCACATGGCCAGAAAATTAAGACAGCAGGCAGGTGAGCATTTACTGGTACTCTGCATCCTTGGAGAGGAGGCATCTGCATGGTGATGCTTGTTCATACCTGTTGATTGTAAATAACAGAGAAAGCAAGGGAAAGCAAAGGTGTGAGGCTGCAGATGGCATCTGCGTCTCTTAAAAAGAGAGTGTAATAGCAATAATAAATATATTTCTCAGCTGGTGTAAAGGCAACCAGAAAACTCACAGTGGTCCAAGATTTGACGCAACATTTTACTGGCAGTGAAACCAAATTTAAAAAATGTGGAAACAAACAAATGTCAGTGACCCTCCACATTTTGAGACGTGAACCAAGAAGAGTCTTAGCCTTTTCCAGTCCTCCAATCCCCTGACTACGTTCCTGAAGCTAGTGTCTGCTTCTGATATGTGTGGGCAGCAGAAGGATCTTCCTGAGAACAGCTTGCCCAGGCTGGCATCCTTGAGCGATGTCCAGGGCTAAATCAGAGGGTACTCCGACTAGAAAGTCTGGTGCTTTTGTCACTTTGAAGTGTATATAAAGCCGTCGTTTGATCAAGGATCAAAGATTTCAACACATTTCTGTAACTGCTATCTCCAAGGCTACTTGCAATAGAAGTGTTTACTATGTATACAACTGTAAATACTTCTTTACATGATGCAATTGATATTAAACATCTTCCAAGAAGCATCAATTATATTTCCCTTCAGGAATAAAAATACAGGAAGGTTACAATTTTTTTTCAGTTTCCTAATGGGCAGCTGAGTTGGGAACTCTATACCCAATTCACAAGATGAAATACTCCCTCTATCTTTTTCACAAGGACATGTACCAGCATGAGAGTGGGATCTGGTGGAACCTGGATTTACAACTGGAAATCAAATACAAGCATGTGGAAATGTTATTATGTAAACTAATACTTAGCTACTTCTTGCTCCATTCCCTCAACAGCAACAGAATGGTAGCATGGAAACCAAATACCAAGTGTAATTTTTTTAAACCTGTTCTATGAGAATGAAAAGAAAAACAGTCCTGTGTAGGATGAGGAGGACTCACTACCTTTTCATTTGTGAAGATTTAAATGTCACAACCCCTGGGCTGACTTCAACAAAACCAGTGGATTTGATGTTAGGATGTCACTCTGATGATTCCCACCGCTCAGGTAGGGCACACAATTCAGAGAAGCTGTAGTTCAGGAACAGGCAGAGCAACAAGACTGCAAGTGCTGGTGATTCAGCATCATCTACCCTGAAGCACTGCTGCACAACCCCAGAGAGCAAAGGGCTCTAAGATGCAGCCAAGTCCCGCTCATCTGCATTTCCCCTACTACCACATTGACAACCACACTGACTCTGGTTGGCTTTTGGCAGTTTTACATGCTATTCTCATAAATAAACAGAGGACATAACCTGTAGCCGAAATTACCACTGAGAGTGTTAAAAAAAAACCTGAAAACTCTTACCCAGAGAGGATATCAGGGACTCATGGTCAAAAATCATAGAATCATAGAATCATAAAGGTTGCAAAAGACCTCTTAGACCAACCCATCACCACCATGCCCTCTAAACCATGTCCCTAAGTACCACATCTATGGCATTTGTGGAAGTATGGATGAAAGGCTTCCACAGAGGTCTGTCCTTCGTTGGTTTTGTTCAGTATTTTCAACAACAGCTCAGTTAGTGGAATAAAGCAGAGGTTGCCTGGCTGCAGGATGTGTGCTATTCATTTCATAAAACCAGTTTATAGGGGACATACAGCTCTGAAAAGATCTCTCACTTCTGCTGCCAGGATGTACTCCCTCTAGCTCTACTGTTTGTCATGGTGGTCTAGAACAAAGCAGAGCTGTTGCACTGCGGAATCTTGGTACTTTTTTGTTCTCAAATAGATGCTTCTTGCCAGTACATGAGAAGGCAGTGTTACTCAAAATCACCAACAAAATGCAGGAATGACCTAAAAAATAACAGTTTATAAACTAGACAGAGAAGGCCTGAGGAAAAAGTTGGTAAAGTTGGGGAGATAGTTGGGAATTCTTTAGAAGTCTACAGCTGATCATGAATTGAACATGATCCAAAATCATCCTGCTGTTAAAAAATCAATAAATAAAAAAAAAGAAATGCCACACGGAATTGTACTTTTATGTGTATAAGACAAGTTAACTCTTCAATTCTACTGAGCTCTGTTGAGGTTGCACTGCACTTAGCATTGCTCCTAATGGAGGTAGAAACCAACAGGAGGAGCCTATAGTTATTAGATTATGAACAAACAAGATATAGGAGGAAAAATTTATTATCTTAGATGAGAGAGTGTAGAGAAGATGAAAGTCTTGAAATAAATGTGCCCAGCAGGAAGATGAAGGAGATATTCTTTGTATTACAGCTAAGAAACAATGGGCTTTAATTGCAGCAAAAGAGATGGTGGGTTCATTACTGGGTAGATTATGCCAATGGAAGAAGAGGGATTAGATGGAGAAGCATTGGAATACATTGCCTATGTGGGTGGTAGACTTTCCATTGCTGAAGTTTTTTCTTAAGAACAAGTTAGAGACATATTAATCAGGAGTTAAATAGGTGTAATTGATCCTACTTTGGGGCAGGTTGGCCTCTTGAGGTTGCCTCCTCACTCTTATTTTCCATTTCAGCAGTCTGCCTTATAAACATGGCATGGAAGTCTGCTTTTCAATAGATGGTTAAAAGAGTGAATAGCAGCTGGTTTATTCCGCTGTTTTTAGGAGGTATGTTTACATTCCAAGCGTAAGAGTGGAGGGGAAGGACAGCGAGTTCTGATCCCACCAGCCAGCCAGCGGAGGAGACTGGGCAGCCATCCATTGGAGGCTGTTTAACTTTCCCAGACTCTCAGAGCCTAGCATAAAGGACAAAGTTGGTTCCCAGATGGAAGACAACAACAGACTTGATAAACATGGAAGTTGACAGAGAGGGGTGTACATTTAACATGAAAGTTAGAATTGCCAGAAGAAAGCTAGGAAATTTCCAGTTAGGTGCAATGGAACAACTCCTGAAGGATCTCTGAAAGTGCTTTTGGCCTCCACAGAAAATACTTGGGCAGAAACCCTCCAGAAGGTATGTTTGTTTTGAGCAGAACCTGGAGTTCCTGCACTGAGCTTTCTGAAGGCCACATTGCAGGATTAGCCTATATTCCCCCTATTCAGTGTCATGGGAGACTGAACATTTGCACTGTGTTCTGGAGTCTAACACAGGCAGGCAGACCACAAAGAAAAACACGGGAATAGATCCTACGAGCTGCTTCAAATAACACTTGATCCAGAGCCTCTGGCGATTGCTGAAAAATTCTAGTTTCACAAAAGATGCCAACAGGGGAAGAAATTATTTCACAGTTTACCTCGAGCTTCAAAAGGGGTGGCTGAACATGTTAACCGACACCCTTTCTGACAGGCTCGTTTGTGGTCAATGCCGCTAACTAACAGGAAAACAAATGCCTGTAGTCCAAGTCAGGAATCACGCCACAAAGCCAAGGAAATTGCTGCAGGAGAATCCCCAGAGCTGCACCGTGAAAGCGTGCCGGCAGGATATTTAAAAACATCAGGAATGTTCCTTATGCGACAAGATGGATCATTCAGAAGTAAGGCTCTGCTTGGTATGAAAAGACTTGGTATATTAACTCAAAGGGACACTTTGAATTTGTTTCTGTGTATGAGTAGTTTACTTCAGAAAGAAATGAGTGCAGAGGGAAAGTCAAACAGCGCACAAAGATGGAGGCTGAGCCAGAAATAGAAAGAAGGAAAGAAAATCAGAGCCTATGAGTCTTGCATATATTCATTATGATAAAATGTTGGGTTTTTGCAAGCACCTGCAATTCCATTATCCAAAGAGATAAACAATCGCTTTTGATACAAAAGAGACAAGAATTTTATTACCATTGTATCAGATCCAGTGACCAGCGCAAATACAATTTCCCTTCTCTGCCAACTACATGATTCACAAGGTGTTCGATGCAAAGGCTGACAATCCGACTGCGCAGAAGGCTGAGATATTCTTGATGCAAAGGACTCTCAGAAGTGGTCAGAAACATTCAGGAGGACGATGAAACGTGAAACAGATCCAAATGTTGCCTGATAGAAACAGGCTTTGGCTCTCAAGGTAGAAAAGAGAAATAAAACAGATATTGCTAAGGAAGGCTGATTATTAAAGTGAACTATTGCACGCTAGGAGCCAGATGTCCTGGATCTGAAAGATCTGACCAACACCAGACATGATCTGTTAACGACAGAACATGGACACCTCACTCACTTCCACTTCGCAACAGAGATTAAAGAGGGTCTGATTATGATTTCAGTGAGACTGAAGGTCTATCTTTTTTTAGGCTAACATCCATTTCAAGATTCTGCATCTTTAACAAAAGTTGCAAAAACTGACTTACAAAAGCATACCTATGTACAGAATGAGAGAAATGGCTTATGAGATTCTCACAAGAACAACACATAACGCTGATACTGTTATTTGTCTCTTGACACCAGCTTTTCATTAAATGGCTTTTGAGAGGACTGTCGGCATCCTCTCAATGAGGAATGAAGAAGTATGAAGAAGAATGAAGAGAATGAAGAAGAGAAACGTAATTATCTATAACCAGTCTGTTTAAAAATTAGAGTCTGGAAGTTTGTAATGATATTTTTCTCTATTATTTCTCAAAATTGTTGGACCGCCTGTTATCCAAACTACCAGCAAAAGCAACACGATGGCAGATGTTCCAGTTCCTGTCAATCATTATCATTATTAATTATTTAGTTACTTTCTGAGAGCTACTGAGTTAATGTGAAGACTTCACTCCTCAGATAAACACAAGTCTAAATCAACACTGTCTTATTGAACAGTGGAGAGTGTAAAGCCCTAAGCCATCACAGTACATTTATTTGCAACTTTTTTTCCTCCCTCGTCACTCTCCCAGTCTGCATTTGCCACTTCACAGAGGAAGTCTTTTCAGGGCTAGGGTGGCTTTTACAGAGCCTGGCTCAATAGCACACTGCCTTACATTAAGAATTCCTTGTGACAATATTTACTACTAAACAGGAATAAGCTGCTCCCTCAGGATTTAAGCACGGTTGGATCTTGATTTACAAAGGCACTGACTGTGTTGTATATTTCCATTGAGTGGAAGCTGAATTTTATGATGATGTGATGGGGAAAAAAGGCTTCAAAGGAAAAGCTATGAATACACGGATAAGATTTGTATTTTGAGTGCTGCTCAATACTTGTGTAGACAAAAAGATGGTGCTTTTGAGATAACACTGGAGCTCCATGGAGGGCCTGAAAGCATAATAGCCAGCACTGAATGGAGCCTTGAAACACAGATCCAAACCCGCAACCAGCATTCATGATGCAGCCAAGAGAGGCTTTTAGTTACTTTTGCATGCCATTGAGTGCAACAATTCATTTACTCCCAATATATAAATACACACACACAAGACACTAAGTAATATCCTGCTGATCCAAAATGCTCAGCGGGCCTCACACCCTCCCCGCCAGCTCTTCCGTTCTGGAATGGTACAGCCCTGGGGTATGTAACTGAGAAATCTCTGCTTCAGACAGGGGAGAAAGCTTCATGAATCACCAAACAACACTTCTCAGGTGGGAAAAGCACATTCTTTTTCCTCTATGTGGAATTAGAAAAATATGTGTAGAAGTAAAGCCCTGAAAGCCCCAAGAGAGCAATTGCTCTTTTTTCTTTCTTTCTCAGTCTTGTGGAGCTTGTGAGTTTTGGGGTGGTTTAATTAAAGGTCTTAAAATTCTTTAACACCAGCATTGAAATGCCTCATATTTTTCCTCGGACTCGCAGAGTTTCCGTCCTCCTCTCCCTCTCTCTCTTATGTCACTTTCACTCTGCAATAAAACAATTGAATCACACACTGGTACATAAATATTGGCAGATTTTTAGGTTTGCTGTTTTTTTCACTCAGCCTATTGGGCAACCAGCCTAGAAAGGCTAAGTTATTTGCCAGAGTTTGAATTTCTGGCAAACAGTGAAAATCCAGTACAAATCTCAAATCATATTTCAGGAATGCTGTGCTCCTACCGCACCTTTCCAACTCTTTTCTCTGTGCACTAATGACTATTATGGGGAAATGCGTTCCAGAAATGTGAAAATCAATGTAGTGGGAAATGTACCAAAACCACCTTTCCACTTATACAATCTCAGTTGTCCAAGAAACACAATTAATTAGTGTTATTGAGCTGTTTAGCTCCTCAATAAAAGCTTCTTGAGTTATTATATGAAGAACCATTGGTACCGGAGACTTCATACTGAAGTAATTAATGGAAGTTGATTATATTCTGACAAGTTAAACACACGTTTGTTTGATATTACACACACATGGAAAACACATGCACTATTGAGCTCGGTACATAGGAGTTTAGATTAATGGTGTTGATGAATTATGTGGAGATTATATACTTTGCAGACACATAATGGACCTGATTTTGAAAAGCAGGGTCTCATTTTGCTCTTGCAATTTTGAGGGTGTGAATAATTGCAGGTGATTTTCTAGCAGCTAGACATCTCACTGCCTTGTGGAATTCCTTCAGGCAGAGGTCATGCCTGCTTTGTGCAAGGCACCACAAAGCACTGGGAGAGCTCATGTGGACACATGAAAGCAACCTGGACTGGCAATATGTGCTGGGAACCCAGTGACCATCAAGGACAAGTTTCATGCACAACTGTGACAGTGGATTTGGAGCTTTCAAGAAAGACTTTCTCTTTCCAAGGCTGGGGACATGTTATGAGCCTGGCATTCAACTCAGCTCCAAAAGGGGATGGAGAAAGCTATCACAGGGTTTTCTTCAACCATCAGAGAGAAGCTGGTGACAGATCTTGAGGCCAGCTGCTGAAGCATTTTCCATAGGACATTATCTGGTTAGAACTAACATGTGATCCTACCTCTTAGTGTCTTTCTCTTGTGGCTCTATCTGAAGGTTAAGCGGATGTCATTGGTGTGAGATCCTTATGTCAGGGTTTAATGGTTGCAGGATACAGCTGGAAGGACAAAGGCCAGGTTCAAATGAGTGGCTGGATTCAGGTAGGAAAAGTAAGCCCAGAGCTAAAGGAGCATCCTCTCCTGAGAACAGCACCTGCTGAATCCCTATGGGTGTGATTCAGTTTGAGACACCAGATTTGGGAGCATAAATACAAGTTTCCATGTGAGACAGGCACTTAAATTCCCACCTATATGATGTAGGTCACATCCAAACTGCCAGTGAGCATACAAAGGGACTTGGCACCCACTAAAACACAATATTCTTGGTAAGTTTTCTACACCTCCACTCTACCTCCCACACATGAGGACACCTACCTTCAGAAACTCCCACATAGGTGGTGGTCACCAGCGAAACCTACCCTCAGAGATGTGTGACAGCTACAGTGCAGTGCAACAAGCTCTCTGTTTCCAGGACCTGGCAGGACACTGGCTGCTCTGCCAAGGCTCATTACATAGAGAAAGAAAATGGAAAGGCATGCAGACCTGTTCTGGCTTGGATGTTAAAGGCATTTGGGGAACAAATATGAGGCCCCAGCATGCACCTATGGAGGTACATAAATGGAAAGTTAAAGGGCCACATAGCTTCTCTCTTCTGTGCTTTCAGTCTATAAATCCAGTGCTTGACTCTCCATCTGTGCATCATTAAAAGGTGACTGCAGCCATGGTCTATAAACAGATGCAGACCATGTATCCCTCATGACAAAAATGAGCTCGAACACAAACCCCAGAAGAAGTCTGCAGCCTCTGAGGTAGTCATGTTCCAGGTCCATTTGATGTGGCTTCCTTTGGCACATACCCAAGTCAATGAGACAAGCTGCATGGCTGACACCCCACTCCTGGTGGCTGTACAATTCTCAGTAGAGCTTTCAGTATCCTTTCTGCCTTGCCTGACCCTGGCAAGATCCCAGGTATGGACATAGGGTGCAGAAGGGTGAGGGGTAGAGGGTAGTCAGCAAGAGTTGAGCTTTGGCAGTGCCTGGACATGCCGAAGGTCTCGAGGTACATGGTTGACCTATGGCTCCCCCTTATTGTGCAGATGTGATGTGTTGAAGGTCTTGAGGTAGAAGGAAGGCCTAGAGATGCCCTAGACAGTGCAGATGTAAAGTGCTGAAAGTCTCAACTTACATAATAGCCCTATTGATGACCTCACATAGTGTAGAAGTGACGTGCTGAAAGTCTTGAGGTACATTAAAGGCCTATGGATATCCCCAGACAGTACAGATGTGATAGAAGAACTGAACTCCGGAGTGCCCTGGAGGCTTGCTGTGTGGCTGAGGATGAGTTGCTCCATCTTGTTCCCTCCACATAGAGGTAGCAGACCTAAGATAACAGCACCTGTGCAGGCACTGAACCAGTTTATTTGGCTATATAAAAGTCTAACCCCTTCCTAAGACTGCTGCTGCTTTAATCTCACACCTAACTAAAACCCTGCAGGAAAGAGAGAATGAGGGCCCAGTTCTGCCATTATTTACAACCTCCATGAAAGAGCAATCACTGTTGGGAAGGGCTTTTAACTACCATGCTCCCCTGGTGCTGGCTGCCTGCTAAAGGCAGTGGATAATCGCAGATGCAGGCCCCAAATTTTGCCATGCTGGCGGACAGGAAGCCGTCCTTTCCGACGAAGGGGAAAGATCTGACTTCAGCCTCTGCTTCTTAATTAGCAGCTGCAGGTGGAGAGCTGTGCAAGTTCCTCACATTGCTTTTATAGCGATCACATCTTTATGTGGCTGAACTGTTTTTTTCCACTGTAACTTGGCCATTCTTGGAAGAGAAATATTTTGGGTCACATTATCAATTTTTCCCCCCATGGAAAGCTTATAAAAATTAATCTATAAGCAAATTGATGAGAGGAAAAAAAGTTAGCAGAAATGTTTTCAAATGGATAAACTTCAAAGGATTTGAGCTCATTCCATTTGAATTACAGAGTCAGAACTTTGGTCCAGCCACTCTTTGGTTCTCTACCTCTCTTCCCACCCATGCTGCTTTGCATCACACTTGAACAGGTCCCCGGTGAGTATTTTTTTCCTAATGATTGAATTTCGCATTGGCAGAAGAACCTTGATTGGCTGTGCTTGAGGCTGAAGACCCCGCTTGCTGTCCACAGCAGGCAGAGGAAGCTGCAGAGATGCCCTTCTGGCTGCAGTGTGCTGATTTGTCTCCATACCCTCCCTGATGGGCAGAAGTGGATTCTCCTTCCCCCAGACCTGCTCATTGCTGTGGTCAGCTGTTAATGATCCCAATACAGTTCTCAGCCAGGGCAGCCATGTATGTCTGCAAATACCAATCTAAATGGATGGGACTAAGGCCACCACAAAGATCCCTGGCTTCGTACTAATCTCACGACTTAGTTTGTGCTAAAGTAAGCGGCACTGAGGCTAATCGATTGGTAAAAACCTACATAAACACAATGTTACCTTTTCTTTCAAGTGAGATGCCAATTGCAGTGACAGGCAAGCAATGAGACTGTCCTCAGAGGTGTCACAGTGCTCTGTAACAGTCACCATCTCTTCAGGATAAAAATGAGAAACAAAATTCTTCAAGATGTTTTATGAAACCAGAAAACCAAAGCAGTCTCCATGCAGAGACATGCATTCCTGCACAAACAGAATAATTACCTCTACTTACAGGTGTCTCGTGTCTCAATGGTTATTGTTTTTGTGTGTTTATGGAAAGAAGGCAGAGCAGATCAGAGAAGCCAAGGACACAGCCTAAACAAACATCAGGATTATGGCTCCAGGAGCAGAGCAGTGGGAAGGAAAGAAAGAGCGAGAGATTCTGGCTGAGCTGATTAAAAGACAATTGTGACAAGAAAAATCAGCTCTTTATTCCTCCCATGCCTGAGGATACGGCACATTGCACATCCCCTGTTAACACAGGACCACAGTAAACAAGTCTGTCTCTATCATCACCTTCATCTCCTAATCAATACAGCCCACAGCACTATGAATTTTGGCAGGTGATCTGGAGTGCATTACTGTACACATCAGGAGCAAAAACCAGGCTCCAGAAGAGACTATAGAGCTGTATATGACAGGGTGATGGAGATGCCCCCTAAATCAGCCATGGTGTAAGCAAACCTGAAAGCCAAGTGGGAAGCGTGGTGCTCACAGGGTGCACCTAATTGGCAGCTGCCTGCTGTGGAGCCTGCAGGCAATCAAAATCTTGCTGTTCCTCCATCTCTCTTCCTGCTCATCTCTTCTTACCTCCAGAGCTCCACTACCCTTTCTTCCTCAACTCCTCTCAGCTTCATGGTGTTGAACTGGGGAAGGACAGGGCTGTCCTGTGTCAGCCATTTGGCTGTCAGTGTTACCTTGTGTTACTGGTGTGGTGATGGAAAAGAGTTGGGATAGCCCCGAGCACATCTGAGCTCATTCCAGCCCACCAAGCTATAACAGCCAGCAGAGTGGTGCATCAATAAAGGAGAAAACATCAAATGAAGAAGAAAAAGCATCCAATAATAGTGGAGAGATGACTTCTAGGTGGACGGAATTGCTTTTGGAGCAAGCACTACAAAATGTCTAGACAGACTGGAAACCCCATAGCTGGGAGCAGAGACCTGTCTGCTCTGAACCTAGGATTTCCATGGTGCCAGGGAGACTCAAAGGTGTCCTGACAACCCCAAATCCGCTAATAGATGTGAGCAAAGAGGAATGACAGACCTCAGAAACTGTGTTGAGAAAGCAATGAAAGAGGCAGAGGTCAGACCAGACCTCACTCAGCCACCTGGCTGTACAACCGGGTTAGCCAAATGACCTCAGTAAAACTATTTTCTACCCCATTTGTAACCCTCAGAGGCCAGTGAGGGAGAGGAAAGATTGTCCAGTTCAAATAATGCAAAAATTGATTTCTTTGAGGGAAAACTCCTTGACAGGTTTCTTGGCTCTGCTCAGCATCTCACCCAAGTGAGTGGCTAGGAAAGAGGAATAGGAGAGGTTTCCAGCAGCCAGTCCATGTACGCCAGCTCCATCCGTGCTATGGAGCAGCTCACGACAGACAACCAAGAGCTCCAAGTTTGCAGGAGCTGTTGAGATGTGGCTTGCAGGCAGCCATCAGGCAAAAAGAGCCAGATCAGAGAATTAGCAGCAAGGGGAAAGCTGAATCCTTTGGTCTGGCTGAGGATCAGGCAAGACCTGTTCTTGGCATAATCTGGTGCAAACAAGGGCTCCCAGGATAAATGGGCAGTGGAACAACTTATACACGTTTAACTGGACTTGGACTTGCAGGGCCACATCAGCAAAAAGAAATCAGACACCCCAAAGGTCTGGGGAATTTGCCCCACAATTTGAGTTTTTCTCCACAGCAGCCAACCAGGAAAGGAAGCAGCTGCTAGATGGACATTAATTGCCATGAGCCCCATAAGCACAGATATGTCAAATGGAAAAGGTGACTCTGGTCTGGTATATGGCATTTTTGAACAATTAGGAAAAGTGATAGATTTGGTTTGTAAAACAAGAGAAGTTGGCAATAAAATCTGAAGAAAGCAGTTCAGTTAAGTGCTGGTACAGAGAGAAAGTTTGCTATAAAACGTCAACTTGTTATAATAGAAGGCTGGGCCAGAACAAAACATCACAAGAGCCTAGTAAAAAGCCCTTTCCCCAGTCTGAGAGTTGCAAGGACGCCACATTGAAAAGCCAGAGGTACACAAATGAAGTCCCAGGTTTTTGTTTAGATCCTTGCAGATGAACAAGAGAAAGGGGAGACTGGCTATAAATCATCTGCCAGTATCTGGGAAATGCATGGAAAAAGTGGACATTGCCTCGAGGATAGCCATTAATAGAGCAGACATGCTAAAAACAGTAAGGGATAGGCTGTCCAAAACTGAACCAACTAATTGCTCTTGAATGGAGACAGTGACAGGGAAACGTGCATCCGTCCAACAGTTGGGAAAGTTGGGTTTGCAAATTGGACATCTGGAATTTGAGCTAGATTTCTGGATAGCCGAGATAGTGGATGAGCTAATAAACAGTTTGGATTTCATTATGCCTAACAGCTGAGTAAGTGCCAGGAAAACCATGTCTTACAGACTCCGTCTGTGAAAATTCTTTATAAATATGTGGCACAGGTGAGCAAAATGATTTGTAGGCAACTGGTTTGCAGAGAACAGGGAAAGGCACCATTATAAGTAAGCTTTCTAGTCAAAGAAATCACTTCCCAGAGGCTAAAACCTGTTTAGAGACCTAGGATCTCAGTAGGATTTTTGCTCAAGTGTTGGTATATTGGAAGCAGGCATCTGTCCCCTCCTTGTGTGCTAGACATGTCAGACTAGCAGCAAATAAAAAGGGAAAAAAAGGGAATGGGTGCAAAAAAGCATGAAAGAGTAAACAGATGTTGTAAATATACATAAGAAAGGAGTGGGAAGAGAGTGGATAAATGCAAAAGAATGATGTTTGATGCTGAGCATTTCCTCAAGCAGCTGAGGAGGGCTTAAAAAGCATTGCCTGAGGTTCCTGGAGTTGTCCTCCCTCTCACTGCCAAAGCTGCACAGGACTGAGATACAGCAAAGTAATTGTGAAGCATCCACTTCTCAGCTCAACAGCAGCAAAGTGTGGGAGATGTTCTGGGCAGCTGGGAATTCTAGGAAGGAAAGACTGAGCTATCACCTTGGGTTGTCCAGGAGAAGGGCAGACCCATGTCCTGTGGTCCTGCAAGAAACACTGTCACAGAAAGGCCAGCTTTGTTTTCCGCTCCAGAGTTGATAAGCAGCTGTGGAGCCAGGTCTGCTTCACAGTGGCAGAATACAACCCTCAGCAGCCACTGAATACAACCACTTAAGCCCTGCCATGGGGTAGGGGATCAGACCACAAGCACAGCGTTGTGAAAACATGGCCAAACATCTTTTCAACTTCAGTTAACTCCATGACACCAGTGCCTCCATCCTGTGGATGTCCCAGTTCACCCCAGGCTGCCTCTGAAGTTGTCTTCTCACAGCTGTGCCCCGAGGATGTCACTTCCTCTGGCTCCTCATGGGGTGGCTCACAGACCCTATGGGGTGGTTTTACAGATGTTACAAGACAACGCTAAGTCTGACAGGCTGCAAAGAACTCCAAAGAAAGAATTTTTTAATTAAAAACCCAAAACAAAACAGTTTGCTTTGGGCGGACAAGAAACGCAAGAGGATTTTCCACTGACAAAATTACCATGGAAATATCCAAAATCAGCCACTCTTCCTAGGACAGCAGGATCTGGGATGACTTTGTTTCCTGACAAGGGGCTTAATTCTAAGCTTGCAGATGTCACAGGACACCAGTGAGCTTGGGTGAGCTTGTGATGGAAAACCATCCCAATGATCACCAGAACACAGAGTTACAATGGCTTTTGGAACACCGTTCACAATTTGTTTGCTTTTCTGGATTGTAAAATGCCCTTCATATGGGAAACAGGTGCTAACAGACACGGAACTTAGGTTTAGGGAGAGTATTGCTACAGCAACAAAAGGTTTTTCAAAGTGTCCTGATTGCAGCAAAAGTTTTAGGTTTTAGTTTGAGATGATTAGTCTTATTACTGAAGCGCGCCTTGAGGTGAAGTTTTTATTTATATATCTTCACCAATGCTTGGATGGAAAAATCATTTTGGAATAGCAAAATGAACAGATTCTGACAAAAGAGTGTTGCATAAGAATGTAGTATCTCATTATTTAATTATAACTACTTAAGGAATATTTATAGTACGTGTAATTTTTCTTTTGTTCTAAAACATACTCTTTAGACTACAACCACTGTAGACTCCATATTGAGGACAATGAAATAAAGGCTATTTAAGGGTTAAATGTAGCTGCCTTCCAACGGGAAGACATCAAGTCCTTGTGTGGAACTCATATCAACTTCACATGAAACTTGGCCATCTCTCCAGAAGTGTTCATGGAAAGACAAGTATCTTGGTCTTATTTTGTGAACTTTGGGTGCCTGTGATAGGGACAGAACATAACAGAAGAGCAAGAAATTAAGTATTTTGTCCCAAAAACTTGATGAAAAGATAAAAAGGAAATATTTTGCCAAAAGGCAAGGAATTACGAGGAGAATGCCAACCCTTCACTGTTCAGTTCCTCCTGCGATGAGAAGGAAAACTTTGGATGAACACTGTGACTAAAAAAACCAGCCTCAAAACAACACAACTCAGTGAGCAATTTCTCCTTCTAATAGCACCTGTATACAGCTCCCAGATCAGAAAGTGATACCTCTGTTTTATCTTAAACCTTTTGAGATCATCATTAATACATGTGAACTTTGGTTGTAATTACAGACGTATTTATAACATTCTCTATAAGACTATCTTCATTTATGTAATGTCAGATTTCCTCCAGCCAATTATAAGCCTACATTATAAAATCAACTGCCTTCTGATAGAACAACCAGACACTTTTTTCCCACCAAAAGAACATTCAAACCTTGTTTTCTGCTCCACTCACAGAGACAAGGCAGAAACCCGTCCTTTTCTAAAATGAGGTGACATGCATCTGTGTGCTAGCAGGAACTGTTATCTAAAAATTCTTTCAAGCCAAACAACTCTTCCAGCCCTATTTCATTCCCAGCTTCATCTCCCCTCCCCTGTGACAAAACTGCAAACATTATAGTTACCTTAAAATAAATCAAATATAAAGTTATATATTATCAATGTGCCTTTGAGAACTATGGTGCTATAAGATACGTTAAGCTCACACTAAAACAAAAGGACTCTCTCTCCATGGCGTATTCATTATTCTCTCCTCCTGAGTAATTGTATCTCCTGCCTTCCATGGATTCTTTATGCTTCAGTAGAGATACAATTTCTGTCCAGAGCAGCCTCAGTATAGAGCCTTTAGCTTCCATGGATGTGTAATCATTTACACCTGAACAAAGTAGAAATAAACTTAACTTTGCACTCTCTTCACGTAGGTGCAAATGACTGCACGAGGTGAGAAGCAGTGCAGAGCCCAGCCTATAATGACTACAAAACACTTAAGCAGGGTATGATGGAGACCAACAGAGGCACATGGGATACAGTGATCAGGAGGTGAACGGACGTCAGCACTAGTTTGAGAGTCTATTCTCTCTCATTGTGTGAGCAGCGCCTGTTATTAGCAATGGAAGTCATGCGTGTGTGCCTAGGGGATAATAAATCAGTGGCTGTGTGAATGCTCCAGGCCTGCTCCAGCTCCTCCAGCACTCCTGTGAAGGCTCATCAGCAGTCCGAGACCTGCCTTGCCACCCACGTTGGGAGATGCTGTCTGGCTGTGCTGCTGGGAGATCGGTTTATATGGAGAATCACAGCTAAATGTAGGGGCTCTGTCTCATTTTATGGTATATCTTGGGAGTCAAGCAGGTTACCCAAAATCTGGCTCAATCACTGCTGAAATGGTACAGGTGTTCCTGGTCTCCTCATGCCGCTTGAAAGCTGAGGGGCACAACAGCTTTCAAAGCAAACTTGTCTCCTTATGACCTGTTGGACAGGGTAGATAGGTCTAAAATTAATCTGCTGCCCTTCGTCTGAGCTGTCTTACCATGTGGTTAAAGGCAGTAATTACTGCAATGAGCTTTTGGGGATGTTGAAGAGGAAGGGAGAGAAATCGTTTCATGACTTTTTTTTTTCCTAAAGATTAGGATTTACATAACAGCTTTGTATGGTAGTCTGAAAAAGACCTTCTGAAATCTATTCCTCTTAGTTCTACACCTGTAGCTTTCCCCACTCTTCTGTTCCTGGCCTTCTAATAACAATGGTAAACGCATCCAGAGAAATACTTTGCTATAAAGTACTGAAGTTTCTGTGCAGAGTGACACAGAATTACTGAATCTGAAATAATAAAATGCCTGTGTCATTTTTCCAAGCAACGTTTAAAATGTGCCTCTGGATATATATGGAGATATAAAATACCCTGCACAGAAAAACTAAAGCAGAAAGCATATGCTCGGGAAGGAAATCTGCTTCATTTGTTACAGCTATCTTCTAAAGGCAAAGCAGTCACACCCTGTGAGAGGCGGGCTGGAAATGTACCTGTCCCAGCTGTATTCGCAGTACCTGCTGTGGGACAGGGCTGCAAGTGTTTCCTCATGGCTGCAGGCTCTGCTGGGCTAGCACTGAAGTCAGGCCCAACAGTCATTCCCGTCCCAAGGCAGTCAGGCTAAATCTGATTCACAAGCATGATGATGATAGTAGGGACAAGGGATCATTTTTAGCTATAAAACAAGCAATTCTGAGCATGTAATTTGTGGCAAATAATCCCAAGAGTTCCTTGAAAGCACTTAGAAGACAGTGTGACGGGAAGCTGGGCAATTGAACTGTTGTGGGCCCCATGGGCTGGGGAAACCAGGCTCTAGAAAGGGAGCACTGCCTCGATACACACATTAACAATACACTGAAAGGAGCCTTTATATTCAGTAACAGACTTTAAGTGAAGAACTTTTACATCTTGGCCCAGCAGATCACGACATGGCGTTGAAGGCTACCTTGCTCCCTGCCCAGGCACAGCGCTCCTGGAAGCCACCACCAGACTCCACCTCACCCAGGGGGCTGCAGTGCTGGGAGGAGTGAGGGGAGTAGGGACAGCCCCCTGCAGCCATCCCATAGTGCAACAGGGCATGGCTGGCAGCCATGGACAGCGTGGTGCAAAGCCACTGCTCAATGGCAAAGCAGCCTGGAGGGGAGCTGCACAGGGCTGAAGCCCCCTCAGCCTCTCACCTCATCTTGTTCCTTGTACGTAGTCCCAGATGTAGCACATCACAAAGTTGCTGCGAGCATATGGTTCTCCATAGTATAGGAATGGCTGCCAAACTAATGCGCCTGTTGTGCTGAAATGTCTGGAGGAGATGGGATGTGGGCCCCTTGGTCAAAGTAGCACTCATGGTAGGAGCCCTCCAACCAGTCACAGAATTATAGAATGGCTCAGGTTGGAGGGGACCGTAAAGCCCACCCAGTTCCAACCCCCTGCCATGGGCAGTGCTGCCACCCACCAGCTCAGGCTGCCCAGAGCCCCATCCAGCCCGGTCTTGAACACCTCCAGGGATGGGGCACCCACAGTTTCTCTGGGCAGCCTGTGCCAGTGCCTCACTGCCCTCTGAGTAAAGAATTTCTTCCTAACTTCTAACCTAACCTGTATGTAGCAGTCTTTAGTGGCCACTGGGCTGGTCCTGCTAGTCATGCTCAGTGTGTGCACTCTTGAGCTTCTACAGAGAAAAGTGAAATACTGTGACTGGATCCTTGTAAGCTTACACATTTATCCCACTTGACCTGCTCATATGATGGAAGTTGTAAAGGCAATCTGGTATCACAGCATCTGCTGCTGCTGCCAAACAGCTCAGCTGCTATGTGATCCTTCTGATATTGCTGAAGGTGTATTTAAGCTCCTCAAACACACTTTCTTTTAAAAAAAATCAGTATTTTTTCACTGGAACAGCTTATCTAGGGCTGTGGTGGATTCCATATTACTTTATGCTTTTTAAGTCTTAGGAAGATTTAAATAGTTAAGTCTAAAACAAATTCATGATTCTTGATCTTCAAATATCTTGAAAACTGCCCCATATTAAGAGGTTACCCCTTATGAAGAGGTTATCCTCCTCTTGTTTTATTACTAAAACTGCTTTGGACACAGGGCTTGGGGTGTTTCTCTTCCTAGGTCCACAGAGGACTGAGTTTACTCTCAGAGCATATGTGTATCCTTGAGCATGCTTCAGTTGGAAGTCCTGTGAAAGTTCTGTGCTTAAAATGGGATATGACTCTTGGTGCTCCCACCCAGCCCAGGATGTTTTGCTGGGGATGAGAGGACTGAACCAAGTGTCGTTGCTGCTGGAGACAATCTCTCAGTCTGGTGCTATCTGAGAGCCTCTGGGAGCCTCTGAGCTCCTTGCACCTCAGGGAGCCGCTCACTGCTGCTGCTTCTGCAGTGCAACGTGTTATTTACTTTGTCATTCATGTGCTTCCTCATGTTTTAACTATGGGAGCAGAACAAATTAAGCATGTTAACCTGCCTTCCATCCCTCCTGTGACCTTGCTTGCTTCTGTAGCGTTTTCCCTCACTGCTATAGCATGCTCGCAGATGGGTATCCAAATGTTACTATTTACAACGTTTTCCCTCGGTTACACACTTAGCAGTCTATATGGGAAGCATTCAGCATACTCAAAGCGCTGTGTGGTGGACAGCATTGCTTCTGTGTCCAACTCCCGTGTAGGACCAGATCTTAGTCTGGAGTTACCAGCACTGATTGCAAGCCTGGTTACTACCTTTGATGTAAATGCCTTCAAGAACCAGGGGATGCCTGTCTAATGTTTTGCATTACTTTGCTATGCCTTCTGCTCTCCTTTGTGCTGCCCTGGAGAGTGCTCACACACAAACAAGTGGCCTTTTCTTCCTTGATGTGTTCCCTGTGTCTATTCGTCAATGTAACGTTTTCAGATTGCACCTTCTGAAATGCCCTCCTAAACCTGCAGCAGAGCAGTTTAAGTTGAGACAATTAAGCTCTACCAGGTCTGTCAGCCAAAAGCACACCTCTTTTTCACCAATCTCTTCTCTGCTTTGAAACATTTTTTTACAAACCACTGCGTATAAATGTGGGTGGGTGCAAACACAAGCACATGGTCTGAGCAAATGAGCACATCTGTTTCTATGCTGGTCTGTCAAACCATCTGCTTGCACTTGTACTGCTTGGTCTCAGTCCTGCGCACAACACAGGCACTACTGAAAATGTAGCCTTTTAATTTTTTTTAACCAAAATAACTGCTAAAATCCAGCAGTCACTGACATCCAGTGGTGGCTGAGGATAATTACAAATGTTTGTTTTCTCAGTCTTGTTTGCTACATGTGGAAACCCAAGATAAGATGAACACTTGCTTCTGAGATCTACAAAATGAAGACAAGTCAACTGGAACACAACATTGCTGAAATTTTGGTAGATGGGAGAGGGCAAGTGTGTGAGATCAGTATTGAAAGAATCCCTATGTGTGCATAAAGGGGCTCTTGGTCCAGCTGCACTGCTGTGCAATTTGGGAGCAGCCTCAGTTGGCAAATTGAGTTCTGCTTTTGGAAACTGCCTGAGACCAGACCTGAAGTTTGTTGCCCCAGGCACTGTGGAGCAGGATAAAATTAAGACCTGAGCACCATATATCCCTCCTTGCTGGTCCAGTAAAAGCACTGTGGAGTAGGGTGAGACCTTCAGGCCTCTCAGTAAGGCTCAAATACCAATTAAATATGCTGATGGGTGATCTGACCTGAAGAGAACAACACCAGAGTTCCATTTGGGCTTAATTTATAGAGTCATAGAATCATTATGGTTGGAAAATATCTCTAGTTCAGCTGTCAACCCATCACCATCATGCCCACTAACCATGTCCCTCAGTGCCATATCTCCACATTTCTTGGAAACCTTCAGGGGATGGAGACTCCTCCATGTCCCTGGGCAGCCTGTTCCAGTACATTGCCACTCTTTCTGAGAATAAATTTTTCCTAATATCCAACCTATTCCATTCATCACAGATAGTTAACAACATATTTGTGGTTGGGGGGTAGGGGAGTATTGTGTATTTGTTATCCTGGTGCACTACTTGTTCCTGTATGAGACCAGTGCAATTGCTCAGGGATTGTTCTATTCTTCTTTTTCCATGTAGTCACTCTGTCTGAGAGGACATCTCAGACATTTTTCTTCGTCTTTTCAGGATGGGATAAACAAAAAAACCCCCTACATTTTATTTTTATTTCTGAAATTCTTTCAAGAGCCTTGGAGCAGGAGGTGAGCCTCAACTAGCATAAAATACTTCCAGTGCATCAAATTTTAATGGCTGCTGACATCACTGTAATTCAAACCCTGGGCATTCGTAAACAGTTTGTACAGAATACTGTGCAAGCAATATGAGCTCATTGCAAGGGCTCCAGTGCTTTCTGAAAGCAAGGCTTCATCTGCCTCTTCCCCTTCCATGTCCCAGCTTTTCTGTACTGTTTTGTCCTCCTCTGATACCCTTTGCAGAGAGAATATTCCTCCAACTGGTTTGCCAGTCACCACAGACACTCTTTGCTTTGAGTTCACAGATTTTTGTTTCTCGCTTCTGCCCCCATGGCTAGGGGTAGTTACCTGGTTTGCATTGTGTGGAGTCCAAACAGAGTCATTGCCGAAGGAGATGGAGCAAGGAACGGCATCCCACAGCCTGCAGCTCAGGAGCCCTCCCAGGGACAGCAGTGAGCAAGGGCTGGTGTTGAGAGCCATGTGACTGCCATTTTTGAAGCAAAAATGACAGTGAAGCAGGGTGTATTCAAGGAGATTAAGGAGCTGAGCTCACTCTGAGGCTGAGACAAGTCTCCACGCAGCGTCACTAATAAAGAATTGCTCTGCCCGTAGCCAGGGAGGAAGCCAGAATCTCTTTTCTGATACTGAAATAAAGCAGCCCCCTTTTAGACCAGTCAGAAAAGCAATTGTTCATTCCTCAGGTCGAGCAGCACATGTGCAATCTCTTTGTTAAGTAGCTTTCTACATTTTTGCTCCTTGGCTCCAGGCTGCAGCCTGCGGGCCTGCCAGCCCTGAGTGTCGGCCAGGAGCCCTGCGCTGCGCCTGCCCCGCACGCATGGGAGGTGGGAGGGCAGCCCCTGCCTCCCAGATCAGCACCAAAATTCAGTGCAGCTCCTTGGCTGTGGAGCATGCAGAAACCCAGACTGTGGGAGAAGAGCAACGCATGGAAGAGGGAGGGAACCTGCGTAGCTATTGCTGCCCAGAGCAAAAATGAGGTGGAAAAGTTGGAGGACGCTTTTTTTTTTCCTAACAGAATACCTATCAGCATGCTTTAGGTAAACAAATCCAGGCAGGAGGCCCAACAGTGAGGAAGCGCAGGGCAGATGATAGAGGGGAATTAAATTTGTTGCAAGCTAAAACCAAGGCCAGGTCTCTGTGACGTACTGAGATAACTTTGCTGCTGCCCTGATCACCTGCCTGCAGGGTGAGGGGACAGGAGAAAGCCACTGGGGAGACACAGGTGTCTTGGAAATACCTGCCCTATTCTAGTCTGTTTCTAGGATCTGAGAACATCAGTGTAACCACAATCTGGTTCTTACCTAACTTACTGCACGCAAAGTCACCATCTACCTCTGCAGTTTTGCTATATAACAACACCCTGTCAGCAGAGTATCATTTTACACTGTTTTGTATAGGCATATGGGCTTCAACTACTTAGGCAGAGCATTGGTGAGGGATAACAAGTCCTTCTCCCATATCATTACCAGTGTGTAAAGAATTCTGGTCTGGAGGCAAGCAAGCAGCATTGCTCAGTTCATTTCCGTTAGTAAATAAATGTGCTTCCACATTCACGGACAGCAAATGACAGGAGGCATTGGCTCACAAGCTAGTCTGCGATTTTACCATGGCTGGCTAAAGGAGTTGGAAATAAGAAGTGTTTTTCCACATGAGCTCTACTGAAACGTGAGCCTGGGAGCTCATCCAGCCAACAGCCTGGGCTCATACCTTCCTGTACCTGCAATGCTTGGTCCCTCTGAGAGCAGGTATTATCTGCCTGCTTGACAGCGGGAGAAGGTCTTGGCTGAGCGGAGGGGATCTGCCTGTGGGCAAATCATAATATCAGGGTTCAGAAACAAGCAATCCTTGTGGCTGGTGCTGCACTCTAACTGCAAGGACGATCCCAAGGTACTGAGAATCCCTGGCCAGTGGCTAGGTACTGAGCTGCCAGGCACCGCGTTCATGACCAGCAGCAGAGGCTGAGGGTAACTTTCTGTGGGGTTCTTCTTCCTAACATAAATGCATGACTGGTTCCTAAAAAGCTTCTACTCAGGTTCCCAGCTTGTGTTACTTTAGGGAGTTCTAAAAATGCCTTCTTCAGAATTAAAATATGGCTATTTCATATTTTTATGTAGAATAAGAAAAAGTGAGTGCAAGTCCAGAGTACCAGCATTGAATTCGTTTGCCTAGACTGGGAAAGACATGCATTCAAGTCCCTGCTCTGTATCAGGTGAAGGGTTTTTAAGTCTTTTCCTCTTCTATGGAACAAGAGCAAAGTTGCTTGCTGGCTAGTGCCTGTTCTGAGAAGACCCACGGACACAAATTGCAACTCGGGTTTTCATTTTTGCTCTGGATAATCCTTACACAAAGCAGAGCAGTTCACATGACAGACAACAAAAACGAGAGTAAGTGGAACCCAGCTCTCCTGGCAGCCCTGTCCTTGTTTGGGGATTTGTTGTGCAGACAAGCAACTTGAACTTTCCTCCTTCACATGTTAAATGAGTACTCTGCCCTGCTGAGCTCTTCTAGCTGTCTCTCTCTGACCAGAAATTTTATCATGACCCTGAGAAAGCACCCCCTGCAATCAGTGTTTTCCTCCTGCTCTCTTGCTGTTCTTGATGAGCGGCATTAGTATGTGAAGACTTGGTGGTAAAGAACGTTCTATCCCTGCTGTCCTCATCAGGACCCCGAAGTCAGAATGACAATAAAAAGTTTTTGGCTCAGAATTTGAAGCTTCAATAGTTCCAGACTTTTCAGTAAACCAGGAACACTATCCCCACTTAAATCAGCTGTCTTCTTTCATGACGTGTTTTTTAAAAAATCACCATTGATTTGCCTGCAGATCCATGCACTGTTCACAGAATAGGAAATGGTATCTTGCCTGTGTTCACCTCCAGTGCAGAAGCTGGGGGGCTTGTATGGGGAGGGGAGATGGGGTTTTATATCCCTATGCCTAGCTCAGAACAGTTTTCTGGCCAAAGCAGGCCTGTGTGCAGCACGCTCTGCTACATGCCATTGGACCAGAGGGGGCAGGGCACTTCCAGTGCAACAAGACGTTGGGTTTGCCATTCCAAGGCTCTTGAGCTATGGGTTGGTGAGGCTAAGCAGTGCACTGGCTGGCACACCCCTGATGTCCTCAGTGTTCACTGGATAAAATTTACCTTAGAAGGAATGATTTTATTTCTTCCAAAATTTTCACTCACATTGCTAATTATGTTGGGTTGATAAACACTATGATGCTTTTTCTTTCTTTCTTCTTTTTCATTTTGGCCAATAAATAAGGTGAGTGGGAGAAATCCCTCAGCTTACTATTTATGACCAAAGGCTGGAGCTAGATTTGGAGAACAAGCAGTGAGAAAGACCATCCTTACTGGCTCGCAGTAATGGAGAGCACGCACACATGTGACTGAAGGCAGGACTGCATTCTTTCTGCCTTATATTGAGCTGTGCTTGGGAGGAGGGAAGGAAAGCAAAAAGATTCTACATCTAAGGTCTAGGGTTTTTAGCTTTGTTTTTGTTTTATTTTCCTGAAGGAAAAACTTTCTTTCTTACATGAATGATTCCAAAATCACTGTGTGGGAGGCAGCTTTGGGGTTCTCCATGCTTGAGCTCTGTGGGGTGACTGGGGCAGCCTTCAAGAAGTCTTGGTGGCTTTGCATGCTTAACTTCTTCAGCATACTAACCTGCATCCACTGGCTAGTCTTTATGAAGCGTTTAATTCTGTAGTTTTAGAGCTGTTGAAAAAGCAAAGGGAAGATTTATAACAACATTTGCTAACTCTAGGCCAACTGGTTTGGCACAGGAAAGAACTATGTTTTTCAGAACAGCTTTTCAACATTCCACTCTTAGCTAAAATGTATGAAAATTACAGTTTTGAAATGACCAGATGTTTTTACCGAGAAAGAAATAGATGACCTGAAAGGGGAAGATGAGGCCTGAACTCAGGCTTCTATGCTACAACTGTCAACTTCTCAGCTAATGGATGACCTACTACCATCTAAAACTACTAAATTTGTGTGATTAATGCTGCTAAATTGCAGCCACAGTATATTTATAATTTTCTCTGTCAGCTTGATACCATTTGTGCAGCATCACTATAAAAGGTGAAGGAGAGAAAAGGCAATTAATCTGGTGTCCTTGTACAGAACAATATGGCATAGCTCTCCTCAAAGCAGAAGCTTTCAAGTGAAATAAACTAATGGTTTCATCTGTTTCATTTCCAGCTCTATTTTTTAAAATCAAGACCAGCAGAACCTTTCTGCGTTGTCTGTTTTTCTAGACAGAAACTGAGACTCAAAACTGTCTTGCTTTCAGCTTCAAATAGCTCACTACAACATGATCAAGCAGGACTTTATTTATTTGACTTATCAAGAGCACAAGGATCTTATTTTGGCCACCCATAATAGTCTAATTGGACTGGCCTGTGTTAAAAATCTTTGCTGGCTTGATGGGATGCTTCAAATGCTTTTCTTATTGCTCTGTTGAACAGTTACCAGTCAAATGAGATTAAGAACAGAGAGAAAGACTTTGGAGAGAGATGTGATGGTGTTGGGTTGCAATCTTCTTGCTCTACTTTATAGCCATTGTTTAAGGTGCCCAAAAAAATCCCATGATAGAGAAGCCTTTTTTCTCCTCTTCTCCTTGAAAGCGGAGAGCTGTTAAGGAGTGCATTAGATGAAGCTTCACATGGCAGAGGAATTATTGAAACTATAATTACGACCTCATTCTCCTGTAAAAAGAAGCCGCCGGTTCCACCACAAGACCCATCTGGCTGTTCTGTGCCTGATTAACAGGAGTTCCTCTGTTGCCACCACAGCTCAATAGCCACCCCCAGACGGGTCCGTGTTCACACAGTGCAGCTCACTCATACCCAGACAGCCCCAGCACCATGCAGGATTGGCCCCAAAAGCTGCTGCTTCTACTCCTAAAAAATATCATCATCTGGCTCTGCTCCTCTTCCAAGAGAGCTGACAAAAGAGCTATTTAAAAATCTGTTTGAAATTATGTATTCTCTGCTTTAGGGTTTGCTAAGCTCATTATAGAAGTGGAATGAAATTCCACAGCACATTTAACATTTTTATTGTTCTTATTTCTGTGCTTTTCCAACCTAATAGAGGATGACTGATCCCACTGGTGATCCGAGAGGGAAAAGGTGTAGGAATCGCAGCAGGCTGAGCACCATAGCAATATTGTGACTACCAGTTTGGCTACTTCATTCTGCAGGCTGATCCAAGCAGGGATTAAGAGGATTTCGTTTTCCATTTTTTAAGTTGAATGGGCCGGGACAAGAGCTTTTTACTGCATTTCTGAACAAGTCAGGGTATTTAGAAAAGCAGTAAAAATGGACTGCACCAGAGTTGGACTTTAAGCAATATAAAATCATTTACCACAGGAGATTCACTGTACAAAACCACCCAACTTCCCCCCTTTGATCCTTTAGTGGTCACTGATGACCTCTTGTCTTTCTCAGTACCTCATAATCTTCTGCAGCAAGCTATCCGGCCGCTGTCTGGCAAGTGATGGGAAAATGCAGCCCTTATGGCTGCTAGGATGTATTAAAGTATGAGGGGTGTGTGGTGGTGCAGATCAAATCCGAATCAAACATAAGCCACAGCTTAAATTCGGGGTGACCTTCACCTTCTGACAGGTTTGAAAATGATTGATTGCTTTTAATTTGCTTCCCTCCCTACCTCTCCCCATAGGTTCTTAATTAAGGGTAGAAGCAAAGGGAACAGCTAATTGTTATCACCAGTTTGGATTTCCAGACTGAGAAACTTCAGTTCAGGGAAATGTTGTCCAAATGTTATGTTAAACTGACTCACAGCCAGGAATTTTCAACACTGTGCTCATTGCTAATCTATACGCATCAAATCATGCACATTTTTCCCTTTTAGCACCTACTACTCCTGCCTGACGACCGTTCAGCTCTTGACAAAAGCTTCTGCCGAAAGGCACTATTTGTCTTTTCCACTACTGAAGGGAATGCAGGCAAGGAGGCAGCAAGCCTCACATTTCATGAGCGATATCTAAGTTTGGATTGCTGGTTTGCAGAACCTACCACTGTAGCCGGCTGCGGTCTTTGTTGATGTTTTTACAAAACCAAGGCCACCGTACTTCAAACGTGTTAGCTTTTGTCACCCTTTCAAGGCTACTGCTACTTCACTTAGGTAATTTGACTCAGATACCTGTTGTTTAATATGTCATTTTTCTATCCAAGTAAAGCAATGTAACTGCAAAGATCTGAATCAGGCATAGTTGTACAGAAATTAAGGTTGTGCTAGCAGGCTGGTAGTTCTGAACACTCTTCTGTCTGCTCAGCGTGGCAGATTGAAAAGGGGAATCACACGCCTTGGTCTGGGCCAGGAGAAGCACTGTGTCACTTCTGTGATTAGATGTCCACTGCAATTCCTGACAGACTGTGGGATAACACAGGCAGATGTGGCAGAGAACATTCATAAATCTTCTCCCAGAAGCGAGGAGAAGGCAACGTTGTCCTCTCTCCATCCTTCTCTTCCCACTCTCTGTAGCACAGTGGTCAGGTTGTCTGGCTCATCTTATAAGAGCCAACTCCGGATGGCTCCAGAGTTAGTTACTGCAAATTTTAGTCTCTCTTACACGGAGTAATGGACTTATATATCAAGCAATTATTTTATAGATCTTTCTTTCAGGTTTTCTTGCAGCTGTCTGCTTCTCCTGCCTGTCTCTCACTCTGAGAATCACTCCAGTCCTAGCACTTGGGCACTCTGAACAGGCCGAAGCACTGAAGCCGTGTTTCTGTTTTGGGTGCTAGCAATAACAGCCTGGGCTTCTATCCTTCATGGACTCAAATTAGTCTGGAAAAACCCATGCAAAATCTTGTCTTGAAGAAGGTCACCACTAGGTTGATGTACTGAATGTCAGATGAATTAATGACCATTTTTGCACTTAATTATACTTATCAGAAATCTACCAAATAAAAAAAAATGGAAAATTCTATTTAGTATGTAGATGAGAATGGTGTCAGAAAGACAATATACACTACCAGAAATGACATGTAATAATTTAGAACTACATTGCAGCTGTAGGTGAAGCACATCTGTTAGTATCCATGCATATAACAGTAAATGAGTTTATAATTAAAGATCATAAATTATTATTGAGACAATGTAATAAAGTACGTGCATGCTACAATCCTAAAGATAGCGTGACTATACCATTCTAAATTGTCAGTTATAGTTTACAACTTTGCAAAATTTGGAAACTGGCTGTCCATAAGTATGGAGAATTTCTCCTAGAGGCTGAATCCCATGTGTGTTTGTGTGTGTATACATACATATGAACATACATACAGATATAACTGCATGTCTACATATGTGTAAATGCAAAGATCCTCTAAAATTTTAATGATGTTTTCTAAAAATTAATTTCATTTTTTCCTAACTGATGTAATGAATGAGAAATAAAGAAGTTTAAATCATTACCAGAATAATTCATTACTGTTCAGTGTTCTGAATGCTATCCATGGTTTGCAAAAACATTTAGCAAATTATGACTGAAAAGCATATATTCGGCCCCTTGTTCAGTACATCTGGAAGCTAACATTTAGTAACACTGATATTGTAAAAAATAATTACAAAGGAGAACCTTGACAGTGTACTCACATTGCTCTGTGTGGATGAGACTATATTTAAAGAAACACATGCATAAATTATATATAATTAAAAGGTTACATGCAAGTAAATCCAGATTGTGTCAAAATCTAAACCCTTTTCATAAATTCTTTCAACAACCCATACAAACATCATCTGAGAGCTTGATCTCAGTCAATAAAAGAGATTTGTTCATGCTATAGGGTAGCAAGTTTTCACAGTTCTCATTTCCAAACTTCTGCAAAGTAATAAATTACACCTGACAATTATTATTCAATTGTTGTACTTCAAAATTAATTTGTTTAAAAATCCAATTAAGCTTGCAAAGTGATAACAACAGGACCACATCATTAGTTCACATTACAATCATGGTGGAGGGCATTTCTAGCTGGGGGCTCAGGTGATTGCTGTTTCTTAATTGTATGCATGATACGTGAAATCGACCACATCCACAGCTGATTGTGATTCTCCTGAAGACAGAAGAGCTTCTTGCATCAGCATATGGAAGACCTAGGATATTTCTGGGCAGACAGTGTAAAGTTAATGATAAGCTTATGGGTAATTCCCTAACATTTAAGTGGTTGTGTTCTGTAAAGCAAGCGTCATTATGCACATTCCCAATATTAATTTTAATCCTTTAGATTACTTTTTAAAATATGCGTATGTGTGTTCTCTGGTTTCAGTTTCCCTTCTTTTATATTCAAAGTTCTCAGCTGACTCATTCTCATCATGTGTTGAGTTCTTCTCTCCCTAAACAAAGGACAAAGCATCGTCCCTCCAGAAGCACTGAAGGTCTGACTCCTGATGAGCCAGAATCTCCCAGACCACCGCCCCGCTGCTGTGTTTTGTTCTGCCGGGACCTCAACCGCAGGCAGCGGGGCTGGAGGTGAACCCACACACATGGGTCCCAGGCCAGCCTGGTGCTGTCCAAGGTGACGGGCTCCTCCCGTGGCTCTGCATCAAAGTCTGGGCAATGACAAGACACAGATGTGTATAGCACCACTACCTCGACCAAGAAGTGCATTACTTAAACAGCAGATCCTCCAGGGTTTTCACAGCTCATGTATCAAAGTCGTGGTAGGAATCTGTTCTTCAGTTTTAAAAGGCAGATGACGTGCAAGGATCAAAATTCCTCCTGAGCCTCTCTGGATCTCAATAGGCCCCCTCAAAAACATTAACAAAGCAAAAAAGAAGCCACCAAAATTAATATTTATATTTGAAAAACTGTACATGATTTTGGTCATTGTCTAATCAAAGGAAGTCGAAATCCACTTTACAATAGTAGGAGTTTCTTTAAAATTCAAAGAAACACTCCTCTTTGCTGTCTCAGTAAATCCAGCTGGTTTTAAAGAAAAGTCATAGTTACAGGGACACAAAAGTTGCATGTTTAGCTAAGAATGCATGCAGCAACAGAGATCTGTTTGGCAGGGAGGGAGAAAGGGAGATCTGTGTGTATGCACCTTCACTGTTTCAGGCAACATATAATAATTTCCCTTGTGAATAGCTATAAAGTTATTGTAGCGTTAAAGCTGGATAGACCTACAGTAATGGTATTTCCTGACATTTCCAAATGTTAAAAGGTCAAGAAAAACAGTACGTATGGAAACAATCTCTTGTCATTACATTCTATAACATGAATTAAATAAACGTTTCCTCTTTTTTCCCCCTTCTCCTGTCATTCAATGTAAAAATCTAAACTGTTACACCAAAACAGCATGAAAACAGTAAGAGCTTTAATTAAAGAATTCAATAAATGCAATCTATACTGCTGCAGTCAGCCCCACTTTTTCTTCACTTACTGAGGAGTTAATGGATTTCCAGAAGTAAGTACTGTGAAAAAAACATTAATCTGTCCAGAAAAAAGTCTTCTTCAGACCATGATGACAGTAGCTTCTAGCAAAAGCCACCCACCTCTACCCAGTGCAAAGGTGTGACTTGTCTGACCTGATATTGCAGTCCTGTGGTATCTGCAGCCTAGAACAAGGAACAATCAGTACGACTTGTTCAATGATGAGCTGCCAATAAAGGCTGGTCCAGACTCTGCTGGTAGTGCTGCTCTCCACAAAGGCCATGGCACTGCACAGTCCTCTTAGGCTGAGTGATAAACATTGCCCTCCCGTGTGGTGAGGCTGAAGGACTCTGGACGGAAGGCAATTGTGGCAGATGCAGGGGGAGTGGAGATATGTTTTGGCTACAGAGAATGATTAATTGACCTGGTATGACATAGTGCAGACCCCACTGTGTTCAGAAGCGTAGAGACAGAGTGTGCAGCCTAAGCAAAGAGCTGCAATAACATGACAGGGAGACGGAGCACTTATTTTTATGAAAGTTCCTCATCTAGGCCGTTGATGTTGCTTTTGTTTGCATTCCCTGAAGTTCATTGCAGAAGAGTCAGCCTTCCTCTAGGTCAGCCACAGAAGCCACTCAGCTTCTCAGCAAGCACTCAGTCACAAACGGAATCCCCCAACAGAATTCAGAGCAGAGATCTGAGCTGAGAACAGTGGAACAGGAGCCACAGGGCACTGCAAGAATCAATCTCATGCTGTAACAGTATCTGCCAACCAAAACCACGTGGTGTGGTGTGATTGCCTGGCAGGTCAAGAGAGGCAACAGCACTCTGAGTCTCCAGCCAAAGAATCACTGCTAACACGGGCCCTGCATGCTGGGTCTAGTCTAAAGAAGCAAGCAGTCCTACTAAACTCACTGGTAGTGAGAAGCTTGGAAATGTCTTCTGCTGTTCATTTTTTAGTTTCTTGTGCTTTCTCTGAATCACCAAAATATCACATTGCACTGGAGTGGCTCCTCATTCCATCAAGTTTTCTTGTCTGCAGAGAAGAACCTGGTAGAGTCCAAGTCAAAAGAGACTTCTAAGATGGCCTCACTATATCTATACTGCCCAAACTGTACCCCTCAGGCAGTACAACCCCACCAAAAAGCTTGATTCCCAAAGCGCTGTCCAGCTTCGTCTCTTGAGGAATACCACCAGTGTTGAAATAAAAGAAAGCAGTGACTCAGCTTTGGTTTTGTTGGAAGACAGTTCACTACAGACAGCTCCATCTTCAGGTTCATCTCGCTGGTCACATCTAGAGAACAACATATTTGACACTGAAATCTCACTTTGATCTTGGGTTTTCTGCAGGTCCAACAATAATTCCTCCTGTGGGTGTCTGCTTTCACCATTTGTGTCACTTCTCTTATCTCATCTGAAATGGGCTGAGAAACTGACTCCCATACTGAAGTTATTCACCATGTTGGCTTCAGCACTTCTTGGCCTTCCACATACCCAAAAAATTATCTCCAAATTCTTTTCCATACACAGCAAATGCACAAATGCAAGTAGTGGCTGCATTGTTCAGGACCCTCTCTGCTCTGGAGCAAATTTTTTAGAAGACCATAGAATCATAGAGTTGTTTGAGTTGGAAAGGATCCTTAAAAGCCATCTGATCCAGCCCCCCAGCAAAGAACAGGGACACCTACAGCTCAACCAGGTGCTCAGAGCCCCATCCAGCCTGACTTTGAGTGTCTCCAGGGATGGGGCATCCACCACCTCTCTGGGCAACCTGTGCCAGTGCTTCATCACCCTTAGGATGAAAAACTTCCTCCTTATATCCTTATAGTCTAAATCTCCCCTCTTTTAGTTTGAAACTTTCCAATTGTCCTGTCACAGCAGACCCCACTAAAGAGTCTGTCCCCTTCTTTCTTACAGCCCCATGTAGATACTGACAGGCCACGCTCAGCTCTCCCCAGATCCTTCTCTTCTCCAGGCATCACAGCCCCAGCATTCTCAGCCTGTCTTCATAGGGCAGGTGTTCCATCCCTTGGATCATTTTTGTGATCCTTGTAAACATCTGGACAGAGGCACTCTTACTATCTAGGCCCACGGCTTTCAGAAGCAGAGTAGCATGCAGGCAGTCTGTGTGCAGAGGATGACACTTCCTCACCTTTTGCCAGACGCATCCTCACACACATTATGGAAAAGTCATGTCTGGTAATGTAGTAGTGCTAAGCATAAACTGCTAGTTAGATCTTCAAACACACCCAATATTGCACGGTCTAGGGAAAGATGCATGAGGCTCTGAGGACAGATTAGGGTCAACTGCAGGAAGTTCCATCCCAAACATTCTTTCCAGGATCTGGACCCAGAATGAATACGGTAGGAAAACCCTCCCTAATAAGTCAAGCTCTTTCTTCTTTCACTAAATAAAACAAACATTTTTCTAACCTGTATTGTTTCTGGCTCTGCTCGCCGCTCAGCCCCTTACTACGACTTCAAAATTCCTCACTGGGTGTTTGGCAGAGGGAGTATGATCTATAGCGTGACCTTGTAATTCAGTGCACCGCTGTCATTCTGTATAATGCACTGTAAAGCATAGCTTTTATTGGAAATGAAACTGCATAAACAAACACTCTTACTTTAATGTGAAGTAAAACATTTTGCATTACAAATGTGCAGATTCAAGTTGGGAGAAATTAGCTACCAGAGAGCCAAAAATCAAGCAGCAATGTGCCTATATTATTTTGATCTTTTTAAAACGCAGCCAGTGTCTAATAAATTCTGTTTCAGTTTCACAGCCTTTCATTAGGGGGAAGATTTGTCTGCACACTGCAGAGAGCTGACGGGGATTAACCCCTCCTCTGGGGCTCTCCTCTTCCATCTGAGCTGCAGCCCCACTCCAGGCAGTCACTGCTCACAGGAAGTTGGGAGAAGCGCAGCAGATCCAGCCCTGAAAAGCTGATCAAAGATGAGCTGTGCTTCAGTTATTCAAGAACAGTCTTTGTTTCCACCATGGTAGCCCTACTTTTCTTACATATACTGGCTGACAGTTTGTTGAAAAACTATCTAGCTAATGCATGCACTCTAACACATGCTTTAATTTTGCACTTTTCAGCCCATTATTAACTGAGCCATCACCGTTTGTTCAGCATTCAAGGCTGGCTGCCTCCAGAGCTCTTAAAAAGCACTTGGGCAAAATTCACAGGCATCAGCCTTACATACCATACAGCATGAGAGGTGACAGTAACAATTATGTGTCTGGAAGGAGACGCCCCAACCAGCTACAGACAGTTAGCTAATATTATTCCAATGTGTCACTCAGGGAGGATAAATCTGCCCTGGTCGTCAACTGTGTGAAATGCTTGGATCGTTCGGCTAACTCTGGCAGTATCTTGCCAGTTGGGTTGGTTTTTGGTAATAGGCTTGGAGTCTTTAATCAAATGTTTGTGCCAGGACTCTCACCCACGGAAAATATCGCTGCCTTCTAAGGGACCGCAGTGCTCTTCTTAGTGGGTCCACAGCATCACAGCCCCAGCCCTCGACCTGCTGCACAGCATGTCAGCCCTGGGGAGCTTGTTTGCTTCAGAAAATACACCCCACCACAAAAATAAGGGCAAGCATAATGAAAAAGACAGAGCCACGGGATAGCAAGAACAGCTGCTTTTGCCTTCCTCCATTACTTGAAGGCCATCCCTGCAATATGGATCTCATTAATGGCTCAGAGACAACACTGAAGAATTACAAGTTCAAGATGTTATTGGAAAAGCCACCCCATGACTCTTTTTATGTCTTTTTTCTTTTTTAAAATCATCTTTAAAACCAACTTTTAAAAAGTGATTATTTGGTGCATTGTAACACTGCCAGCAAGTGGGTTGCAAGTGAGCATCTGCACACACACGGACACAATGGACAGCACAGACACTCCACAGCTTTCCACTAAACAGAAGAAAAAAGACAAAAAGAAATGATACATAATCTGGGTTTGAGAAGCAACAGAGCTGAGCTCCTGGCTGAAAGGCTCTGGATCAGGGTCAGTCACTTCATCTGTGTGGTACACACAGACTGATGGAGCCCTGAGCCTCTGTTATTAGGTTTCCACAAAATCGCACACACAATTACTTCACAGTGTGATCATATTTGAAAGTCAGCTACTATAACACAAAATCCAATGGTATTAGACAGCCTGATGATAAAATACCACCTTTTCATGGAGAAATCATAGAATCATAGAATCATTTGAGTTGGAAGGGATCCTTAAAGGCCATCTGGTCCAACTCCCCTGCAATGAACAGGGACACCTACACTAGATCAGGTGCTCAGAGCCCCATCCAGCCTGACTGTGTCTCCAGAGATGGGGCCTCCACCACCTCTCTGGGCAACCTGTGCCAGTGCCTCATTACCCTTAGAATAAAAACTGTCTTTCTTATATCCAGTCTAAATCTCCCCTCTTTTAGTTTGAATCCATTTTCCCTTGTCCTGTCCCAACACACTCTGCTAAGGAGGCTGTCCCCTTACAGTCTCCTGTATTGACAGGCCACTCTCAGCTCTCCCCGGAGCCTTTTCTTCTTCAGGCTGCACAGCCCCAGCTCTCTCAGCCTGTCCTCCTAGGAGAGGCGTTCCATCCCTGGGATTATTTTTGTGGCCCTCCTCTGGATGCACTTCAACAGGTCTGTGCCTCACCTAACTCCATGCACAAAGTCTGTAGGAGATACTGCATCGTGTTTCTCCATCATTTGTGATGAGCTGCCTTCAGCCATCCCAATACTGCCTACTAAAGAAAACACTGAATATTTAAAGTCTGCTTAGGTCTTTTCATACCACCAGTGCAAGAACATTAAACTCATCCCTTCAGCTTTGTGTTAGACATGCTTTGCCAGATTATTTTTTAATTGCTTTTGTGTGTGTGTGCAAATCCCAAAGCATATGTGCAAATTAGGATTCCTGTCCCATGCCAATCTGGGCACATGCCTCATTTACATGCTCATTTAAAAATGTGAGTCTTGTCATTTCAATCTGTTACAGTAATTTAGCTCTAATGTGGAAATGGTGCCAGAGTTTTGAAGGGTTATTTTTCCTCTCCATGGACAAACTGCTCTACTGAGTGGTTACATTCCTACTTAATGGCATGAAGCCACTTAAAAGAGTTAACCTCCTCCATGCAAATGTTAACAATTTTCTGGTAATAGTATTCCACTAAAAATAAAATAAAATAGAAAATCGAGCACTATTGTTACAGAACGGGTACCCCGAGCCACGGCACGGCGGCAGAGTGCTATTCTGCTCACATCTGGGTCGCAGAAAGATGTGAGAACAGCCAGCTTGCTCTGGGTGAATTTGCAAGGGTGTACTGATAGCTTCATATAACTGTCTTTCACAATATCGCCCATTCTTTCCCCTCTGCATAACATTATAGAGAACATCACAGGAATCTGGTGCTATCCACTATGGCTAGAAGAGCATAGCAGTGGTCTCGGAGTCAGGTAGACAGCTCCAAGGCCAAGGCTGAGGCCCAGAGCATACCAGAGTAAGCAGTGTGCTGGCAGCTGGGTGCCACATCTGGAGACCTCAGTCCTGAGATGTACAACTTCATCTTGCAGATGGTGAGCTGAGTGGCCAGAGCAGTTGTCTTCAATTATGGTGAGAGCCAAAGGGTGGAGGGAAGCAAAGAGGGTAACCAGAACTGGATGCTGCTCTGCCAGCTCCTGAAAGTTTATATGTTTATTCATCTAGTCAGTCACCAAAACATCGAGCTTTTTCAAGAGAAAGCCAGACTTTGTGTATGTCTGCATGCAGTACAAGTGTACAAACTAATCTTCCTCCAAGATGGCAGTTAGCTGCAGTGGATGGCCGCAGTTCTGATGTTTGTAATAAATAATACCCTCCTGGACACAGCCCAGGAATCTGGCATATGGACTGAGGCATTCAGAATTTCCCAAAAATTGTCATCAGGACTAACTCAGTGATTATTTTATGCACAGCACCAGAGTATGTGCTTCGTAGCACACACTGTCCCCATCCTGAATGCAAATACTCCTGTTCTAAATGTTACTCGTCAGGAGAGAGGACATCTGGGCAGGGATGGATTGGGGTCAGAAATTATATAATTTATAACAGAAAGACCATATTTCTGCTCAGTAAACATTGGCACGTCTTAAGGAAATATTGATTAGATGGTGAAAAGCTTCGCTTTCTTCTTTGTGGAACAATTTACTCTAGCTATGCTCTTCACGTTGAAATATATTGTATATGAAGCAAGTGACAGGCAGGGAACATTAGCTCAGAGGAGACTCAACACTCGCATGTCTCCACTATCTGCCTTCAGAACCCCCTAAGTCATACAAAATGTCTCTTGGAGGTACAGACAGTGCCACTGCCAACAAGAAATCAGTCTGGCTTTAACTCCAGCCCTCTGAGCCCACCATCCCCCTCCATGGCTCTGCCTCCCTACTGGCACACCTGTCCCCAGACATCATCGATTCATTGGGTGTCACCCTCTAGAGGGGCTCTGCCACTGCCTTCCTCAGCACAAAGCCACCAGCAGGCACCTGCTGTGCTGGGCACACAGAGGAGCTGGGCCAAACAATGCTGAATCTGCCTGTGGGATCTGTCTTACCATGCAAGGGCAAGTCTCAGTGCATGCACTCACATGTCTGATGATTAATGGTTTTCCCTTTGCTGTATCAGGTCTGGTTTAAGTTGTAGATATCAATAGTTGACACTGCCATTTTGCTTATAGTCTAAGCCACCTTGAAGACTCTGGGTGGCATTAAATAACAAAGCAGCTATGAGCAATAAAATAAATGCTTTGTATACACAAGCAGAACAGCATTCTTTAAATGGCTGGAATCCCAAATAAAGCATGAATAAGGAGCCGCACAACACCTTGGGACAGAACAAATCTGAGCCAGACAGACCAGGCCTCTTGGCCTTCCAGCATGTAAGAAGTCGGTAACATCATTTGTTATAACTCACAGGGGAATGTTCTTCTTCCTTGACTAAAAAAGTAAATCAGAAAAATTCATGGTGCCATATGCCAAAGGGGATAGGACTAGCATGAAACAGTGGGAACATGGCGTAAGGCTCTCTGAAATTGAAAACTTTTAAATATGGGCTCAAAGGACTGGTGTGATTAATTTTGCTACCCGTTCTGGCAAAAAAAGAGGTAATAGACTGCAGCCAAGAGAGATCTATGGAGTATATGTCTGAATATCCATCACATGCTACAGCATGTGGCAAACTGTGACGGCCGCTCACACCTCCTGCTGGATGGAAGTCTTTTGTTCAGCCTTCAGAATTTTCAAAACATGCTCTTCTGAATCAACACTTCATGAAAATGACTCCCCCGTACACACAGTGCTTCAGTCACCATGACATATATCACAGGTTTGCATCGGCCGTATGCTCCGTGTTCAGCAGAATATGTTGTTTAATATCAGTGGTTTACCGAAGAGAGCACTACCTGGAAAGAAAAGCAGTTACACAGGTGACAGTTTTTCTTCCAGACCAATGAATGCCATACATTGAAGGTTACTACTACTACTACCAAACTGTTCACATCTGCAGCACTACGTAGTAACACCACCACTAGTGGAGTTCAAGAGAGATTTAAAAGCAGCAGGCAAAATCCCAGCCAAACACATATTTTATCTTTGTGAAGGCAGAGCTTGGTATGCTGAGTTTTGCTTTTCTCAACTGATTTCTACTCTTAGCAAAGCACACAGGAGATACAAATCACAACAGATTGCTCACAAGACAGCTGTCAAAGACTCTTATTTTTCTGCAAACTTAGAGACAGCCTACAATTACATAAATGAACATAATATTTTTATGTCATTATGGATAATTTTTCTACCTCTGACTCTGATGAAGACTTTGAGTAACTACTAAGTAGTACTAAGACAATTTATACCTGCTTCAGGTAAGGCTGGTTTGCCAGAACTGTAACTGTTCCTAGAAATAGCATTTATTTCTCCCTTTTGCTCTGTCCTCTCCTATTTACCACCTGAAAATCTGATTTGGAATAGTTAGTGTATAGATCTGTAAGAGTCATATGTGGTCAAACAAAGAACGTGACCTTTAAAATATATATTTGAAGTATTGTCCCAAAATAATAAGTTGTATTTATTTACCTAAAATCTGTCTCACACATGCAAAGTATCAAGAGTCATTTGAAACTTAAAGATTCATAATAAAGTTCTGAACAAGAAAAATAAAGGCCATGAACATACGCTTACCACCACTCTATAATTATCAACAAGGCTTTCTTTATGAAACATCGTGTTTCTCTTAGTTGCTGCTTTAGTTAAATCCACACAGGACTACAGAAAGGGAAACATCTCAGTTCCTATATAAAATACAATCTTTTCCCTTGATGGCAAGAGGAAAATCATGATGCATAAGAATTCTTTAATATATTTGCCTTTAGAGTTTATTGACTTTACTTCTACTGGTATTTTACCATGTAGGAATAACATTCAGTTACCCAAACCGAATCCTTGCTGACTTAAAAACCCATCCATTCAGCGACGTTTCTGAACAAGTTGTATTAATTTAAGCAGCATGAAGCTCTCTGGGCAGAGCGCGCTGGGTCAGCCAGATGTAGTTTGAAGGTTTTCTTTCTTGAATAATAAAGGCTAAAAATGTGCGCTATAAATCAGGATCCAGTGAGTGAAAGGTGGAGCAAACACCCCTCTGGGATCAAGTTAGATCAAGTTAGTACTTGAATTTGTATCATCCTGGAATATCTTTCAAATTTATTTATGAGGTAGCCGACTGATTTTATCTCATCCATGCACGGCCGCTGTCCAGTTCTGCCTACGTCAGGCGCTCCAAGCTGCCTATATCCGAGCAGCAGCAGCTCGTGCTGAGCTGGGAAGAGGTTACCATTGATGGATATGGTTTTGATTTTGAAAGAGCGAGCTGTCTGTCTTTATCATGGATTAAGGTATCCTACAAGGTACGCACACGCCGCGCTCCGAGTAGCCCCACAGCCAAGCCCTCCATCTGGTTCCCATAACGTTCCCCAGCTACATTTCATCTCATGAGCCGGGGAGATGACACAAGATTAAAAGCAGGCCCATGGGTGATGGATTTCAGGAGTCGGGGCAGGTATTCTAATTATGTAACACATGTAGTCATTTCTGGTACATAAATTGGCTTCTTACCGGCGCGTATTTTATTGGTACCGATGTCTCAAAGAACAGGCACTTTAAACAGCATCAGCCTGTATGGATGCAAGAAGGGGAGGAAAACTCTTGTGTTTTGTCCATTCCATCTAGTCTTTAACTGCCTCACAACACCAGGAGAGCAGCAGGCAGCAGCCCAAGCCCTCACAGGTGTGAAGGTCAGAGACGTGCTGAAGGACTCACCGTTCCTGAGAGCCGCTGTACCCATCTCGCAGCCCTGCCTGGCAGCACTGCTCACCTTTCTACAACTCCCTGAAAGGAGATTGTGGTGAGGTGAGGGTCAGCCTCTTCTCCCAGGTAACAGCAATGGGACATGAGGGAATGGCCTGAAGTCGCAGTATAGGAGGCTCAGGTAAGATATTAGGAAAAATTTCTTCTCAGGAAGAGTGGTGGTGCACTGGCACAGGCTGCCCAGGGAGGTGGTGGAGCCATCATCCCTGGAGGTGTTCAAGAAACGTGTAGATGTGGCACTGAGGGACGTGGTTAGTGGGCATGGAGGGGGTGGTCTGATGGTTAGACATGATGATCTTAGTGGTCTTTCCAACCGTAACAATTCTATGTTGCCTAAGCTCACACCAACATTCAGTGTTGGGTGGGATTCAGGGGCTGCAAGTTTGCTAACTGGCAGATTCTATTACAGATCTGGGGACATTTTTACCCCCAAAATCTGATTTAGCATTGCTGTAGGCACTATTTCAAGAGAGAATCCATACAGCAAGCACCACACTTGCTTAGCAGTATCTTTCCGAGTATTGGTTGAAGGTACTTTCATTGTTTTTGAAATAAAAATGATTTATTTAGGCCCACATTCAGGAATATCATGCAGCTATAAGTTTAAAATAAAATAAGCTAGAAGTAGAATAAAATAAATCATCAGAAGTATACTGAAATATCTGGCAAGGAAAGTTTCTGAACTCACTTCAGTGGATTTCTGACAGAGTTAACACGCAGCAAAATTAATGAGCATCCTAATGCAAGGAACCACACGGGTGCTTCAGTAAATAAGAGGTTAATAGCTTTCCTAAGTTGAAAACTCACAAATTTAAAATGTAACTCCTCCAAAATCAAAACATAGTCAGTTTGCTGGAAAGGGTGCAAGGCAAGATAATAGTGCAAACTGTTTCCCTATCCTAACAAACTATTAACCTTTCAACCTATCAAGCACAGCAGATAACCGGTTTATCAAGCAGAACACTGAATTTGTAGCGATTTTGCAGCTGGTGTCATGTCAGGATCTTGTCCCAGGAACACTCATATGTGTAGCAAGCCCCCACCCAGGACGGGCACATGCCTCCACAATGGACACTAAAGCCATCAGTTGGCTCCAAGGCTTCTTTTTCTCCAGCAAACACTGTGAAGCAGCAAACTGCTGCTGTGATACACAGCAGCCCTGAAACCTCTCCAGGTTCCCTCCACCTCACAGGGAGATAGATGGGAGCAGATTTCCTAGATTCCTCACTTATACTTCAAACCAGTGGGTCAATAGAGTACTTGCATGTTTGGGATGAACCTCGTTTCTCCCAGAAAGGAATCCAGAACTTCCACCTGTTTGACATCAAAGGAACATTTCACAGAGCTCACTATTTAACCAAATTTACCTTACAGGATGCTTTTTTCTTATCCCCCAGGAGGGCACGACTCCAAGATTGTTGAAAAGTTCAGCAAGGGACGGCATTACACTGCCTCTGTGTGCACTGTAGCCCTATATTTATGTATGCATTTAGTTACAAATTATTTCCATGGCCGGTTTTCTTTTTCAGCAGTCTGTGTGAATTCTTTCAGGATGACATTAAATCATTCAGCTGCACCCATTGTGTTGGACTGAATATAGCACAGACCAAAGAACATATAGGCTGAGTGCCACTCCATCTCTCAGGAATTACATGCTTGCTAGAAGTAAATTACGGTGTGTTATAACACAAAAATATTGTCACAAGCTATTTGTGGCTAAACACCAAAACAAAGTAATATGTGGCAACATCTGATACACAATTGACTTAAAGACATTTGCTCTAAGGAATTAGTTGCTAACCAAAATGGTTGCCATTAACGTTTCGTAACAGAACTTTGCAGAAAGGCAAAGCAGAGCAGCTCACGTGGCCACAAGAAGCCCCATACTTGGCTTGCACAGAGCTTGGCCACCCCTCGCCCCATCTACCCCACCCAAGCAACGGGAGCCAGAGCCTCCATGATGCACTTCAGCTCTGTGCTGATCTGTACAGAGCCCAGAGCTCCCCATATGCTCCAAACTGTTCTCATTTACTTTTCCATTTCTTTTCAACCCATTTGTTTCTCCAAGCCCTCTGGAGCCATCCTGACCAGAGCCCCTGGATGCTATCACAATGCAAATAATTTGAGGTGAAAAGGGCTCCGTTCTGAAAATGGAAGTTTTGGACTCTTGGAAAGAATTTGAACCTTTCTAGAATAAATAAAACATCTTATATGTTATTCAAATAACTCACTTTCATCTCTCTTTTTATTTCCTTAAAGTTAATTGGAAAGAAAGAAAGAAGTAACCAGGACACATTCCAGGAGTCTCCTTGGTATAAATCAGGCAGCACGCACTGCAGACCAGTAACAATGAAATGACCCCTTAAAATATTGTGTTTCCTGCCAAGCATAACTTCTTCAAACTCTTTAAGCTTTACCATTGGCCAAAATCTGAGAGCTGAAAGCCTGTCTTTTCCTAGTTGAAGTTGAGATACAATTCAGAGAAAGGAAAAGGGCTGAAAGTATCCTACCTCCGTCGCTGCCTGCAGTAGAAAAGCAGGTCCAAGAGCTAAGGAAGAGCAATTCTCAGCCTCTAAGCCCCCAAACTCTGAGATGGGATTAGACCATCAGAACCCCCATTGGGAACTGGGGTGCCTCTCTTTCTCAGCACGCCTGTGGAACTGTACTTCCTTGCTGTGATTGGCCCATTCACTTCCGGACAGGATCCAGTCCCTAGAGAGCCAGAAACGAGGGCAAGGACAGAGAAGCGAGGTGGGAAGGGCTCACGAGGGACTCGTCCGTACTCTGCTCCACCAACGCAGAAATTAGAAGCACAAAGTCCAGTATTCTATTTAAATGTGAATGGAAGACAAACACCACTGAGTTTTTCTCCTCCTACTCTTCAAGCTCACAACTTGTTACCTCAATGCTGGTGATGGATGGATGCTAAAGGGCCACAGGGAACACAAGCAGTGCCTAACAGGAGGCAGTAAATGGGGAAAGCCAAAAGAAGGTTTCTTTTAGCTCCTCCTGTGTTGCCCAGTCATTCAGAACAAGAAAAAACACTGAGAAAATAATCAATAATTCGCTCTTAAATAGAACCTAATGTTAGAGCAAATCAGAGCAGTTTATGGGTATTAAATATCTGATATGCATCTGCAGAGGAAAAAATGCATCAGAAGAGCAGGAGACAATGTAAGTACATACTGCACACAATGGTGGGTGTCACTGCGAACATGGAACACACTCAGAAAGGACAACTGGAACACCTGGGACATGAAATTCTTTATATCAAAAGATTTCAGAAAATAGCTCATCTGCAACATATTTTCTTTCAACCACTTTCTGTTAGACAAATAGTAGTGGTAATAGCCCTCTCCACAGTCTCTTCCTTCAGAAAAAAGCATGGTCGTTTTGACTGTGGCATTAAACAGATCTCCTGTTTTGGAAGAAGAAAACCCTTGTTGTTCTTCTACTTCTCCTGCTTGCAGAACTCAGGTTGCTTTGGGCAATTCTTAACACAACAGCCACACTCAAGAAAGAAAATCTGAAACAGGGCAAACAACGTACGGTGTCACCTTCCCCTGTGTTCTGCACACCTGATCACTGCGAATGCTGAAATGCGATCGGATAGCCATGGCTCCTGCAGCTTGCTTTTTAGTATCTCTGCTTGTATTTATATTTATATTATATATATATATATTATATATATATTTGTAAAAAATATGCCATTTATCGTACATATTATGTATATATGCTTACGTATATAATTCTATATGTAAAATCACCACTGCACCAAACAAGAGAAAATGTTTTACCATGTGCAGCAAGGCTGCTGACTAACCCATGTGAGGAGAGTCACTAAGGGCATGGACCAAGCAAACAGACAGATACAAAGCCCACAAAGATGAAGCACCCATTCCGCAGGCTCCCAAGCCATCCCTTCACTCCGCCTCGCAGCGTAGTTCACAAAATAAGCTGCTGCCATCTTATGGAAGAGGCTTTGTAAAGCATTTGGCCTAAAAGCTCTTCCCCCTTTGCTGCTTCTCTCATGTCATTTGGTTTACTCTGTAACTAATAATGACTTTTTAAACTAAAAAAAAAAATTCCTTGTTTTACAACGATCCGCCTATTGTGGTGAATTCTGCTTTGTGGAAGTCACTTCAGCTCTGATTTTCCTGTATTTCTCAGAGCATCCAGGAAGTCAGGGGGAGCAGTGCACTGTGGCAGGGCAGCACACTGCCTCACATGAGACTCTTTGTGCCACCCAACAAAGCCAGCTGGGGCCCATCAGCCTCTGCAGGATAAAGTCATCACTTCTGCTCCATCTTTAGCAAGCCATTCTCTGCGCTCCATCTCCGGCCTTCTCTGCACAGCCAACAGAACCAGTTAAACTAAAGGTGTAATTTTTAATATGCTTACCAGGATAAGCGAGAGTATTCCAGCTAATCCTGAATCCAGTACATATACCAGGCTGTAATTTCTCCATCTGTAAGGCACAAAGAGCTGCACATGCAGGACTGCAGGGAGCTTTGCTGGGATAATTTGTGTACAATCTCAAATGGAATCCCTCTACTAGCTTCTGTGTCACAGCAGGATAGAAAAGAGATCTCAGACAAGGAGTGCCCACAAGAGGAGAGCAGGCAGGAAGGCTAAGGCGTTGGTTCGCATTCAAATGTTCACTACTGTGTCATGATATGAGCATAACGTTGTGAGAGTCCTGCACTCACACAAACACTTTTTTTTTTTTTTTTTGAAAACTCCACACAGTAGAGAAGTTGCAGTGTTGTATAAGTATCCAAAAAGGCAGGTAGGAAGCCCTGGACTACAGGCCAACTGTACAGAAGTAAGCCCCAGACAGTGCAGTAGAAAGATAGTACAGTATTCCATTAATAAAGAATTAAAACATATTTTAATTACCAGAGAGAACTACAGAACAAAGAGGATTGCTAGGGGGCTTTTACATCCTTCAGAACTGCATGGAACTTCACCAAATGGGTTGGGTAAGGGACAAGTGGTGCCTGAGCCTAGTCAAATGCCCAAGTCCTTAACTAACTGAGGTTGACCAGAAAGTAGAATAGCTGGAAAATTAAACATCTTTAAATGCTGTTTATTAGGCGTAGGTCTCATCAGGAAAATATTCTCCTTCTTAGGGAAAGTGCAATGTAAGCAGTAAGAAAAATGATGCAGGTTTTGAAGGAGTCTGATCTTTCATCAATATCAGGTAGTCTAAAGAAAAATCCCACACTATGTGATATCAGTAAATGCTATGTCTGCTGCAAGAGCATATGCATCCAGTACATCATCTCTACATTGTTCTAAGAACAAAACTCTGAGGTCTGCTCTAATCCAGAGGAAGAGTAATGGTGTCCTCTCTTACCTCAAGCCACACTGCAACAACTGTACTCAGCCACCCTTGGGTATGCAAACTAATGGCTCCTGGGTCAAGCCATAATCCCTATTTCCCTTTACTCCAAGTGTCACTATGTGAAGTTCATATACAGCATCACCAAGTTTTTAAGAAGCCACAGATACCACACTGGAGGAGAAGAACCACTTGACTTCACATTTGCACCAGATGGGACCTCAGGCATGTCAGTTCAAGCTGAAGGTTTCTTTTTCCTTGGCGGATTTCACATAAAAATTTGTACCCAAATATTCAAGTCAGTTTGCCAACTAACCACCTAAATGCTTCTGCAGAAGCGAATACCAGTCTTGCAGTGACTTAGCAACTCTACCCATCTCAAAGCGCTGCAAAGAGCGAATGATCTGGAGAGCTCCACACACTTTAATGGAGAGCTGCAGACGCCTGAGACAAATGGACTATCTATCTTCTCTCTCTTTTATCGGTTTGCAAAGTCTAGTTTTGCAGCATTTCTTAGTTATGCCTACAAATATCTTATTACAATGTTCATACTGGTCTTTAAATAAAAATTCCAGCACTTTCATTGCCGCATATTAACTGAGAAATATAAAATTTCAGTAAGGAAAGAGACTGTGGTTTCAAGGGTCCACTTAGTCCCTAATCAGAGCATAAAGGAAAGATTTTATATATATATAAGATATGAAAAACACATTGACTTTTGTCTTTTTAAACTTCCCTACCAGGCTCCCCCAAGCAGCTCCATTTAAACCGGTCTTTCTACGGTGCCCGGTGTTTTCTTTGGCAAATTTGGAGAGCTGAGCTTTCGGATAAAAGTAAATTGCACCAAAAGACCAAAACGGGATTAGGAGATTCAACAGAAGTTCATAAAAGTCAATCGCACACAAGCAAAAGAGGAATTTTTCAATGGGTAGTTTTAAAGATACAAGCTCTTGAGGAGAGTTCTGCTTGGTGATAACTCCTCCAACTATGGCAAAGCCTACAGGAAAGTCCATGCGGGAGGCAGAGGTCATAGAAAAGAGAACACACACATTCACAGCTTAAGTGCATTTTACACATGATTTGCTGTCATTTTTCTTCTGATGCTTACATGCACTTGAGCAATGGCACAGTCCTCCTACAAATGGGCTTTGCTGACAATTTGTCTTGCAGGCAGTTTGGGGTTGATAGAGGCAGAGAGATAGATAGCATCTTTAACCTCACAGGGCTACTTTTCTTCCTTTGTTCCTCTTCCTAAGTTGGTCCCTCACTTCCCCATATTGGTTAGGCCATACAAGTGCCTAGGGATCTTTGCAAGGACAGACACAGAGGACTCGGCTCATGCTGCAGGTGTAGGACAGGCTGCCAAAGGCTGCAGCAGGCGTACAGTCATCGAGCAACCACTCAGGACAACGCATAGGGGCAGAAAAATAAAATATGAATGTAAACAACTGAAGTGATTTGGTTTTCAACTGTATGACTTACTTGCATAGAAAAAACACTCAACAGCTGCCCAAGAAATCAGGGGCTTTTCATCGCTTGTTTTTCTTCTGTGTATTTCTGTGCTTCCCAGCGCACCCAACTCAATTCCTGAAGCACAGCACTGCTGGCATTGGTGAGCCCCAGCGATCTGCCTCAGCCTGGGAGACCCTGGCAGCACTGCTTCCAGGAGACAGAACTCTACATCTGGAATATTCAGGCTACCACAAGGTGCTTGAGCAGAACTCTCAGTTTTAACAAAGATGTTTCCCTGCGTACAAAACAGAACTGCAGAGCTACGAAGCAGTTCAGTTGCTTTCCTCAACCACACCAAGAATTAAATCTATCACTAGGTTTAAGCTTTTTTATATGATTGAATAATTCATTTTCACACAGAACGATGCATGAAAAAGAACAAATGCTCAGAGTGAGTTTGCATTCCTAGTTCTGCACTGTATTTACCCTAAAAAGCAGAAAATATTAAAAAGGCATTGCTTTGCAATGAGTAGCTTCCCAGTCCAGCAAGAAACTTAATTGCTGCTTTTTCATTTTTACATATCATGAACAAGACAGCCTTCAGCCCGGTTCCATTCAGCATGGAAGCATTGCCTGCAAATGCTGCTGTCAGCAGCAGACCCAGTGAAAGAAATTACAGCAAAGGAGACAAAGCCAAGCAGGAGAAAAAGCATCCCCTGGGTAAGGTTCCAAAAACCAGTGGAAGAGGTCACCTGTGGAAGAAAAAAAAAAAATATNATATATAAAATAAATAAATAATTATATATATATATATATAAAATATATATAGAGATAGATAGATAGATAGATAGAATCATTTGATTTGGAAAGGACCCTTAAAGGCCATTTGGTCCAACCCCCCTGCAATGAACAGGGATACCTACACTGGATCAGGCGCTCAGAGTCCCGTCCAGCCTGACCTTGGGTGTCTCCAGGGATGCGGCATCCACCACCTCTCTGGGCAACCTGTGCCAATGCCTCACCACCCTTAGTGTAAAAAAAAAAAAAAGTCTTCCTTATATCCAGTCTAAATCTTCCCTCTTTTAGTTTGAAACCATTTCCCACTGTCCTGAAACAACAGACCCTCCTAAAGAATCTGCCCCCTTCTTTCTTATAGCCACCTGTAGATACTGAAAGGAGGGAAATTTGAGGATGAAAAGATGGCTTTTTCTTTCTGTTTAAAGGATGAGGAGAGGCCAGCAGCATATTCCTATGCTTGAACTCACCCTCTGGCTTGGTCTACAGAAACCCGTTAGCCTTCCCATCATATTTCATCACACATTTGTTCACACCCAGAAAAAGCAATACACCGCACCAACAGCATTACTGCAGCCTTTCCACAGACCTGAGAAAGGACCTCCCTGCTTGAACACTTGGCTCTTCCAGCTCGACCTGTTAATTTAATGCTTTCTCTCCCCTCCAAGCTTTGTCTCAAACTCTAAGTTACAGAAAAGACTCTATGAGTAATGCCTGCAGAGCCTTGAAAACCCATGATTTCTTAGTTCAAACAGTATTGCCAAAGCTTGAATGCTGTTAGTGCTCCAACAGATTATCATGGAAACCTTTGGAAAGACCATTATTAACACTTTCCTAAAAACACAGAAGGTTCTATACTAAGTTCAGCTCTCCAGTTTTTTTTCCTCCCCCTCCTACATTGACTCTGCCACATTTGAGCTCTCTGGCCCATGGGACTCAGCTGCCCTCCAATTCCAGCTCAGGACGAAAGCAGAATCTGCAGCCTTGCCCCATGCCATTTCTCTTACCTTGTGTTTCCTAACCCTCCAAAAGCAAATTACTCAAATTCATCCTAAAATAATTAGCCACGTCTTCCTATGCTCATGCAGTTAAGCTATAGGAGGATTTTGCCAACAACACTGTCAGGAGTAATCAGAAGTGCAGTCTTGCAGGAGAATACGCAGTGAAAGGCTCTGCCCTTTCCTGGCTGGAGAAACGTACTTATGCCCACAAGAAATCAGATTTTAATCTGTGGTTTCTTTGAGGTAGTGCATCTATCGAAAAAAAGTAAAAACTTAATTTCAACCATGAAATCTTCACTTTACCTTTAGGCCAGCCAACATTCCCAACCTCCGGTACCCAGGCACATTGAGACACCCGGGGTCATCATCACAGGTGTCTCTCAGCCTGTGCTCCAAAGAGTAGCTGTCTTTAATTGCATTAAAGCTCAGAGTCACACAGGTTGTCAGAGTTCTCACAGCCAAGCCCATACACACAGCAAGCACTGTGCTGCTGGGCCACTCTGCAGCTTTGGCTTAGAGAAAGTGTACAGCTCACCCACCCCTAAGGTACGAGCATGGCCTAACACCACCACCTCAATCTCTCCTCTCCTGAGCAACATAAGCTACTTCTCCAAATGAAAACAATCTCATCTTTTGCATCCCGCTGTGGGCAGCAGCAGATTTCTTCATATCTCCTGCGCTATTCTGATACGAAGACACCTCAGGCTCACCACAGGAACGTGCTGGGGTACGATCAATATTCACATGCACGCAGCCACCACCTGCAGCAGTTAATGCAAATGCAATCAGGAATATTGTTCTTTTAACAACAATTGCACAGGTCTCTGTGGCGCAATCGGTTAGCGCGTTCGGCTGTTAACCGAAAGGTTGGTGGTTCGAGCCCACCCAGGGACGGAGGCTCCCTTTTAAAACTCAACAGGAATCTCATGAAGGTCCAAAAGACAAAAGCAGAAAATCCTGCCCACGGGGAGGAATAACCCCAAGCAGCTGTACATGCTGGGGGCCACGCAGATTTCAGCTCCTTCTGGAAAAAAAGGACATGGCGGGGAAGAAAGTTGTGGCAGATGCGAGTCAGCAGCACCACCATACTGCCAAAGCCCAGGGGGTGTCCTGGGCTGTTAGGAGTGGTGCCAGCAGGGCACAGAAGGTGATCCTTCCCCTCTACTCAGCACTGAGGCAGCTCACAGGGAGCTTGGGAATGCATATAAACACCTGATGGGAAGAGAGCAAAGAGCTCCTTCGAGCAGCACCCAGTGACAGGACAAGACACTCTTGGCCCAACCCAGGAGGTATTTCTGTGCACTGCAGGTGATGGGGCACCAGCACAGGCTGCCCAGAGAGGCTGCGGTCTCCTCCTTGGAGAACTTCAGAAGCCACCTGGACGCAGGCCTGGCCCCCTGCTCTGGGTGTCCCTGCTGGAGCAGGGGTTGGACCAGGTGGACCCAGATCTGTGCCTGCCTCATCAAGGATACTCTTCAGGAGAGAAGTTCTTCGTCAAACCACATCGAGGCAGGAATGGTCTCTTCTGGCACTCCGACTACCCACTTGACCAGGAACTTCAGCTTTGTTCTCACACCAAGCTCAGGCATTATCAGCTTACAAAGACCACTCTTGCCTCCAGTACAAGAAGACAATCCTGTTCTGGATGAAACCAAGCTGCAGGCTGTGTTGTACCTACCCTGAATTACAGTAACTCATTGTGTCTGAGGTTAAAGTTCAGATTATACATAGACGTATTTATATTATATATATTATTAAAATATTTAAATGCCTTCACAATTCGGACTATCGCTAACTTTGTTCCCTGAACTCCGCTTTACAGCTTTGCTCCTAACCCTAGAAAGGTCAAGCTCAAGTTATGTTAAACAACAAGGTTCATGCTCTCACCAATAGCTCCATCCTATCAGAAAGCCCAGCCTGACAGACATTAAAATGGGGGAATCAAGAACTCCTACTGAAAAGATCCAACTAGAAGACATTTCCAGAGCCAAGTAAATCCAGAGCTGATCATTCCACTAGAAAAGTTTCTAATTACAATTGGACACTTTTTTTTTTTTTTAAAGGTTCTGTCTTTTTTGGAGCTTATAAGATAACAGAACTAGAGTCCAAGAGTTCTGGAACATCACTAGGAATTTTGTATTATTTATATGCATAGATGCTACAGAATCCAGCGCTATGAGAAAACTTTAGTAGTTAATCTCCAGGACTATCGTAACTTAAAGAACCAGATGTTACTCTGGCACAAGCACAAGGTCAGAGCTCTTTACTCTTACACTGACATCAGCCATGGAAGGTAAGCACGCAGCAGTTTGGAAACATGGCTTCACAGTTCTTTGCCTACATATAGCCCTCACATTTTTAATTAAGGTGCCACAGGTACTCATGAGTGAGGTATGTGGAAACCTTACAAAACCTGAGTTTTAATACAGTATTAACGGAGTGCTTCTCTTTTTCCCCCAAAAAATCTAACACTGTTGGAAAATCACCACAAAAAGTACCTTATGTTTTGCCCTTGAAGGCTCAACTATCTCTATAAACCATGCAATGATGTATCTGGCAACATAAGAAAGCCCTGCATATCCTAATGCTGCTTCATCAAGGAGGCAGGAGACACTGGAAGTTATTACAGGAGCTTTGAACAAGATAGCACAGGTGGGGTGGATGCAGTGCCCTGAGCACTTCACCAATCCTCCAGTAGCTAAACAGCAGTAACTTGTGGTGATCAAAACATAGCCTGGCCGTGTGCTGCAAGTGTTTAAGAAAAAAAAAAAAAAGGTAAATCACATCCAGTTCAGCCTCAAAACATTAAATTTTTAAACTACACAAAACTATTGGCCAAGATTAAAAGAACTGTTACAATTCACTACGCATCTTTCAGGTAATGACAGACAAGGAAAATAAAACAAAGCACACAGAGGAGCTACCACTGCCATACGTAACGACATCAAGACCACCGCTGCTTCCTGACGCGCTGCCAAGGTCAGTGAGACAGTTGATGGCATTGTTCAGGGATTTACTGAACTGACATTTTCATTTTGTCAAGGCTTACTTCGAGCCAGCTGCTGATCTCATTATTGCAGAACAGGGAAAAGTGACTCTATCCTTTGGATAAAAGCCCTTCTAGCAGAAATAATAGACCAATAAAAAGAGCATCTTGAAGCCTGCACCAAAAGCCTGTCCCATCATCTTCCCTTTTTTTAATATATTAAAGAAGTGAAAGAAGGGATCCAAGACAAAACCATAACAGAAGTATTCTGAAGTGTAAATTCAAGATACCTCGCTGCTCTGCTATATTCTTCCAGGCTTCCAGAGGTTACAGACGACCGCTGCCATTCATCAGTACCTAACTAATGCTTGATGTTTTCAATATTGAAAACAAAATAAATGAAATGAAAACAAGGCTTGATTCTCTTCCATGATCACGTAAGATTTCCCAGTTATCTCACTGTGGTTCATTATTTGCTCATAAAACCGTCTGCCATGGAAGAGGACATTCACAGTATCACCAAGGTTGGAAAAGACCTCCAAGATCATCCAGTCCAACCATCCACCTATCACCAATGTTTCCCACTAAACCATGTCCCTCAGTACAACAACTAAATGTTTCTTCAACACCTCCAGGGACAGCAACTCCACCACCTCCCTGGACAGCCCATTCCAGCACTGACCAGTCTTTCGAAGAAGAAAGAGTCGTCACTACCTCATGAAAATCAGTAATTATCATCCCCTTCGGATGCTATCCATTAAGGTAGAGTGAATGATCTGTTCTGCACGCTTCTAAAAGCAATCCAGCCTTAAATCAGTAAAGACAGAAATCATGATACATCCCACAGTAGTTTTAGACACGCTTGCATTACAGCCAAACAGCGGCAGTGCACTTGGATATGTGTTGGTACAACTCTCACCTGCAAAGAGAAAACAATGAAAGCATGGAAAAATTTGAAAGATGGCAACCACAAAATGAAAAAAAAGTTGGAAACAAAAGAAATAGCAGAGGGAGACCTCACAACACTAAGTTTGCCCTAACATACTGGAAGCACAGGAACCCACCCCTCCAGTGCACAGCTTCTTGACAGAGCAATGAGAGAAGAAGTGAGACTCCAGAAAAAGCCATTCCTTAGGGACATATCTAAACATGCGCAGAAGGGGAAGAAAATCTACTTGCACATCAAGTAGAGAACTCTTCAAAAAAAAAAAAACACAAAAGAAAGGACAGCTCTGTTTGAGCCTCACTAAGCAGGCTGTTTCAGAATGCTACTCTCTCCCCTTGCCCCATCTCCGATTTTCCAGGGAAAGGAGCAAATGACTTCATTCTTCTGCAGGACAATGCCACTATTCAGAGTCCCCTGCAGTTCCCCCCATTTGGGAAGAGCAGCTGTCAGATTAGGCAGAATGAGAATAAAAGATGAATCCCGGTCCTGCGATAAAAGGATCTTTTTGACACAAACTAAAAATTAAGTCCCGTCCTGAAATAAAGATGCACCCAGACCAGATGGAAAAACAGGTATAGAAGTACTACAGGCCTCTGCCTGCATTACAACATTTGCCAGATATTAGTGAAATCATAGCAAAATAAGTCATTCAGAGCTTTAATGCTTCTACAGGTCTCCACTGCTACTAGCCTACACAAAACAAGAACCAGCGACCTCAACACTAACAGTAAGATGTGCTCAGCCCACATTCTGCATCATGAAACAGTAATACAAATCTAACACTTCAATATAGTATGTATGTGTATTTAATAACAATTACATTTACATATTTAAATTATCCTACTACATCAACAATACTATAGATACAATATTTGGTAAAAACAACTAGCGTGGTTAAGTCTCAAATTTTGATATTGTCTTCAAGCAAGTGTAAAACAGAATAGAAAGCAGTTTCCATGTGAAGAAAAGTGTATTTTAACAGAAGCAGCCAAGATCTGCTGCAGAATACAGATCATGTACGCTGACATGTACACAAAACCTTGCAGTAAGAAAAGGCAGTCATTCACTGTATTTACAAGAAGTTGCCCAAGAGTTCAGTTACTGATTGCACTGTAGTGATTATTAAAAAAATAAAAATCAACACGGCATCCTTGTCTTGTCCTTCACAAATCAGAAATAATTTCTTTGTAAGAAATGACCTTGTTTAAATTGCACGTGCTAGAAAATATACAACTCTACAATAGAAAGAGGTTAGAAAAGTTGAATACTGTGGAAAAAAAATTTATTAGTCTATACAAGTCTTCTGAAACAAACCACTGGCTTTGATACAGTTAATTCAAGGGAATACTCGCTGTAATAGTATTTTCCATACAGTAGCCCCAGAGCTCCCCATTTAGTGTCTGTGATAGGAAGTTATATTTCCAAACAGGTAGCCACACAAAGCAGACATAATACAGACCTTCACAGCCATAGTGAGCTACAGTTTGAGATAGTTATAAACATTTAAGAAAATGAGGCATCTGTACTGAAGAGTGGCAAACTGATTCACAATGAAAGAACAAAGATGTCATTTAGACTCCTTGCCAAAAATGAAGACTTCCTACAGCAGGCCTAGAGTAGACTGCATCATAAAAACCTAGAGTGCAAGAGTACCACAAATTTAGAATATAAATATCACAGGATTAAAACTCCAGTTAAGCCATCAACTGAAGTGATGATTAAAAAGAAAAAAGGGCATCCCTCAGCTTTGCAAAGGAAGCTTTCAAGGCATCTCTTCCAGAAGGTGCTGATATCAATTATGGCCTGTGCCAATTTGTATTTTCGACAGCTCAGCTGAAATAAAAATTCAGCATTTATCCAAGAACTGTATAATTGTGTTGGTTTTAATATCAAAAAAGCATCCACTAGAAGAGATGAAATGTAACATTTATAGCTTACACTGTTTTCAAGGTCTGTGTGCACTACGTAGTTCTGTAATTTCAAGAGTATTTAAAAATGAGACAGAAAGCAGACAGTGTAGTCATGTGCATGTGTTAGATGGATTTGTTTAGAATACTTACATGATGGATGTATACAGTCATAAAACTTTTAGTGCATTTGTTCCTGCACGTTATTTATGCTACTTTATAAAAACCTGAAGATGGCAAATTGGGCATGCTTACCATAACATTCTCAAACTGGGAAAGCTGCAGAACATTTTTCCTACAAGTGTTCACTGCCATGATACAAAACAAGTATGTGCAAACTGCAAGGTCCCTAAAAATAGCATTTAATGGATTTATTTACAGGAAGATGTCACTATCTGTTTAAATATGCAAAGAATAAGCCTCCCAAAGTTTATAACATAGAACAATATCCACCACATGCGCCTCCTCCATGTCCTTCTTCCCTGTTTGATAATTTTACACCTTTGTTTTGGCTCTCACTCTCCCACAGTCCAGGAGTCTGAATGATTTTTTCAACCAGTTCTTCAAAGGCACACTGTACGCCATCGCATGTTTTTGCACTTGCCTCTGGAAAAGCGACACAAGAAGTCCAACGTTAGCATAGCAGACAATAATTTGTTCAGTACTTCCTCTTTCAGAAAAGTCTTAACCTACCACTGACATTTACAGCTTCTGCAACACGTTCTACAACATGTAGCAGCATCAGAATAAGCAGGTACACAGATTTTTGTTTCCACCAGTTGCTGCTTTATTAAAAGAACTTTTAGGTTGAACGTCACTAGAATATATGGAGACTTACAGTTTATTTTTGCTGTGAAAAGCAGTTCAGTAAAAAGAAAGACTGGAAAATTTGCCTGCTGCCTGAACTGTAGCACTACTATCATTAGAAGTTAAGGACTCCACACTGTAGGTTTCTGGGTCAAGCTCCACGATAAAACTATTCTGCTAAAAACTGATCAGAGATCTCATTTCTTTTGCATTGAGCAGAATTCTTGTAGTCTCATTCAGGAATCCTTCTTTCATCAAAACCACAAAACACTGCCCACTGGGTGTATTATGAGAGCAAACAGAAACCATCTGTAACTATGCAGTTCCACTAAGGCTTGCCCTGTTCTTCTATACAGTCACACAGACACTTAGCTCTCACACAAACACATGTATATTAAGTTCCATGCTTCCTTTTATATTACATGCACTTCACAGCTTGCACCTCAATTCTGAGCTTCTTCCATTTTCACATCTGACTCTAAAGCCAAAAACATTGCAAAGTGCTAGACAAAAACATGTTATTAGTTGTAGATGAGGAACACATCTATGTCACAGAGGAACAGAGAGCACGTCACTGAACTGCTCTGCTACTTGAGTTGTCCTATAAAGTACTTCTTGCTGATCCTTACATGAAAGGATTAACAAACTTGTGCATAAAGAATCAATTCACTACACATTTTTAATTTAATTTTAAACCCATCTCATTCACAGCAAAATGAGACCAACACCTTTCCTCCAGTCACGACAGTCACTATTCCGTCCTACCCACCATTTACAAGTTAACTATTCCCACTTCTTTTTACATTCCAGTTCTACTGCAGGTCTGTCAAGTACCAGTTCTTTTGCTATACTGAAAGTTGGCTATTAGGACCAGTTTTCCCTGGTTCATTTTGCTTCTGTTTGTAACTCAGCAAGTAGGTCTGGACTAAGGGGGGGGAGGGGGAAAAACCTAACAATTATAAGAAATCAAGCAGAACCTCAAAGCAAAAACAGTTTTTGTCAAACTACAGTCAATCCTGTATTCCACCCTTACTTCTTACTGAGCTTTCAAGTATACTCATTCACGGTTAAGCTAGACCACTGGACACATGTAGAGACAGATTATAGAAGATGGGTGTAACTTATCTTTGCACCTACTGCAGCTGAGAAACATCACTAATTTGTATAAAATTCAGTCCTACAGAAGTGGTACTTTCATCGTGTAACAAACACTCAAGTAAAGTCTCTGCAAGTATCTGTAACATACCTATGAACAGCATGGAATGTTTTCTTGCAAACTTGAGACCTTCGTTTCTGTCAACTTCACGGTTTTCCTATAAGACAGAATTAATATGTATTATTAGCAAAATACACTAGCAGAACTTTCAATGCAGGTGAACCAAGTTTACCTTATCAATCTTGTTTCCAACAAGCATTTTCACTATGTCATTCCTTGTGCAGTACGTTTCCAGTTCATTTAACCAGTTATCCAGCTTGACAAAAGTATCTCTTCTTGTAACGTCATAAACTGAAAGATATAAGGAATATTATTTCACAATATTTTTCCAACAAAGACACCCTACATTAGAACAGGAGCACAAATTATGTTTTTTGAATTAGAAAACCAAAGAAACCCCAAGAAGTCCAGTTTACACTTCATTCACCAGCTCCAATCATCGATGATACAAATGCAGAGCAACTCTAAGATTCAGTTATGTTTAGACACTCTGGTTTATAGGATAGAGACGATTATTCTTCAAAGAATTCCATGTTTGCAAACCACAGATACAGGATACTTACTAACGTCATTACAGAAGATACACCTAGAGGATGTCATGACCTTCTGCACTGAGCATCTCACTTGTGATTGCTAAGAGTGTTACTTATACTGCGCTGCTGCTGTACTGACAGAATTGCAGAATCATCTAGGCTGGAAACAGACCTTCGAGACCATCATCATGTCCAACCATCAATACGAACTCCCAAGTCTCACCACTAAACTATGTGCCGTAATGCCATGTCCACACGTTTCAAGTACCTCCGGTGCTGGGGACTCCACCGCTTCCCGGGGCAGCCCATTCCAGTGCTTTATCACCCTCTCTGTGAAGAAATTCTTCTTAATATCCAATCTAACCACCTCCCCCGGCATTATTTGAGACTGTTTCCTTGGATTCTATCTCTAAGTCACCTGAGACCAACATCCTCCAATGCTGCATCCTCCCTTCAGGCAGCTGCAGAGAGTAATGAGGCCTCCTTTCAGCCTCCCCCAGACCAAACAGCCACAATTTCTTCAGTCGCTCCTCATTTTTAGCTAAGAAAGTAAACTGACAAATAAATCCTCAGCACATCAGCATTCCATTTTACTTAGCATTTTATATGAGCTACAAGTAATAAGACACACTAACAGTTACACTTCTTAGATCTACATTCCAATAGCCAGTGACTGCCTAATAATGACCGTTTCAAGCTCTGAAAAATCCCTTTTCTTCACTCTCCCACCCCATATGTAGATAAGTATTAACAGCTGGTTTCACTCAAACCCATAGTTTTGCTTGCAAGAACAGTCTGATTTCTAGAAAGCTGTTCAACAAAGAAATAGTAGAGGATTACTTTAGAAAGTCAGAGGGCTAATCTCAACAGAACTTTCTAGCTCCCAGATAGCACTTCTTAGTATTGAAAGCTTTAAAAGTAAGCAAGTTCAGTGGCAACAACTAAGGAACTTAAGACATGCTTTGAAAGTATCTTCCCATATTGGGAACATTATGGAACTCGGACAACAGTACCTACAAAACAAAACTCACCAGGAAATCTCATGACAGGTTATTCCAAATCATTCAGTTGGACTGGAGACAGTTTAGTCAAGTTTAGACTGAACAGTTTAGTCAAGAATCTCTCCAGTCAGAAGCTTTAAAGAGCTCTAAGATATCCCTTTAAGAAGCAGCAGCTTTTAAACTCATGCACAAGCCATGTTTCTGAGACCGGTGAGACAGACTACACAGTAGCCAGACATCAAACTCAAGATCTTTTAGTATAGGAGCTGTTCCACACACAGTACAAAAACTTTCAACATCAATTAGATAGTACAGAAAGGTTAGGTGGGTTGGTACTCCAATGCATGAGAAAACCATCAACTTATTCAAAATTGCATGCAAAGCTATACTTACCTAGAATAACACCCTGTGCACCTCTATAGTAACTGGGGGTTAGTGTTCTGAACCGCTCCTGACCCGCAGTATCCTGAAAAGCCATCCAGAAAGTTCTGTTATTCAGAATTTGAGCAGATCTACTTTAGCTCTCAGGCATCCTACAGAATACACAGTATAAGACTCAAAAGTAATTTAGCATATGCAACAATCTGAATAACCCAATTTACATCTGCCTCTGTTGTTTCACTCACATTAACTTTGAGATGTTTAAACTCTTAAGTGCAGTGAATAACTGGATTAGATAACAATTACATTATTTCTGCTGTAGCATTTGTTCTACAGCTGGCAGGGCAGCAGCCAGCCAGAAACACAGCTGTAACACTGAGATTTTATACCAAACATCAGAATCTGTGGTACAGGTATGTTCCTCACTTCTAACACCTCAGTCCAAAGACCCAGGGTAAATGCAATTTAACAACCCATGACAGAGCTGAAAGAAGCCCATATGTTTTAAAGTAAATTCAACTTTACATCCTCAAATTTGAAGTGTCAACAGCTTGGCAAAGAGAAAAAGAAAGTTACTAAGAGCGCTGATTCCTTGTCAAAGTTCAGACTGTAATCTATCGGAGCAGTAAACACACTGCAGATTTCACGTACCAAAAATGTAAGCAACTTTAGGTATTAAAACCCCCACTCCTCCAAATTACCCTCATATTTAATATAAACTGATTCAATACAAGTTATACCTTATACAAGCCATCACCAATCCTGAAACAAAGCAATCCATTATGAACAAGGCAAGACTTACCCATATTGCTAGTTTAGCCTTGTTTCCATCAACTGAAATAGTTTTCACCTTGAAGTCTACGCCTGGAGAAGAAAAAAATATATGTTACTCCTTCAAATATATACTCCACATGTTTTGGAAATGGAAAACAAGAAAAAAACCTCAGAAAACAAGTTGTACTTGGATAGCAGTAGTAAGTTCTACTGGTTACTTCCACACCTTGTTCTCAAAGCTCATAAGGTTTCATTGAAGGGCTTTTACCAAAGCCCAATGACATTTTAGGCCATTGACTCAAATATTTTATGGAAATGAGGGAAAAAAATAAATTTCCAACATGAAAGTACACTTCCCATGACAAAGCATTCAAGTTTTAATTCAAATGGGTTTCATTACTCAAAGACATGCCCTCCTTGGGCATGCCATTGGTCTTGAACAACACCCTTTCAAAATAAACAAGGAAGCTGCAGTGAGGCAGGGAAACAGAGCGAATAAGCTCATCTCTCACAATCTAACCAAGTCCCATCAGCGTGGTCAGCCAGAGGTAGACTAGCACAGAGAGAGACTGATCTAATACATGACCTCCACCCTGTGAGAAAATAATATTAGATACTCCAACTGCTCTAACAAGCACATCAAATAAGCTCCAGATTAACTGAACACGCAGTATGTCTCTTCTAAGGATTCCAGCAGCATTAGGGACTCACAAGTACTGCACACAACAATGGAGACACAGACAGACAGCATGGTAACAGCTCCACTGTCGATAAGAATAATCAACCTCAACATCAGGATTTCTTTTTTTTTTTTTAAATACATGGGAACTGAGAGCCTGTCACTTCCCAAGGAAAGTACACAGCACAACAGGAGAACAACGTTAAAGGCTATGGCAATGCAAGCGAGGGAGAGGTCAGGTACAGCTATGCTTCATTTTGCTCCCCATCAGCCAGTAGCCCTGAAATGAAGTACAATAATGTCATTTTCCAGAGGCAAAGACTCTTAATCCCCAGCTAAGCAGTAATATAAAGCGTTATGCCATGCACAAGTATGGCACATTATTCTACAGTTATGTTCGCAGAAAAGTGCACCACTAGCTTTTCATCTTTTCAACACCAGTTCTCAGAACTTAGTTCACAGCAGGCTGCTATGATAGCAGGTTGCCACAACTTGGGCCTAAAAAACATCCAGCCCCAACAATTTTTCGGCATTCAGCAGTAACTTTTACACTAACATAACCTCCTCCTCCACAGCAATGCTGTGTTTCTTTCCCTGAACTGTGAAAATCACCACTGCTCAGCAAGAACATCTGACTGCTCACAGTACAGATCTACACATCAATCAGACATTGAAATCTATAACTGTAGGTGTCACGAGTCTATCAGATACTTACATAAATCCAAACACATCACAGCAGTTTCAAGAAGGACTTCTTTCCCCTTCAGAGCATCAGCGGTGTTTCAAAGGCAGGTTATTGTGCTCCCATTAAGCTAACAGACCAAATGTCATGTCTGCTCCGCAATTTCCATTTAATGGAAAGTGCACGTGCACCTTTAAGTTAGCCTTGCTGATAAGCTTCAAATCAAGAGGTGATGTTTAAAATTTGCACAAGCAAATTGCATCAACTAAGAAACTAAAATAGTGAATAAATCCCACGTATTATAGACTGACTGCTAAAAGAAGAAAGCACACTACAATGTACCTTTTCGAGTGATTAAGACACATCAAATATTCTATAAAAGCAAGACACGGAAATCTCTTTAAAAAATGATATGAGAGCAAGTAGAAAACTTCAGGCCTCTGGAGACTTGTTGGTTAAAGAGAACAAGCAGTGCATTTATGTTCTGCAAATGCTTCAGTGAAATGCAGACATGTTTCTGTGACAAGTGTCAGCTCTAAGCCTGCAAGAGGAGTTGACGCTTCTCGCCCTGACAACAGAAAGCTGACAGTGCTTTCCACCACGCTCTAGGAGGCAGCCAAAACCAAGGGAGCATGGTCCTACACCGTACTCACGTGTGGAGGCACGTACTGCCCACCAAAGGGACCCAGCACTACACCCCAACAGACTACAGACTCCCTCCCTTTCGTGCTGCCGCTGCTCTTAGTCCACCACGCCATACTGCATTTGTTCCAAGCGCAGTGTCAGCTGGAGCGTGTTATCTGTGCTAAAGGCAGCTGAGAAACTGGGCATCTGGGAGCTGCAGGACTCCCAGCGCAAGGAAGGCTACACAGCTAAGCGAGATGTACGCAATACATTACTTCACTTATGAAATAAGGATTGTATTTCACATTTATCTAGAATCTCTCATACAAAGAGCAAGAGGAGACAGGCAAAAGCAGTGAGGACTACAGAAAACAGTGGGGTACAGTCCGATCCAGGAGATGAAGCCCTGCGACAAGTCTGCCTCAAAAGAACACAAGGAGGACAATGATCTGGTAGGAAGAACAGGAACACGGTTAATCCTGCAGAAGCTGCTGAAGCCAAAATACTTATCCAAATCAGTTCATACTCCTGAGAACAATGCAGGATTATTAGTAAATCCTAAATAACAACAACCCTGCAAACAAATGGTTTGAAGTTTATATTGCACCCAGTAGCTGTAGGTTTGTGCAAGACACAAAGATCACTTTTCCTCGTGTCTCAACAGGAAAGAGACCAGCCTTGCTGCAGCCAAGCCTTTACCCAGTATTCTCTCTTCACTTTTCATTCTAAGTAAAAGCCAAAGACATCTCACCCAATTCAGCAGTCAGTAAGCAGACGACACTGAAAGACAGCATTTGTCATAGTCAATCCACACATTTTGGAAACGGATGGTGCTCTGCAGTCCCAACAGAAAGGACTTCCATCCCCAAGCTCAAAGTGAAACAGTGTTTGATCAGCCCAAGGAAAGATCCAAGTAGAGATTCACAAAATGTTTTGGCATCTCACCATCTTGCAAACCTCAGTATTCTGCATCTGGGATTTGTCCTGTAGCAGTAAACAGTTCTCTAAGAATTCACTCCCAAGTACTTCGTCTCCACAAACAAAGCCTGCCCTAAGAGCTGAAAGGCTGCCTCTCAGTAACACATTCGTCAGAAAAATGGAGATGCCACAGCTTGGCTGCTTAAAAGAAAAAAAACAAGAACAGCCCAGATTCTGTTCCCTTTTCACTGAAATGGGGCAAAAAAATCCACAGGAATTTGCTATCCCACAAGTGCTCCACACAACATGCTACAAAACTTGAACTGTTGCTGTGAAGTGTGACAAATCCCAAAGAGAAGGAATGACATCAGGATCTTTCAGCATCTGCTCTAGACTTTTCCCCCACTTTGCTCTGCCCTCATGAGGTTCCGCAGGCAGCACTGCGTCCAGGCCTGGGGCACCCAGCACAACAGAGACACGGAAGGGGCCCAGAGGGGGGCCATGAGGATGCTCAGAGGGCTGGAGGACATCCCCTACAAAGGCAGGCTGGAGGAGCCGCGCTTGTTCAGCCCAGACAAGAAAAGATTCTGGGAATGGCTCGCTGCGGCCCTTCAACAACACAGAGACTGATGTTTTACATGGTCTGACAGTGATAGTTGCATTAATGCATGTCACGACTAACTTTTCTTGTAATGCAGTTTCATTTGCTCGTGGAAATTTGTGCTTCTTATTACCCAGCAATCAAATGTCACAAATCACAATGCGTGATTTCAACATATTTAGGCCCAGACTAGTAAGATACTGGTTTGTGCACCACACAATTGAAGATGGAAACAGTGGCACAACGCTACCTGAAGTTCTATTACTTTTATTTAAAACAAGCAATGTAACATGCATCCTCAGTGCACAACCCAGCAATTATTTCCTCGTGGCCTACGCTTGTCAAAGAAAACAGAAGCAGCTTAAATGAATGTTTCGTCCTTTCTGGGACAAATTAAAATTGCTCTTTCGGTGATGAAGCACTGTATTCAGGCCTGATGGCACATGAAAGCTATCATGTACAAGTTCAATACCAACTCTGAAATGTTGTCACTGCCCTGTTAGGCAGGTATATGAAGTGAAGTTAGGGATACTCTGAAAACATCTCCATCCATAAGTGGAATTCAGTCCTTCCTGAAGTTTTAAAATCTTCAGAATAAAACACAATCCCTGCATTCCTGAGGAGGTCAGCATGCTGGTTTTAATTGGGCCAGCACGCAGTACTGCACCAGTAATATCAGCTGGAAAAGAACCACCTGACACCTACTCAGGAAGTTATACAACATTACTAGGAAAGCCTCAGCAGTACTTAGCAACACATGCCCGTTTACTGCCTTTGCATATGATCATTCCAACCTTAATATGCTTACAGCAGCAATTCCCACGTGGCAGTCACACCCAGCAGAAGCCATACAGAGAATTAATACTATTTATTGTCTTTTCTTGCCTTAAATTCATTATCACTGCATTTCTCAATGCTCCACATGAAAAGTGCTCCTGTATCTTATTAATACTATTGAAGACTTCTTATATAAGTAAGACAAAGCTGACCTAGATTCTTTTTTTTTTTTTCCTTAAATTTGGCTGTTCCTGATCAGAGTCCTCAGCCAGAACTCTGTAGAGGAAGTAAGAAAAGTCTTAGAATTGAAATGCATTGTACAGAAAACTTACTTTTATTTTTCATCACTTCAGTTATTAATGTGGCACAGATGGCCAAAGGAAGCACAATCAAACTTCTAAGAACACGTCGCAACTCTCTACGTAGGATATCCTGCATTCCTGCATTACTTTCCACAAACACAACTAATTCACTGCTGGTAGGCACCATACCAACACAGTCATCATCTCACCCCTTTGTTCCCCAACTCCAGTTTCATGGCTCTCTTCAATATTTTTCAATAGTATTAGCTGCCAAGGAACTGATTATTAACTAGAAAAAAACCAAAACACATTGTAATTTCTTCCCCGTACGGGAAAAGCAGAAGCTACACACTGCCCAGCACGCTCCAGTACTGTGCGAGTTGCAAAAGCTGACATCCTCTCATAGAGAGTCCGAAGTATTTTTAACACTCAAGCTACCCAAATATTGTATTACTCACAAGTTCTGGGCTATCCAAGCATCTTCATGGCTACTTTGCAAATAAATCAGTAGGAGACATAACAGTATTTGTTACAACTCCATTTTAGCCTGAAATGCTAGAAAAGATTGGCAGACTGTTGAATCAGAGCTTCCCACTACCCATACTCATGACTTACACCTTCACCAAGGGTGACATTTACCATCTGTTTTCCTAGGCAAGGATATATTTTGCCACAAAGGGGACAACTACAGCCCAGTACGGACAATACACCAATTGCTGCTACACGCTAAACTGTGTCCACATCATTCTTTATTCACAGAATAACAGACATGACTGAACTTCACCACCGGTTCGGCAAGTCTAAACAAACTGCTATTCTATTCTGCAGTTGGTGTAACTTTCTTTCAGGTAGCATCAGCACATACTTACCGATTGTTGCTGCAAGTTCTGGGTCAAATGTATCATCTGTGAATCGCAGCAGAAGGCTGATGGGAATGGAAAAAAAAAGAAGAGTTATTGCAGCATATTCACAGCTTGCCAAAAGCCTATAAATTACACATCTGAAAGTAATAGCAAGATTACACAGCTAAAGAAAAACACATCTCATTTTTCCATCCTTACCCTGCAATATCAAACAAAGAAGGAAACAAAATAATACAGTAGCCATGCTGCGTCAGAAGAGCCCAGCCCTCTCCTACACATCCATTACAGAGGATGTCTCTGAAAGAAGTGCCACTCAAGCTGTCAGATCGGTTGCCTGAACAGTCAGGTGATCTGCTTCTATTCCTCTTTTCCCAGAGCTCACTATGAAAGTCAGATTCTTTCGCTTTCATGCTGTCTCACAGAGTATTCCTGTAAGCTTGGGAAGAAAATTCCAAGTAAGCTTTTTACCTAAGAAATAACTCCTGGAATTAGGCGTGCAGCAGGATAAGGACTACACCCATTAAAAATAAAGACACAGACACTGAACAGCAGAAATAGCTCTAAATCATTTTACAGTTTTCTATCCTTTCTGTACATGACAGCTTTAACATATACAGCATTTCTCCCCATCCACAGATGTTTGCTACCAGTAAACCAGATGCAAGCAAAATTTACTCCCACATTATAGTAGTAGGGTCCTTCCTAGAAGTACCCATAAGCCACAGCACTTGTACCAAATGTAAATATTTTGGCAAGATAAAGTTCCTTAGTATACTATTTTTTTTTTTTAAATCAGTAACCTTATTCATCTGTGGTGAGTAAATATTGCCATGTGGCAGACAGCTGCTGGCTGTGACTGACAGCTTCTGTTCATTTCCAGGCTAGGGAAACAAAACAAAGCCTTGTTTACTTTTTGGGAGATGCTATTTAAGAATAGCTATTTTAGTGGCAACCAGAACTAATTCCACTTAAAGGAGACAAAATATGGAACCCTCATACTGCTACTAGAATAAAAACATCAGTTTGTAAGCCTGGAGAGCTAAACTCAGCCAATCTCTCATTTTGCCACTGTTTCATATGGAGATGTGTTCTACAAAGCACAGCACTGTCACAGGCTCCAGGCGTACGGCATTTGGATGAGAAGTCAGCACTTCAACCACATGCTACATCAGACTAACCCAAGTTCAGCATCCAACGCATTCTAGTCAAAGGACAGCTATTTCTTCTGTTTTGAAGAAATACATTTCTGAATGCTTGTTTATGCACTTGTGTGTACTGTGTGTCACATCCACATATAAAAGAGCAAACTTCTCTTAGTTGAGAGAATCTCAAATCATGTCTGTCGTAAGAGGCCTACTACACTGGGTTGTTGATTCAGCAGCTAACTCCAAGGAGTGGCTGACAGCTTTATAATAGGGTGTTGGTGGTTGTTTTTTCTCCAATTAGCAACCTATGGGTTACTTAGGGCCATGGTAGGAGATTGAGTTTATACGCATAGAAAAAGAAAATAACAATAATCAACACAAGAAGTGTGGTATGTTCCCAGATAACCTACATTCATAAATCACTTATTTTATTAAAGTCTAGGGCACTATCAAAAAGGCAGCTTAGACAAAAGATGCAATAGTGATGAGAAACACCAACCCCAAAGGACTTGGGAAAGCGCACCAGTATAACACATAACCAGTATACATCAACAGAAGAGTCAACAGCAGACTGACTTCGATATGTACTTCATGCACCCCGTCCTCTCCATCAGCAATGGGACGTGTGTGCGACTACACGTACACGCAAGTATTGACGAAGATGAGTAAGCACACCATAATGACGACAAAGGCTCAGAGGGCACAAGGAGGCCCAAGTCCCCATGTCAGGGCCCGCAGGACTCGGCCGCGCCTCCTCCTGGGTCAGGCAGCACCGCCATTCTCCCCCCGGGCGGAACACCAGAGAAGGAAGCCGGCAGCCCGAGCAGGGCCGGCCCGCAGGGGCCGACGAAGCTCCCCCCAACGCTGGGCAGGCCGCGCCCAGGCCGCGCAGAGGCGGAGGTGGGGGCGGAGTGTCCAACGCGGCGCCGCGGGGGCCTAGGCCGGGCCGACCGCTGCCCCGCGCCGCAGCGGAGAGGCTGCCGGAGACGGTGCCCCTCACCTGGACTTGCCGACGCCGCTCTCGCCGATAATGAGAATCTTCAGCGTGGTCAACACGTCCTCATCCATCCCGTCGGCGCGCCCGGCCCTGCCCGGCCACGACCAACAGACGTTCCCTGCCCAGGCTGCGGCCGCACCGCCTGCGCCTGCGCACCCCGCCGCCCCTTTGCACTCGCCCCTCGCAGGCTGCTCCGCGCATGCGCCGCAGGTGTACCAGCAGCGGGGGAGAGAACACGCCCCGCCCTTCGGTTGGCGCATGCGCAGAGCGGAAGGAGCGAAGCCGGTTTTTACAGCGGGGAAACGAGGCGAAGGGAGGGCGTGTATGTGCGGCTGTGTGAGGGTTCCGGCTCTCCTACGCTGGTGTTGCTTGGGGTGTCCTGCTGGTGCTGGACCTGTCGTGGGTGGGTGAGAGGCCTAACCATGGGCCTTCAGTTTCTGCTGTTCGGAATCAGTGAAAAAAGAAACCAGATTGGGATCGCAGAGGGGAAGGAGAAAGCTTGAGCCACAGGGTGACAACCAGCTGCCTGTATCCCCACTGCTAGAGCTGGAGAGCAACTGGTCAGCCCACCGCCAACACAAAGGGCATTTAATCACCGCCCCCTTACGTCTCCAAGGCTGACAGGCCAGGGGGTCGGTGGCGGGATGTCCCTCCTGCCAGCAGGGCGCCTTTGGGCGTGCCACCGATGGCGCTGGTTGGCCAGTGGTTATGCTCAGCCTTTTGTTTCCCATCTCCTACATCTGTATGCTTTGACAATAATATTTTATTTCCAGGTAAATCTTGAGTTCTTTTTCTGAACATGCTTCATTATGAAAACAATGAAAGTGAGAGCAGAAAGGACTGGCCCCTGACAGTCCCTGGACGTGCTTGCAGTGTGTGTTTCTCAACACTATTAGAGAGTGAAAGCTGTGTGGTTCCTGAGGGAGCTTTTAGAAAGATAACAAGGCTGCAAATAACTTGCAAAAAAACATATCCAGCAGAACCCTTCCATAAAAACCCCAAATGTTTTTCTAACTTGATTGCAGTGAGAAAGGCTCTTTATAACCAGTCTGGCTACCCTGCTATTACAGCTCAGTGCCTCCCTCAGACCACATGTAATTGAGTGATTCTCTTTTATTATTAATCAAATGTATGTCTGATGTCTGAAATTGTCCTTATTGTAGCTCCTAGGCCAGCAAGACAGCATCTTCTCATCTGCAAATATTGGCTTTAGCATACATAATAAGCCTGAGGCTCTTCTGTAATCACACCTTGAGTACTGTGTTCAGTTTTGGGCCCCTCAGTACAAGAAAGACATTGAGGCCCTGGAGTGTGTCCAGAGAAGGGTAACAAAGCTGTGAGGGGTCTGGAGCACAAGGCTTATGGGGAGCAGCTGAGGGAGGTGGGATTGTTCAGTCTGGAGAGGGGGAGGCTCAGGGGAGACCTTATCGCTCTCTACAACTGCCTGGAAGGAGGCTGTGTTGAGGTGGAGGTCAGCCTCTTCTCCCATGTAACAAGCACTAGTACAAGAGGAAATGGCCTCAAGTTGCACCACAGGAGATTCAAGTTGAACACTAGGAAAAATTTCTTTTCTGAAAGAGTGGTCAGGCACTGGAACGGGCTGTCCAGGGAGGTGGTGGAGTCACTATCCCTGGAGGTGTCAAGAAATGTTTACATGTTGTACTAGGGGACATGGTTTAGTGGGGAAATATTAATGGTAGGTAAATGGTTGGACTGGATCGTCTTAGAAGTCTTTTGCAACCGTGGTGATTCTGTGATTTTATGAAAGACGTCAGCCCACATCAGTGTTTTGCACAATAAGGGTGAGACTGTTTTACTGTTATTGCCAGTGTGAAGACTTCAGAGGGCACAGCTCTATAGCAGCACAGTTTTTTTGCAGCACAGTTGCCTTCAGCTGGGTTATTGGATCAAGACAGTGACCATTCTTTTATGTAGTAAACAGTTCTGGTGCCATATGCCATACACTTTCCACCTTCGGGATCTGCTGTCCTGCCTCTTTTGCCTCAGAAAACAAGCTCCTAAGATGAATACAGTAACAATAATTATGAGTTATCAAGGCATGTTCTAGAACTAAGCCTGTGCAAATAGCTGGCTGTGTGTATACTAGGACTGTGCCTGTTTACTTGTAATAATTTGAGATTTGTTGAAGGTGTGATTTTGTTTTCTTCGTGTGGATTACGCTTTGCAGTGGTCCGGGAGGAGAGTGTGTTTATGCTCTGTAGTTTATAGTCCTATGTTAAGGAGCTGTGGGATCTTAAGTTGGAACAGAATGTGAATTTGAATTTGGAAGGTGGACCCAAACAGCAAAGTATTCTGCTATAAAATCCTTTGAAGTTAAAGAGTATTTGGTTTTTTGTTTTTTGTTGTTTCCCATTGTAGCCATAGAATCAAACTATTCAATATGCGTATTAGTCACGATTCAGATTATAATTGTATATGTCACACAGAAGGAAGAATTTTTCAGCATGGCATTCAGATCCTTCACCTTAATGATCAACAGTCACATGAAAGCAGGCAAAAGTTGCCCTGTGTGAACTGTATTATAGTTCATGCGTATGGATGTGATGCTTTAGACCTCCCTCAGCAAGCCCCTTAAGAACCAGTGTTTCTTTGTGTTGTCCTTGTACAGACTGAGCCATGTAGTCATCTGACATCAAATCTGTCTGCAGCAGTTGACCTGTTTGCAGTCTGTGACCCTTGTTTTAACTCCAGAAAGCCAGGCCATGTTGTGCATGTACCAGCTGTACTCCAGAAGCCAGTGGTAGTGGATGATTAAAGCATTTCAGACATAGTTCCTTCAAAGTGAAGTATTATTCACTAAGAAACATACAACCATTAGAACTAAATATTAACTTATTTTGCCATGAAACTCGTGGAGGATATTTCCAGTGAAGCTGTCTCTGATTTGGGAGAGACATCTAGCCTGCTGTAATTCATGTCTGTCTGTCTGCTTTCCTGCATGCTTTTCAGGACTCATCAGGAGTCCTCGGTTATGACGACTAACCGAAATCTTTTCTTTAGTAGTTGTGGAAATTTTCATCTTTTATGATCCCTTTTGATCCTGGCCTCAGATTTTGGAGGGCCAAGCCACAACAGCATCATTAGCTTTGCCTGATTATTACCCTTCCTAGAAGAACAACGGAGAGCTTTGGACTGCATTATTATTTCCTATTCCCTTTATTCTTGATTTCTTTCAGTGATCTCTTTTAATTTCTATCAGAATGGTACCAAACAGATTAATTTGTCTGCATATAATATCTATAAATTACTATACGTACACTCCTCGTTCCTCATAAACTGCTAAGGGAAATGGTCCAATGGTAGAAAACTAGCATAACTGGTTCCAAGTCATTTCCTCTCACATATGGAGATGCATAGTGAAAGAAAGATGAAATTTGTACTTCAGAATACAGAGTACTTCTCTCCACGCTTTTACAGTTTTTCATAAAAGCTGCCTAGTTCCTGACCAGATCCAGGACTCAGAGAAACAGAAAAATGTCAGCTCTATCTCAACTGCAGCAAGCGTATGAGATCAGTGTTCCTAAGGTTTTGATTACTTCAGGGATGTGACAAAGAAAGGAAAACATCTCAACGAAGATATATCCTGTAATTTCAGTATTGAAATTCCCTGTCTAGTATATTATGGATGTGGGACAGTCTTTGTCACAGTTGTGCTCCCCAAGTCTTGGAGCATCCAGATCTGCTGGTATATAATTGCAACTCAGTGGAGAACCCAAAGCACCTTGTCTCAATTAAGTCTCAATTTAAGGAAAAGAGAGATTGTAGTCCTTTTGTTTTCAGCCGTTTCACTGACCATGAAAACAGGTCATTGAGACTGACTAACTGTGATTGCCTCTCTCAAAAGATGGGCAGTTACTTACAGCCCCTTCCTTAGCGCTGGGATCTGTAATGACAGGGCCATTGAATTTTGTGTGTCCTCAGGGGACCCTGGCACCTTTGCACAGCTGTGTTCCCTTGGGCTGCCACTGAAGGCAAGCAAGGGCTAGAAGGACATCTATCCAGCTCATTCCTGCTGTGGTATACCCTTAGCAACAAAGACGAGTGTGTCAGACGTGAGTCAGTAACATGAGAGACAACCTGGAATAAACAAGGCCTCAGTCTGTGAATTCTGTGCCTAGGAGTCTTTGGTCAGTTCGCTTGAACTATCTGCCTTAGTTTCTGTGGCTTAAACATGGAGATAATTGCGTTTACCATAGAAGATGGCAGGAAGATCAAGGACTGATTTGAAAAGGGAGACAGTGGTTTGTGTTTTTCCTGTCAGCACTGTCTGGTTTTACATGAGCTGTGAATTACATGATCAGAGAATGGCTACTTAACTGCAAGGCTTTCCTCCTGTCTCTTTAATCACAGAATCACAGAATCACAGAATCACAGGGGTTGGAAGGGACCTCCAGAGATCATCGAGTCCAACCCCCCTGCCAAAGCAGGTTCCCTACACCAGGTCGCACAGGTGGGCGTCCAGGCGGGTCTTGAATATCTCCAGAGAAGGAGACTCCACAACCTCCCTGGGCAGCCTGTTCCAGTGCTCCGTCACCTCACCATAAAGAAGTTCTTGCGCACATTTGTGCAGGCTTTGAAATTTACAGGTTCTATTTAGGCTTTTAGGTACACTGATGGAGTCTTTAGATCCCAAAGTCCTTAATTCATAGATACTCTTAAGGATTTTCTCAATTGTGCCTACTCAGCACAATGTCCAGCAGAAAAGCTGAGAAGCTCAGCCACTTCAGAAAGATGCTGACAGCAATCTACAGGTCTCCTGTTGCAAAGACATATTCTTCTATCCCATTTCTAGATTGTGTGGCTGATCCAAAGTATATATGGTCCTGACAGTGAGTCAGTAGTTATGATTCACAATGAAACAAGCCTAATTACTAAGCTCATCAGTGACTCCTAGCAGAAACAACATGTGTACACATGCTCAATCTTTTTCTCCATGCAGTAATTTGCAAAGTTTGTAAGAGTGACTGCCATCACATGTCATATTCAGGGAAGTTCCTTTTCTGCATGACATCCTTAAACACAGTAACACATCCTTATGATTTCGTATTCAGCAGCAAGGAATGAAAGTACTGCAGAAGTCTCAGAACTCTGAGGTGGACTTCTCTGGAGACCACAATGTAAATGGGATTACTGTGGTTGGCCCACTCCTTTTCTGAAGAATCCAGCTGATTTTTATGAAGCAACTGCATGATATTGATCTCTCCCCTCATCTCCAACAGCAGCCGGAGCTGGGCACTCTCATCTGTTGATCCTCTCAGTGCCTGCTTACTTTCTGTGGACAAAAAGGGGAGATTTAAGACTATAAGTACATTAGCTGTGGACAATTAGAATACACTGCTTATAGTTAACTCAGTTTTAAAACATGGATTACATGGTGTTGGAATCATAACAGACAAGAGTCAGCTGTTTGGAGAAGAACAAAAAGAAAAATAGTGTTTTTGCCATTTAAAATGCCAAGGCATATATGCCTTAGGTATATACATGATAGTGATACAACAGGATTTTTCAGAGAAAACCAACAAGTATTCTGTAGATTGTTGTGCATCTTGCATAATGATCATGAGTAGATTCCAGATTTTGTGGTAAAGTAACCTGCTTGCTGAAGATAATACAATAAATAAATAAATAAAAATTAGTTGCTTGCTTTGAAATGCTGTTATATTGATAAATGCGTGGTGTAATATTCAAGATACACCACATCTTCCTTCTCTACTGGGAAATGGTGAAAAGGCTTGCCACCTCCTAGTTCCATTCAATTTTGTTCAGATCAATTGATTAATCATCTTATCCCACTTAATGCAAGCAGCTGTCTCAAAAATGGCATTTTATCTTCCTGCATCATGTCATGAATCTTTAAAGTAAGGACAGCTTTTAAGACTGGATGACGTAAATACTCTTTTTTAGATGTCTCTGAGGTAACTATGGAGATATTTAAATAATGATATGGAAGTAGATTCCGGTTTATGATTGTTAGATTCCTGACAATACTTTAATTATATTTTAAATAAGAAGAAAACAGCTTTGATATTTGAGGTACATCTACCACCGACTGTAAATCAACAATGAAAAAGGTAAGATAGCACCTTTCAAAGGACACAGAAAGCACAACAGAGTTTGGGTATTAGAGTTTTCCCGCAGTCCAACTTTACATGTACTTCATAAGCATTGAACAGTTTGTGCTGTGAACTGTTCTTTGTTCGAGTGTATTTGTATCCAGTGCAGCACAATGTATATTTACCATTAAGATCAGAAGACAGAAAAAAAATCAAAGAATATCTGACAAACCCAGTTCACATGAAGCCTTTCCTCTGAATATTAGTGAAATATGAAGTAGTAGAGCATTTTCCAAAGCTTGCTGTTTCTGCATTGCTTCATGAATTTTTCAAAAGCAACTTTAGGATTTGTTTTGGACTTCCTATGTTGGTGGTAGAGCTAAAGAGGCTTTCTGTGAATACAGTAAACTTGCCGAAGATAAGGTAAGCACATGTCTTTGTGGAGTACTTTTTTACATTAGCAAAATCTGTTATTTCCCACAAGTAAGACAATTGGGAGTCCTTCTCAGTAAGCAGTTGTTCTGAAAGAACTTCTCATTTCTAGTGAGGATTTACTTTAAGTGATCGTTTCAAGGGAGGAGAATCAGGAATTGAGTTATTGTGCATTTCAAAAAGAATGTATTTATGTAACTTTCTCCAGTTGCTTCTAGTACTTAACGTGGATAACATTAAGCAAGGAAGGGAAGAGATAACTCCATCCCTACTTTGGGATCGTCTTATCCGTAATCTCTTCTGAAGGTTTAACATACCTCATCGAGCCTTTGGTTTTATGTGCTGGTGGGATTAGCTGTCAGAATGGCACTGGGTGGATTAAGTAACCACTGCCATCAGTATTTCACTCTTTGCACAACACTGTATGAAGCAATCATGAAAAATCTGAGGAGCTGGTGGACAAAGGGCAGAGATACAGCATCAAGGCAATGACTGCCAAGTAAGCCAAACAACAATCTGTGTTAAAGCTGCCACAGTCACTGGAAGAAACGCACACAGAAATGTGAATTCAGATGGGAGCAACCAGTTTTATTGGGTCCAAGCAAAGCCCATCTGTCACCAGAAATGGTAGTGTCCTCAGCAAGACCATGTAATGGTACCTCCCCAGAATGTTAGTGCATCCTTCAGCAGTTTGTGACCCAGGACTTTCTGAGCCCATAGCGATAGTGTCTTCCTCTATAATAGCTACAGTTCTCTTCAATAATTGTACTCTTCTTCATATAAACGAATTTCTCATCCATACATTTTGAAACCATAGTAGCACTTACCATCTAAAGCCTCCAGTAGCAAAGAGTTGTACAGCTAACTATGAGTACATAAATACTCTTCATTTTATACTCTACACCTGCTACTTTCATTTGATTTCTCATATTAGAATAGAAAATGAGAAACTATATATCAGCTTAGTCCACACCAAGCATGATTTTATAGATTTCTATCATATCCTCTCATAGTTTTGTGGGTTTTTTTGTACGAGAGGAATCCTTATCTACCGAATCGCTCCTCATGTGGGTATCATTACAATTTTAGCTATCCTATTTTCACTTTGCTGTACAGTCACTTGCCTACTGTATCTTTTTTTTTCAGATGAGAAGACTGGAGGTGTACAAAGTACACAAAATATGAGTGCCAGTGAGGAATGGTTTCTGTTTTACTCTACAGATATTTTCTAACATTTTCTAATGGTCAGTTTATTTCACTGGTGACCACCAAGATCTGAGCTGCTATTTTCATAGAACTGTGTATTGTATTTTTTTCTACTTCCTTACGCTGCATCTTTATTCCTATTCTTTGATTCCTACATTTTAGCAAGTGTTTATGCATCTGAAATACCGCGCACTCATTCATTCTGGAGTGGTAACAACCACAGCAGAGCTCTTCACTATAAATGTACTTTTAGGGTATTTTTAAAACAGAATCACAAAGTGGGGAAGCTTGTATTATAAATTGTGCCTATTGCCACTTGTCCTGTCATTGGGCAATGATGACAAGAGTCTGGCTCCATCTTTTTACTCCCTCCTGTCAGGTTTTAATGTTCCATATTATTCTGCTTTTATATATACTTGCTGTAGTTTATATTCATTTGTACTTTCCTCATTTGAATGAGGTTCCAACTTTCTACAGAATGACAGAATCACTGAAGTTGGAAAGGGCCTTTAGAGATTGTCTGGTCCAACCTCTTGCTCAAGCAGGAACATCCAGAGTCAGGTCTTGAAGATATCAACAGGTGGGGACTCCACAGCCTCTTTAGGCAACCTGTTCCTGTGTTTCACTTACAGTAAAAAAGGAAAAAAAAAAAAACCACCACCACCAAAGTGTTTTCTTCTGTTCAAATTGAATTTTTTTAATTTGTTCCCATTTTCACCTGTTCTGTCAGTGGGTACCACTGAGAAGAATGTGATTTTCTCTTAATTCCCTTCATGTGGTATTGATAAGATCTCCTGGAGCCTTCTCTTCAAGCTACAGTCCTAGCTTTCGCAGCCTCCCTTAGTCATATTCATGACTTCATGAACTTGCTCCGCTAAGTTAGTATCATTCTGATACTGGAGAACCCCAAACCAGAGCCAGCACTCCACGTGTGGCCTCACCAGTGCTGATCAGAAAGGATCACTTCTCAACCCGCTGGCAGAGCTTTGCCCAGTAAAACCAAGGAGGCTTACAGCCTTCTTTGCCTCTTGGAATGCCTTCTTAATTCTATCCATATTTGTTTATCCATATTTGTCTCTTTCCAAAACTGGTACTGACCGGTGGTTTACAGTTATGCTGATCCTCAAGTAGGATGTCATTAAATAGCCTATATTGAGCCTGCACGTTACTGTTGTAGTTTAACTTTTTGTCTTTCTTTAAGTTCTCTTTGAAATTCCTCTACCTTTTTTTTTTTTCAAATACTGGATGTTCTGCTGTTTGTCATTTCTGCACTGCTGTTGAATGCAATTGTTGCATTAATGCTCTTTCATAGTTTCATTTGAACTAGATTGTTCCTGACATTCAGGACAAAAGCAGGAATTGTTCTTCCATTTGTTCTGAGCTACATGTTTAATGGAGAAGTTGTTTATGACATCCAAACCTTCATTCCTAGCACCGTGTCTGGACAGGATATTTTACGTAACCTGCCTTGGGTGTAAGTGAAGTTTTCATTGTTATTTGAGTTTCCTTTCTTCTCAGCATCTTTGAGAGACTCACACTGAATCACAGGTTCATCACGTCAGTCTTCCTCTAATCTCCTTGGTCAGGCAGCCAACTGCACGCTCCCACTCCTGAGTCTTTGTTGTCTGCATGATAAGTAAGCAGCTACCAATCTGTAAAAACCTCAGTACTAATAGAGGTAATAATCATGGGGACCAAGAATTTCCCCAACACAAAAGCTGGTTGATAATAAATCTATGACAGCAGCCATGTAGCAATTCCTTTACTGTAGCATGACTGTAATAAAGGGAGGAAGTGGAAATGGGCATTTGGCACAGGATGGACTGCCTCTCCAAGGTGATACCTCCAGCATACCTGGAGTATCTGACTGCAGAGTATTCAAAGTTTAGGCACCACTGAATGTGTGAGCATACAAAATAAATACACCTCAAGTATGTAACCTCTCCTTCAGGAGCACAGCTTATTTTATCCACCAGCATACTCGGCAAAGGACCTTCGCTTCCATGTCCAACAGAAGGCTGATGCCAAGGCTGGCGTAACTGTGCTGCCTATATTCACTTTCTCTTAAGCACTTTCCTCAATAGGTGGCCATGGCAGCACAATAACAAACAGCATGCATCATTAGATCTTCATTTATAAAAAGTGCACTATTTCAGGGTCTTGGAAGCATTTGTAGTAGCATGGTTCAGTAACTTCACTGCACATTTCTCTTACATCTAGAATATAGCATTATTACAAAACTTTATATCAAGGCATGGTGATAATGTGTTGCAACTCTAAGAGGTGTAGGTAGTCAGTATTTCTTCCTACCGTGCCTATCATAAGCAATTATAATGATTTTATAGCATATTTGTATAAACCCTTTCTTCTGAAATTATCTATAAACTTCAGAGGAGGCTCTTAAACAACTACTGAAGTACTGAAGTGCAGTTCTTTGAGGAAGAAGCCAGAAATTGTGTAGCACATCTAACTGAAGAACAGTTTAGAAGAGAGAGCAAGGAAAACTACAATCTCTATTTGAAACTGAAGCCAAAATGTAAGTGGACATAGTCAAAATGTAATAATGCTAATACAACCTTTATTCTCTTGCAAACGTTGCAATGGGAATCTGCAGCTAATATTCATAATCCTTTTTCTTACCTCTCATTTTATACAAAACAGTGCCAGTAAATGAGCAAGCATCTTTAATACCAAGCTATGTACTGATTTCCAATTACTTCTGTTTCCACTGCACAAATGCCTTCAGACTTTCATTAGAACAATGTATTCATTTCTGCAAAAGCACAAAACTTCTAAAATGTTTGAAAGGTAAAACTAGCACTACTTATGCAGGCAAGAATTTTCCCCACAGCAGATTGAGTTTTTCTTGATGGTATCTGTCTCCAAACAGTGATCAGACTTAGGTCCTGAATGGCAACCTTAAGTATAATCTTCTGTCATCCAAAACACTTGCAAACAAACCAAAATATTTTCTTCTGGATCAGGAGTTTGAATTAGATGACTGAATTTTCCTGGCACGAGAGAATTATTCCTTGTCTTTCACCTAATCCTCCTCTGTTATACAATACGTATAGTTTTTTTGTTCCCCTTAGGTTTGAAAAGATTACTTTTCCACTGGGTTTTCTGCATCGCTGTAATACTTCCCCTTGAGCCTCTGGTTTCGTCTGCTCAACTCTCTGTAGTGCATCTGGTAGCCTGAATGAAGTTACAGTTTTCAGATCTGTCATTTAGTCTGCGGATATACTACCAGAGTCCCCAGGGCCTTGTATTCTGTCTTCAAGATCTTTTGTTCCATCATGCACCATCCATTGTGTCAAGTGTTTTTTCCCAAAGTATTTCAATTACAAATTGATATTTAGCATTTGGTAAGGACTTAAAAGCCTTTGGTTTCCATTTGTCATTTGAGCTTTCCACCTCAGGTCCTTGAAACATGCTGAGCTTTGGAAGCACTTTTGCAGATCTTCTTGTATATATTTTATCCTCTGATATTTTGCATTCACGGTTGTTTTATTAAGATAATATGGGTTTAAATCATCTCCATCATAACTGGAGCTGATGAGACACAGTATGTTCACTTGTCCACTCCTTTAAGAGGCGGGAGATTCCAAAGTACTGGTATGAATGGTATGGACTAGATGATCTTGCAGGTCGTTTCCAACCTTGTGATTCTGTGATTCTGTGTGAAGGGTATGAACCTTTTCCTGTTTGCATTGATCTCTTAATAATCTGTAATAATCCTCAAACAAAATATTTTTTTTCAGGCAGAATACCTATTTCTCTGTCTTCTTTAATGTTTGACAATGCATAAACATCTGTTGCTTCATTTATCAGAAAATATCTTTGTAAAAAGGAACATGGATGTAGTAGAGTCTAGAGTGTAGGAGATTTTACATGATCTGCTTTGGGAGCACAGTGCAGAGGCATGCTCTGTCTGGTTTTATTCCTACTTACAGGGGGAGCAGGGCAGCCCAGATCTGCTAATCACTCCCTCACCAGCTCTGTGGTGTGGCAATAGATCAGATATAAAAGCTAATACAGCCCTGAGGTTGCATTCGCAACATAGAACTGTTTTCTCCTTGCAGCTCCCGTAGAAAGGCCCTTCCACCTGTCTGTGGGCAGGTTCCAAAATTTATCCCTTCAAGAAATAAAACAAGAGGAGTTTTTCTTCCTCCCATGAAAAGTTGCTAAATTAAGATCTGTGGCTATTAGTAAAAATTCCCTATCAATCAACAAGTACTAACAAAACGAGATGAATCCCCCTGTGCGATTCTTGTTTATCATGAAAGGAGCAGGTAAGCTCTGCCTGGATGTCAAAGGGTGCTACAGGCTACAAAAGGGTATAGAATCATAAGCAATAAATAAAGCATTGTTTAATTCTTAATTTGTACAAAATATTGGATAGGTCCAGTGCAGAAGCTGAGAATGAAACCATCTGTATTTTAGGAAGTATGTCAGGTTATCATTTTCTCATTTCTCAGAATGATGGTCTCTTTCAGTCATCAGTACTTTCCAGGAGAGAATTATATGTGCCAGTATAGCAAATGAGTTACATAATTCAAGTGCTACAACATAAAGAAAATAAAGTGTGCAGCTCCTAAAATCTTGTTTTGACTAAAGCTCAGGAGTGGCTGCCCAGACAGTCTTAACATATCCTCTCAGGGAGCACTCTGCACACTGCAGGATCCCCTCTGAGACCATAGTGCTGCCAAAGCAGCGACCTTATCTTTATCCCCACTCAGCTACATGCTCCCACTGCCTCCTCGTGAGCAGTGGGTAAGCTCTAATTCCAGGCTGAAAACAAACCTTGAAAAATAAAGTTTTTGTTGTATCAGTGTTGATCCCACTCCCACTCGCCCCACAGCTGCAAGACATGGGCAGAGCTGACGGAAGTGAAGCAGCTGCAGCACTTAGCCAAGGGAGGGCGTCCTCACTTTTGGTGGAAGCGCAGCCATTGACCAATCTAATCCATTCCTACAGTCCATACTCAGCGTGGATTCAGACGACCACAGGTTATGCAGACAGCAGGAAATTGGCACACTTTATGTCAGTGGTTTTATTTCCACATCTGTCTGCTATTACAGGAGCTTGCACTTCTCCTTCTTAGTTATCTACATGAGGCTGGGAAAGGAGCTTTCTATCTCCACTAGTTTTCTTCCATTTTTAGTTTTAGCTTTATTACTCGGAAAATTTTTACAAATGTTTACACTGAGATCTATCTCGATTCATAAATAGAATCCATAAGTCGGGAGCTCTGTCTTGTGGCAAACAGTGCATCCACCTGCTTGAGGTATCACCGTGTTAGATAATGCAGGCAAGAGATAAAAACACCCTCTTTTAATGAGAGAGATTCATTCAACCAGGCTAAGGTAACTTCAGCCTAGAAATTCCACCCACCAAAACTATGGAAATTGGATATAAAAGATCAAACATTACATAATCAAAATTATATCAACTAATTATACCCTTGCGTACATGAAACAGTAACCAGCAGCTTCATGCAGGGGGTGTCATCCTCTCTAGACATCACATATGCTGCTGGGCTCATTGCATTGCTCCTGGAGTTCATATCAAGCGGGGGGCATGTCTGCAGCCAATATAACCAGGGTATGTGCAACTCCAAGCTGCCTGTCCAATTTGATTTTCCTGACTGGTGATGTTGAGACTGCTACAATCCAAGTGAAAATAGGGTTGCTGAAGGAAAGGAAAGAAGGTTTTTAAGAAAAGTGTTCAAAGACTGATAAAATCTGCCCACTTGTTAAGAACGCAGATATTCCTCAGCGCTACACACTAGGTGATTTTTCATGGCTTTTTACTAACAGATGTCAGAAGAAGAATTGTACATTAGCTATTTAAATATTTCAAGTTTAGTAGTGATCCAAAATTCAGAAGTTTTAAACTAACAGGCCTTCATAAAGGATCGCAGAGTATTTTCTGCTACAGCAGAACTCCAGAAGTGCCAGAAGTATGTAACTGCTTGAATTCACAAGGAATAAAATGAGGAAAGAATAACAAGCAAAGTAAAAATTGTCATCTTCTGATAGTGTGATGTTTTATGTATTGTTCCTACCGCTTTTGGACTACTCGCTTTCCTTCCAAAGCTGGTTCAGATGCATATTGATCATGCCACAGACTGCAGCTTTGATCAGGCCGGATGTATGATAATTGTGTGTCTGATTGGATGGAAGTATAGCACAGTCCCTGAGATAAGACATAGGACTATGTAGAAATTCTGTAATAATTCTTCTAATTAATCAGCCAAGTGCCGGATGGACTTCTTTCCATAGTTCCTGTACTTTCACTGAAGCTGAAATCCAACACAAAATATTTTGTTAAAAATATATGGGCTTTTCCTCCTAATTCTGTACAGTTTTTCCTACATTCTTTTTTCAAAAATATCATGATGTGACTTTTCCTCCCTTTTTAAAAATCTGAGTGTTTAATCTTAGCTCAGTAAACTGCTGCTTGGTACGTACACATGTGTTGGTGGAGTAACCTGACCATGCACTGTATACTCCGTGCTCAGTCTACCGAAAAACAGAACATGATAGGTTCATAAATAGTTTCCTATGCTCTGAGCTGATCTGTTTAAAGTCTGCTCTTTGGGATTGTTTTATAATTGATGTCTGGAAGCTTCTTTCCTCTTTGCTTCCTCCTCAGCCCTGGGCTTCATCTCCTGACAAGTGCTCTCCCAGCAGAGAAGCACAGCAGAGTCTCCTTTTCAACTTCATGCTGAGCACAGAAGGGTGGAGGAGTCTGCTAGGAGGGAATAGGAGCCCTTTGTTCTCCCAGACTGTGTTCTGTCCCTGCAGTGCTCACACTGGCTGGCATCCGGGAGGAATCAATGGCTCTCCTGTGCATCACAGCACGCTGGAGCAAATATTGAGATGCAGCTATGTGAGTCTATTCCTACATAATTCAGCCCATCTTCTGTCGCTTCTGTCTGTAAATCAAGCTAGACTCTTGCAGACTCAGCATACTCCTAGTGTTAAGTACGGACAGCTTCTGAGCCGTGCCTGATTTCACAATGGCAGAGGCCTAGAGTCTTTTAACTGAATCTGGAAAGTTCCTCACCACAGCTAAAGAGGCTGCTGGGGCAGCCATGGGGCCTGATCACTCAGACTGAGAAGGTGTGGAGGTTACGGTTATCTGCATTGCACTGGGGTGTTCTGGACAACTGTCAGACCTGAGTCCAGAGGGCTGATTGTCCCGTACTGCAATCTCAGCCTGCATTTCCACAGATTAAAAAACTTCCCTTTATTAAGCATTCAACCCTATGGGCAAAAATTCCACAAGTTCTTTCTGCGTACACTGGGCCTTCTGGAAATTCATGATGAATTATGAAATTACTAGCAGAGAACATCCAGAATCAACAGGAATGATAGGTCAGACTCACAATTTCTCTTGTTTCACTGCTCTCTTATGATCTCCCTGTACTTTCATGACTAGGACTGTTATTGATCTCTTACTGGCTAGCATGGAGCAAACACTATTGGATCAGGCAGTTTCTAGTGATACATTTCGCAATCTGTCAAAAGCTTTCCAATAGAGCAAACCTACCAGGTTTTGATTTTGCAGCATTTTTTTTTCCAGGGGCGCTAGCCCATTCTCTTTCAATGATGGTAACAACAGGAAAATTGTAAAGGAAACAGCAGACTGATTTCATGCGATACTGCTTTTCAGGTCCTCAGCTGGAAGGAAATATCTCTGCTGTGAACCTGGCAGCAGCAGCACTGCTGTCCGCAGACCCCAAGGTGCCAGGGAAGCCATGGCAGGGAGCTCAGTGGCAGTGGGTGCGGAGCTCAATTCAGCAGCACCCTCTGGGTGAGCCCCCTAGCTGCTCAGATAAATCTGATCACAAGATTTAAAACTTTGCCACGTTCTTCTTCCTGCAGTCAAGAGCTGAACAACTTGAGGTGTGCAGACTGATTTTCACTGCAGGTTTCTTTGTCATGCTCCTCTCAACTCAAAAAGTCAAATGCCAAGGCATAAGCCCTTGTGTATGATTGGAAGTTCAAAGGTGGGTTCCCAGAAATCTCTTTTCCACAAACTTCATTCCTCAGTCTGGGTGGAAGGAGCTGCTCACAGGACCTACAGCCTGTGCAGGCTGTACAGATGCCGTCAGAGCATCTGACAGAGCTGTCAGAGCCATGTTCCCAGGCAATCATTATGATTTCCAGGATCCACCTCAGTGTGTCCCATTTCTTTCCTATGTTTGCTTGGGCCACAGAAGGTCTTTGCTGAGTCAGCTGTGAAATCAGGATGAGTTTTTTCTACTCCATTCCCCATCCTCGTCTGAGAAGCAGGGCACTGTTCCAATTATTAAACAAGCTGAAATCACATCTCATTATCACAGTCCTCCAATATATATTTCAGTATAAAATAATATCATTGAAATCAGTGCACTGAGTGAAGGAATGTGTGTGCATTTTGTGTTATTGAAGTCAGTCAGAAGCTGAGAAAGAGACGCACTACTGGACACTTTGAGAGCTTTTGCTTCCACTTACAGCACCCAGTGTTTCTAAACTGCTCCTTCCCTCACAGCCATTTCTGATCCACCTCTCTAGCTGCATTTTGGAGGCAAGGGTTTGTTATGGCAGAAAGAAATGAAAGAGAAGTGAAGAGAGGTCTGTGGAAACTAAAAGCCAGATACGGCATTTTCACAATGCTGTCTTTAGAATGATATGCTTCATTCAGCGTCCTTCTACACTTTAAACACATTAAAGCCTACTTAGTGACTCACATCTGCCCAGTACAGCAACATACAGCGCTCAGTTAAAGCTAGTCAGTTTTAGCTCTAAACATCAAACATATATAATTATATTCACCATCATGTATCATCAGCTATTATCATCATACCTCTTAGGAGCTTATAAAAAGACCTTAGAAAAGTCCAGCAGCAACACAGAACACAGCAGAGAGTAGAGTAGAGACCATCTGCTCTGCTATGATACAGGAACAGCACTTACCAGATGAGGCTTCCCCATCAGGGTGGCCAGTGAAGTATTGGTGCTGATTCTTTTCCTCCTGCCATAGACAGTAAAGCAGAGACATTCTGGTATAGAAATGAGGTTCTGTTGTTATCAGTCGGTTCCAGTGCCCTTGATAGCTTTGACAGCTTGCTGATGTCAGCATCAAAACGTGGCATGAGAGGGACCACCTGTTGTACAGCCTGTCACAGTACAAACACGTGGCTTCAAAACAACCAGCGGTCTGGCTGTGTCCTTGTCTGTCTCATAACATGAGAGAGCCCCCATAAGAGATTCTTCATGAAGCATGGATTTGTGGTTCTTCGTGAATATCCGCTTTTTCCAAAAGCCACGATGTGCCAGGCCTCTGCATTGCTGCCCGAAGAGGTAAGTGGCATGGTACTCCTTAACAGTGGTCACTGCAAAATTATGGTGTGCTCTAACATGACCCAAAGAGCACACTACTAAAGCAGACTGATTCTAACCGTGTGCCAGCAGTGATGCAGGGAGCTGTCATCTGGTCTGCCTGACCTCAGAGCAGAGTTGGACACAAAAGGTGACCACGTGAGGCAGTCCTTGTGCAATGCTGCAGGGTGAAGCAGCTGGAAAGGAGTCTGCTGAGCCAGGAAGGCTTTGGTGGACTTAACGGGTTTTGAAAGAGCAGCATTAAGCACCTCCTGTCTTGCTAGCTAATGGCACTGTAGTTCTGTGTGATCATTTCAACACAGCAAAACCAAGCTGCTCAGAGCCCTTTGCAACCCATGTAGCAAAGCTGAGAGGGTAGGCTTTGCATTATATCCTATAAAATTGTAAAAAGGTGCATCTATGAAAAGATATAACAAGCTTAGATGTTTTTTTCTCCCATTGAATATAACTAGTTTACTTTCCATAGAAGCTACTTATCTCTCTCTCTGTTTTGTTTTGTTTCAATATTTCGGCTCCCCTATAAACCAACTTTATTTTTCAATATCGCTGATACTCTCCTAGTACTGCAGTTGGCCATAATGTCTTTCAGGAATAGCAGGACTCTGCACAATTCTATTTTGGATGCAAAAGTATGCACAAAAGGTCTAAACCCAAAGCTAAACCTTTTTGTATGTCAGTGCTTGGTCGTAGTTCCCACAGGTATCAAAAATTGTTGACCTTCCAAGAGACAGCTGGTGTGATCGCCTTTAACTTAGTTAGAAGAGGAAAATGTAGATGCAGCCTGACTATTAGGAAAAGAAGATCTGAAACTTGTCCTGCAAATGTGCACAGTGATAAGGTATTTGTTGTTTTCTAAGTCTGAACCATGTGGTAGATGAAATAAATGTTCTTTCAGTCTCTGATCAAATCTGATTTATTTTCTGTAACAACTGAATAGACACCTTTCCTGATGGCTACAGAGGGAGAACAAACTCACTTTTCTGACACTGTAAGAGAATATTCATGAACCTTTGGGATAATAGGAAGAGATCTCTTTCAAGCAGGATCTTCTTTGAAGGAGAAAGATCTGGGCACCAGAGCAGAATTCACTATCAGTATAGTCAACTAAATTAGTACTACAACATCTTCTGTTTCTTCCACCAACTTTAAAGGATGACCAGCACAGATATAAACATCTATACCGTAGCCATTAAATCAGCTGCACCCTCCTGCACTCACTGCTTGGCCAAACAGGTCCAGAAAGTTGGTGTGAGCTGTGCCAAGCAGCCACCCGTGCAAGCAATTCCCAAAGTGAGGTTGTGACCCAGAGCAAGGCTGAGGCAGCCTCTGGGTGCAGGCACAACCTGATGGAAATGCAGTTGTTTGTGCTGATATTGTGCGAATCCGACAGAGGTGTCCTGAGGGTGGAAAGGGTGATACTGCAGACCCAGACCCAAAACACTCGGTTACCTTGGACAAAGCACGTGCTTCAAACTAGAATGGAAATTTTGTGGCTATTTGAGGAAACAAAGGACCCACATTAGGTTGCATTGTCCACTACCCTCTGGGAGGCTTCTGTGGTCCTGTGTTAAAAGAAAAGAAGACAGTGGCAGCAAGATGTTGAAAGGAGCTGCTGTAGAAAGGAAAATGTCTCCTCAGTAAGATTTTCACACAAAGAAAAGAGAGAGGCTTTTGAAAGCACCCAGGATACGCTGTACATAGAGTAATGGGACATAAATGGAAGAAAGAAATGCCAAAGCTATTAAATTATGTTTTGTCTGTCCTTGATGTTGAAAATTGTTATTATTCAGCAGAGTCTAGTCCATATTTGTTTTGTTTTAATGTCTGGAATACTTTGCATTTCACCCTAATAATCCCCTCTGTTCTAAATGTTTATACAGCATGATTTACTACAATGTGGATGTGTAATTATAGCGATGATTAGACAAAACATCTTTGACAAGAAAGGAAAACAGTAGTTAATAATGTTTTCCATCTGTTTGGTAAAACCTCACTTAAAAAGAAAGAGCCCCTTAGCATACAGCAGGGTCCAAGGCAACACCTATGCAAGTACATGACAGCAGTATAAATGCCTAATGAATTCATTCTGATCATTGCTCACACATTTTTGAAAGCACTACCATCTGTTTTATAGATAAATATTACAGTAATTAATGTCAGCACATGTTTATATTATATCATTTCCAGAGTCTTATTTTAGAGTTAAGACCTTTTTCTTTTCAGGGAGAATAACAGCATATTTTAAGCTATTGGCAGGAAATGCGATGTTATTAGGATAAAATGAGTGAATTTCAGTAATGGCTCACTTCTTTATTGGAAAACTTTAGAGCATTTAATGCTTCTGTTCTTCATTAAAGACCAAATATTGGGCCAGTGCCTACTCGTGGAAAGCCCAAAAGAAACTCAAGCACTGCTGAATGAGGTAAAACTATAGTGAATAATACCACAAAACAGTTGAACTCCTGAAACTGGTATTTTAAGTCCCTTTGGCACCATCCTGATGACAGGGCAATGAGGGCTTTCTAATGCCTGGCATTGGGCGCTCTGGCTCCAGTAGCGAATGATACAGGTTTAAATTAAATGCATGGGTTAGCTCTCACAGGGTCACATCCCTCCTGTGTTCTGTTGCTTCTTGCTTTTTGTAAGGCCCTGATGTTGTTTTCTTCATCACTGATAATGAAATAGCCTCTCATTAGCAGCAAAGCAAATTATTTTCATTAAAAAATTGCTGCTTCCCCAACAAAAATGTTAAGAAAGCTGTCCGTAACAGCGCAAGCCCATGGAACTAATCTGATTCTCACTTAAAACTTCAGCTTATATGATGTGCCAGTCAAAGTCTTGGTGAAAAACCCACCGAAGTCAATTAAAGACTTCTGTTGACTTCTCTGGGCTTCAAATCAGGATTTATCTCTACTTGTGCTCCAAGAAAAATATGTTCCAGATGTACAAAAATGTGGATGACAGTCCTGAAACATAACTGTTTTCACTGTGTTCATTATATCAGTAACTTTCTCTCTCCAGGTGAAATTGAGTCACAGCTGAACATTTCTGGTTCTTTTGCCAGTACTTCATCTACCTGTACAAAGACCTGCTGTTGGGAAATCTTCGTCTGGTGACAGACATTGGTGAAATTTGTTTCTGATATGGTTTCAGTTACATCTCTTGTTTCCCTTCTAGACTCTGTGCTGCCAGGCCCACCTTTCACGTGGGGATGGTTTGTTAGTATAAAATGTCTATTTGATCTTTTATCTTTTTGTATTATTTTATTTTTTTAACAAGAGCTGCAGCAGATGCTTCAGTTGTTGAATCTACTTGACATTTAAGCATCTCTGGAGAGACTTAAATCTTCTGACACTACTCAGTACACTCTGAGCAGCCAATAGATTTTCCTGGATGTCTTCCACCATGGATTCCACTTAAGCAAGGTTCCTAAGTATCCATCTAAGTTTCCAGCCAAGTAACTGCTCCTCAGATGTCTTGCAAAGAAAGTCACTCCGTGCTTATTTCCATTAGAAATAGAGAAATAACTGAAAAGGGCAGAAAAGTTGGGGAATAAAAGAGAATTGAGAAATAAATAGCAGCCCTATCTACTTGCAGAGTGAATCTGTTGTTCCCCGAATACCAATTGCCAGCTGCTTAAAAACTCCACAAATTACTGTGCATTTATAAGAGCTTCCTGTGGGATTGATTGTATTCTCCTGGATGAGACAATGTCCAAAAGTCCCATAAAATATGGTAGAAATATGCCTTCAATGACCTCAGTACCTGAAGTCAGGAAGACAGCCACAGGGATCCAGCCTTCTCTCTTGAAAAATTCAGTAAGTTACAATAATTTTTAGAAAGGCAAAGCAAGCTGGCAGCAATCTGCCAAAGGCCACTGAAGTAGCATGTTGCTCTCAGTCTTCTCACATCCAGCAAGAGAAAACAACCAGCTGCCAGCTTCATAGAGGTAATGGTGACTTTGGAAGAATAAACTTCCCAAAGTCCGGAAAGCCTGTCTAAATTTAGGAGGGGCTTTGCTGTAGTGTTACCAAAAAAAAAAGAAGAAAACAAAATTATTTTGAAGATCAATTTGTAGTCAAGACTGTGTGGCGTGGTTGATAGTAACACCATGAGACTGGATTCTGCGGCCTAGGAAGCACCTTCTTTTATTATTCCTGTGTAAAGAGATCAAACCACAAAATTCACACTCATGCCTAGAGCTGACCTATTTTATCCTCCAAGGGAAGGGGAAGGAAAGCAGCAAGCTTTCAGAAATGTGGGTTATATCATTACTGTGAGTATCCTGCAAAGTTCTGCTCCAGATTTAAACTGCTGCCAGCCGTGAGCAGCATTCAGCTTGGGAGTTACACAGCAAGCTCTAAAACACACGTACGTTCACGTACGTCTTGTGGCCATCTGTATCTCCTTCCTGCAGGGGATGCTGGAGGGTGAAATATTAAATGTTAAATAGTAGCTCAGAGCTAGAAATCACTGCCCCTAGAGAGAAAGCTGTAGTTGCTTAACGATGAGCGATTCTGAGCACGAGGTTGGAGTCAGAAGTAAAGAAGGGTATCATATACCTCTGAAAGAGCCAGGGGATTTGGGCTGGGGAAGGTAATGACATGAATGGCTCTTGGCCTCAGTATTGGTGTTGACACTAGTAGTTTAAGCTCTCTGATGACCACAAGCAGGGAGAGACTCCATTTTGTCTTATCTAAAATACAAGTGCCTTCCCCAGAACAGCACTTCTCAAAATAGTTCTCGGATGCTCATCTGCTCTGTTCTGATGGCAGTGTGCAGTTTGTCAAATCACCCGTGCCATTTCTTAGGCATGTTCCCCAGTGATTTTCCAGCCTATTAGTAGCCTGGATTAATTCTCCCTATTGAAATGGCTACTTAGAAACTTCAGGAAAGGTCTATTGGTTACAAAAGAAGTATATCAAACAACATGACTGCAAAATGCGTCACCGTAATCAGTGAAAATTTTATGGCTGTGTTTTGCAAACATTGGTCTTTGTAAATGGAACGATAACTATAAACTTTAGAGCTCCAATTTTACATGTAAAACAGCTCAAGATCTCTAAAGTTGTGATTTGAATTTCCCCCCTGATATGTGGGGGAAAGGGTAGGCAAGACTTTGGTGTATTCAAATTGTACAGAATAAAGGGTTGTTTCTATAGAAATGATCATATTAGTACAGTATGGAGTAGAATCTGGCATAGAAAATACAGCACTTGCAGATCCAGGAGAGCTTCTGATTGTTTTAGCTGTTTACTTCTATGTCAATGCTCTGTTCCTCTGTCTGTCTAATCAAGTAAGAAGAGCTGGGACTGGACTTCTGTTTCAAAACTCCTATCTAACACTAAAGTCTTAAACAGGAGAAACACCAAATTCAGCCCGAAGGAGCTGTTCTACATTTCTCAAGTTAAAGAATGATGAAGAGAAGTATCCAGCAATTTCAGTGTTAGCTTCACCAACTCTTCTGATTCCACAGCTGCTCTCTGCTATTGTCTGAATAGGGTATGACCGCCTACTTTTTGCTGCTGTATTTCTGTATAAATCTGTGGATTTGGTTCAATAGCACACAGAAAAAATAGGCAAGACATGTGACTGGCTGAAGACTGCAAATCTACTAGCACAACTGATAAAACGGCTATTTGTTTAGATGTTCTGCCCTTAACTCGCTGCTGAACTCACTGCAATAGATCTGCATGTGGACACAGCAGATTCAAGGACATATGGCAGAGGCAGGTGAGAGGCTGTTCAAAGCCAGGCAGCCATGCGGGGCCAGAAGAATGGGGCGGCTTGGAACAGTCTTTGGCAAATTTTAGTATGCTTGTAATATTTGAACTGGCTCAAATGGCACGTGTGACAGCTATCTCAACACACTGCTGGTTTTGTCAGCAGTTTGATCCAAGGGAAAAGAAAGAAAATTAAAATAAAATAAAATAAAATAAATCCACGCCTATTCCAAAGCAGGCACAGAGCAAAGAGCAGGCATGTCCCAGAGACTGGAACAAGTGTTCCTGGAGCCTTTGTTCTCAGAGGGATGGGTAGTAAATCATCTAAGCCATCAAGGGAAGACCTGAGCCAACTAAATCAGTCTGGATGGTAAAACTCATATTAGCAAGCAGCCAAGAAACTATAGAAGATTATGATTAAGCACTTGATGGGTAATTTTGCATCCCTCATTGTAAAAACAGACTTTTGAAATGGGGCTTTTCAAAACTTGTTTTTTTCTGGTAAACTGTTTTTATACCGTACCCCCTATGTCCATACATTTTTAGGCTGTTCCTTCTCCATCACTGGGGATATCTCATCAGCAGAACATACATTCTCATAAATCCCAGTATTAGAGCATCCAAAAGGTTCAGATTGCCAATATTAGCAATTTATGTATTTTTTTCCTCCTATACATTTTCCACAGCTTTTCATAAGGTACGTATTTTTCTACTCAGACCCTTTCATTCTGCTGAGGGAGCTTGATTTCTCAAGATAAAAAGACTTAGCATATTTTCATTTTCTGTAAATCACTTCTTCAGAAAGACGTGGCTTTGACACAGGACTTTAAACATCACAGAGGCATTCAAGTAATTTGTATGAATTCTAATCAGAGATGCACAAGAAATAAATGGGCCTTTTAAATACACGGTCTTGGTCCAATGGTGTTCTGAGCATCCAGAAATAGCAGAGAGCTCTGTACCCTTAGAATTATGCAAACACCATCTACCTGCCCTAACCTCAGACAATACCCTATTTAAAAAGTGACTAATCTTATTTAAAATACAAATAAAGCTTTCGAACCAATTAAGAGCATTATGCTATCACTTTTGTACTAACAGGTTACTTTGTTTGATTTTCCATTATTTTTGCAGGCCTTTTGCCAGTAAATCATTAGAAATAAAAAATAGACACACTAGAAACCACGCAGCCATACATCTCTTTTGCCACTGTGTAGCAAATAGGTATAATCCATCATCTCCAATACCCCTTTCAATAGTATCCTTCATATTTCAAAGAATTTAACAGTCCAAGTGACAGTCTAATTCTTTCCTTTGATAGCCAAGATGTTTTCAAAGGCAACTTTTTTCCCTAGTAGCACTTTCTTGTTTCTTTACCAAAATTGTCGTTAGATGCAAAATGCCTTCCCTTTTTTAGCCAACTTGAGGAACGCTGGAAAGATCTGGAAAAGACATTTTAATTCCTCGAGTCTCTCCCAGAAATCTTCACAATCTTCCTGTCATTTCTATTCCTTTTACAATCCATCTGATACTGGATCCTCTTCAAGTGCATGAAAATATTTAAGTAAAATGTTTTGTCAATGGCATGTTCAAGACATTAGATTGCGAGCTGACTCTTCCCTCCTGTCAGGATCCATTAATTGAGAAAGAGTATTTTTACTAGCAATGAGCCATGCATGGCTTATTTGACTGAGCTGAGTACCATCATCCTTAGTGGAAAGAGCATGAAATGATCTGAGGCTACGACTGCATGTTTCAGTAGTGTCAGGACTTTTATATGGCAAAGTCTCCCTGCTAGTTTGTATGAATAGCACAAATCCCGCTGCTTAATCCCTGTGAAAACAAATGAAAAAAGCAAAAATAATTTAGCAATGAAGTATAATTTACTCACTCGACAACACAGTTTGTGCACTGCACCAATTTAGCTCTCCGCTGGGTTATGCCAGTAAATTGACCTACTTGAACAGGTCTATGCCAAGGAGAAAAATTGGCCCTGAATCTATTGGTTTTGTAAATTCTTTTCATAACACAGGATGGTTTAATCAAGTGTATTTGTAAATGTGCTAACATACGATCACTTTGAAATGTTATATGCAGCACACATTCATGGTTCTGACACCGACACATGCTCAGGGGATTTATAATGCTAAATACTTGTCAGTCTCTTCAGGAGGAGCAGACAAATTCAGGACACGATGTGCTTCTCATCCATACCTCGAACTACAGTTGCTTTTCTTTACCAGTCGTCAGCTTTCCTATGCCTGAGAATGCAACACAATTTGATGTTTTTCACCTAGGCACGGTGGTGATTGCAGCAAGCGAAAATGCAGTAAGAAACTGAGAAATCCGTCTTGCTGCTGTGGCATTTTACACATCTCCTGTTTATCTTTGAACTGCTGTTGCCCAGCAGGGATTTCTAATGGCAGCTCTTTCTACACACTGTATTGTAAAAATCCTATGTATCCTATTTGTCAGGACCACTTCCTTTCTGTAGCTGTACAGCATTGTGATCCAATGGCAGCAACTGGTTTTGATATAGCAGTCCAGTATATATCCAGTACATAGTATTTATATCATATCTATTCAGATCAAGAATCCACATGCTTCTCACAAAGAAGTAGCAAAAGAACCCCTGGTAACTGGTTTTGAAATCACAAAAGTGGTCTGACAAAAACCTCACTGAATTAAGAGCCTCTCTCAAAGACAAGCTCGCAACGCTCCTTGTATCAGAAAGCAAAGCATGCAAGAGGGCGAGAAGTGCAGCAGCACTAGAAAGAAACATTTGAAAAGAATAAGAGGAATGGAAAGTACGGCTGGTTGCCATATGGAATAGTATGACGATGAACACTGTCACTTTTTCACCTCTCACTTGTAAGCTAGCAGCTTTAGATTTAATCTTAGATTTTCCATTTTGAATTCTGCACTTATGTTAAGTGAAAAAAAGGAGGAAAAAAAAAGGTAAAGAAAGAAAGAGAGAAAGAAATATCTCTTCCCCCAGACCAAAACTTTGTGCTGTAGGAACACAGGTCTTCATATTCCTCCACAACTACTATAATATTCTTGCTAATATTTGTCTGCTATCATCCATTCACTCATGTCATCACTAGCCAGACTATTAACTACTACATTCTAGCATGCTTTTATAAGTAGCTGTAAGTATATGTTTTACATTAACCAAACACTTCACACATCACCTGAGAGAGAGCTTTGCCATGGGGTCTGCACATGGTTTCATACCACCCCTGGCAAACAAAAAAATGCCTGACCTTCCCACCAGTCACTGCAAGCAGTTCCCCAGAGCGCATCCTTTCCCCAAAACCACCCTCAGCATCATGATATTTCAGAGAAGCCAGACGTTTGAGTTGAGAGGGATCGGAGGTGAGCTCTGAGGAACTGGAGGTGGGTTCTGAGGGAAATGATGTGAGCTCTGAGGGAAGTGAGGCGAGCTCTGGGAGTCGTGAGGTCAGGCCTGAGGTACCGGCGGTTTCCCGCCTAGCCCTGCGCCGAGCGCTGCCGTGTTCACCACGGCCGCCTTGCGCCCCCTGGCGGGCGCTGTCCGTAGTGCAGCCCGTGGCCGCCCGTGGCTGCGGGAACTCATTCCCTCGCAGCTTCCCATTTACTGTCCCGGCCTTCACCAGCAATATGGATACAAATCCTTACGATGGAAAGTTCAGATTTCTGACATCCGTGCCTTTGCCTTTCAGATTTCAAGATGTCAGTAAGAAGCACTAGTATTTTTCATACCGTATTACAAAAATGAAAATTAAACCTTGCATTTTCATTACAACTCAAAAAAACCTCAGAATCTTCAGAGAAAAATAAATAAATAAAAATATCATTATAATTGTGACAAACGCATGTAAAATGGCCACCTGATATTCACGTTTAGTTGCTTTCAAATGCTCCAGAGTCATTATTTCAAAAGCTACTTAATAGGTGCATTGTCACAGCTTCTTTGCAGGTGTCTAGCGGCCAAGATTGGCATATTTTAATAAATGGAGAAAAACAAATAATAAATGAATTGTCTCATAGGGGCTTGGGAAACGGTCTTAGTTTCATTGCAGAAGCTGCTGGTTGTTTCTTAAGACAGCTGTCTTACAAATAAAGCTGGGGCAATCCCAGTCCCAAGTGCTCCAGTAAAGAGCTCCCAGCTGCCCTGCTGAGCTCAAACTGCCTTGCATTTCTGTGTGTGCTCATAATGGCTATTTGCAAGGGCTGTATTGGTAGCTACAAACACTGTATCCATTCACTCGATGTTCCTGGGGCAGACATGGGATTGATTATCTGCTTGTGTGAATGCACGTATGGACATACGATATATGATGGCTTTTAGATTCTGGCCTGAGGAAGCTTGCCTCTCAGCCATCTCTTTCGTTTGGAGTCCAAAAGAGAGAAACGCCTCCTGGCAGTCTGATAAGTATTAATTATTGCATTTCTCCAGGATCTTTGCTACTCACAGGGTGGAATATGTATGGGATATTATGCTTTCAGACTAAAAGCTGTTTCTGTGTAGAAGAATGAGCAGTCGGTGGATTGAGAAATGGCATCTCACTGTGTACAGAAGGAGCTAGCAGAGAAAGCACACTGCATTAACTGATGTGTCCTTTCATAATTACTTCCTGACAAACTGTTATGGCAAGAGGCCAGGTACCGTCCTGACCTCAGCTCACTCCAGGAATTCTCTCTGACTTTAGGAAGAACTTGTGTGGATTTGGGCCAAGTTCTGTGATGGGATTTGTGTCAAATCAGCCATTTTCTAACATAATCAAGGCCATGGTGATCTGTTTATGGATTTTTGTCCAACTGTTCTGATGCAGCTTAGGCCTTGAAGTGCCTCATTGCAACTGCTGACAGGAAATATATTGCGAAATCCTCAGTTGTTCAGCACATGGGAGTGTTTCTTCAGCACCCACTTTGGAACTGAACGAACTACATCTGGATTAGTTCATGCTTCCAGCAATTCTAGTACACGTCTATATGAGATGACTTAATTTAAGGACTTGAGATTTTTTTTAATTAACTTTAATTAAGTCAAGATAGGAAATTCTTCTTTTGAAGTGAGTTTTTGCACATAAACTTACACTGAAGTATATGCAGCCATGAAGGGAAACAGGTTTGGTTACCCTTATAATGAAAGATCAAGGTAATGTCAAAATCCCACTTGCATCTTTGCTGAAAATCCCTGTGCAGTTCTACCCCACTGGAGGAGCATGTTGGGAACCTCCAGCACCATGGATGGAACAGAACATCCCTGTGTTTCGTAAGACAAGCCAGTGGGGAAGAAGACCGCCCTGGCTGAACAGGGAGCTTTTGCTGAGACTCCAGGTAAAAAAAGAAAGTTTACCATCTTTGAAAGAAGAGAGAGGCAACTCAGGAAGAGTACAAGGATGTTGCTAGAGCATGCAGAGAGAAAATTAGAAAGGTGAAAGCCTAGCTAGAATTTAATCTGGCCACAGCTGTTAAAGATAATAAAAAATGTTTTTACAAATATATTAACAGCAAGAGGAGGGTCAAAGAGAATCTCTGTTCTTTATTGGATGCAGCAGGGAACACTGCCACTGAGGATAAGGAAATGGCTGATGTTCTCAATGCCTTCTTTACTTCTGTCTTTAGTAGTCAGACCAGTTATCCAGTTATCCTCAGGGTACTCAGGCCCCTGACCTGGAAGTCAGGGATGGGGAGCAGAATAAACCCTCTATGATTCAGAAGGAAACAGTTAGCAACCTATTACTTCTCCTAGATTGTCACAAGTCCACTGGGCCAAATGGGATCTACCCGAGGATACTGAGGGAGCTGGTAGAAGTGCTTGCCAAGCCACTTTCCATCATTTATCAGCAGTCCTGGTCAACCAAGGAGGTCCCAGATGACTGGAAACTTGCGAGTATGATGCCCTCTACAAAAAGGGTTAAAAGGAGGATCTGGGGAACTGCAGGTCTGTCAGCCTGACCTCAGTATCAGGCAAGATCATGGAGCAGATCATTTTGAGTGTGATAACACAGCATGTGTGGGACAATCAGAGGATCAGACCCAGCCAGCATGGATTCATGAAAGGCAGGTCCTACTTGATGAACCTCATCTCCTTCTATGACCAGATGACTCACCTAGTGGATGAGGGAAAGGCTATGGATGTAGCCTGTCTAGACTTTAGTAAAGCCTTTGATTCTGTCTCCCACAGTATTCTCCTGGAGAAGCTGGCAGCCCATACCTTGGATAGGTGTGCTCTTCTCTGTGTAAAAAAAAACTGGACAGCTGGGCCCAGTGACTGGTGGTGAATGGAGTTAAATCCAGCTGGCAATGAGTCACAAGGGGTGTTCTTCAGGGATGAGTATTGGGACCAACCCTGTTTAATATCTTTATTGATGATCTTGATGAGGGGATTCAGTGCACATTCAGTAAGTTTGCAGATGACACTGAGTTGGGAGGAAGTGCTGACTTTCCTGAAGGTAGGAAGGCCCTATAGAGGGATTTGGACAAGATGGACCACTGGGCTGAGGCCAGTTATTTGAGCTTCAACAAGACCAAGTGCTGGATCCTTCAGTTCAGTGACAATAACTTCATACAATGCTACAGGTTTGGGGCAGAGTGGCTGGAAAGCTGTGTGGAGAAAAAAACTCTGGGGATATTAGTCAACAGCCGGCTGAACACAAGCCAGCAACTGTGGCCCAGGTGGCCAAGAAGACCAATGGCATCTTGGCTTGTATCAGAAATAGTGTATCTAATAGGAGCAGGTAGATGGTCGTGCCCCTGTACTCAGCTCTGGTGAGACTGCACCTCAAGCACTGAACTCAGTTTTGGGCCCCTCACTACAAGAAAGACAGTGAGACCCTGGAGTTTGTCCAGAGAAGGGCAACAAAGCTGGTGAAGGATCTGGAGCACAAGTCTTATGAGAAGCTGCTGAGGGAACCGGGATTGTTTAGTCTGAAGAAGAGGAGGCTCAGGGGAGACCCGATAGCTTTCTACAACTTCCTGAAAGGAGGTTGTGGCAAGGTGAGGGTCAGCCTCTTCTCCTATGTAACTAGTGTTAGGATGTGAGTTTCACCAGGGGAGGTTCAAGTTAGATATTAAAAATCTTCCCTGAAGAAGTGGTCAAGCATTGGAACAGGCTGCCCAGGAAAGTAGTGGAGTCACCATCGATGGAGGTGTTTAAGAACAAAGTAGACGTGGCACTTAGGAACATGTTTTAGTGGGCATGGTGGTGATGGGTTGATGGTTGGACTAGTTCATCTTAGAGGTCTTTTCCAACCCTAATGATTCTATGATTCTATAATCTGACAACAGAAGAGCTGAGATCTTCCTCATGGGCCATCAACTTGCAGTGGAGCAGCCATGGAGCCAAACTAGCCAGGCTGCCTTTGGGAAACATTTCCTGAAGGACACTGTCCTGACAGTTAGCTGGATCAACTCCAAGAAACACCTCCTTGGTTGGCAGGAAAGTATATGTGTTTCATCAGCTTAGTGTGACCAGAATCTGTTAGCATGGGGAGAATTGCACTGTAGAAATATGGCTTTGGCACCAGGAATTAAGAAAGCAGAAGGCCAGAAGTCATTGTACCAAAATGTAAATCTTGCAAAGAATTAAATGTTTCTGTGTGAGAGAGATGGATGTGTGTATTTCTAACATTACTCTTTCCGCTTACTCAACACCATGCATACAAGGTAATCAATAGCAGTACAAGAAGGATGAACTGAAAGTTTTGCATGGATGTCTCCTTGTCTCTTGCCCTTTGGCATGTAAAGATGCAGAGAAACAGAGAGGCTGAGTGAAGCACAGCATAAATACTTTTGTCCTTACAAATTTACATCTCTAATTCATTTCTTGCTTAGGGGCCCAAGTCATTTTGGCAGATTTGAAAACATTACTCAGAGAGTTGCTGCTGCATTTGGAAAGGTGAAGTTTGTGAAGCTTTTGATCTGCTTTGGCACAGTGCCTAATGCAGTGGACCCTTTGCAATGATGCAGTCCCTTAAAATAATGGCAGGACTAGTGCTGACAGTAACAAGAGACAGAGAGTACGTGCTGCCCAGAGGCTTATGGCTGCAGAAAAAATTAAGTGACCAGCAGTTCCAGGTGTTTGTGAAGAAGTCATTGCAAAGCCTGGAGGATGAAATAAAATGGACGTTTTCTCTCTGTGCCTAAAATACAAACAATCTGAGCTGATGCAGACAATCCTCTAATTTCTAAGTTGGCAGCAGTTTAGGTTTCTCCCTTCAAAGCAAAAGCATCAAAACAACTTACTACATATCAGAAGTCACGAAATACTCTTCCTCCTATCTCAAAGCAGGACTTCTATCCTCACCATAAGCAATTTCCAGATATTTCCATGCCCTTCAGCAAGTAGGATAATTATAACCTTTCTATGCATACCTTTTGCTTTTTTGAGCTGACTGCAGGGAAGAGAACCAGTGTTCTCTCTTATGTAATGCTATAGTGATAGTTGTTGCTCTCTTTTTTAGAAAAATACAACGTTCTAAACATTTAATTTTGCCACTGCAGAAAAGAAGGTATGTCCTCTCCCAACTCATACTGTATGGTTTGTATCCACAGTACATAAAAGGAATTTGATTTCTATTGTTTTTCTTATTGTGCAATAAGTGTATTTGCTACTTCTTTGAACACCAGAATGAACATCTGGTTTTGGTGCTCACTGGTCTGCCAAGTCGGAAAGCTTTGGATATTTTGCCAATCCAATCACTCAGCATTGAACTGATAACTGATATCAGGAAAGTCACTGGAGGAAAATGTAAGAAACAATGGGCTGTGTAACAGACAGTGTAAATCTTTCAAGGATAATTCTTACATTATTAACTTTATCAATGTGGCTACAGACAGCCTCCCCTGATTCAGTATACTTGTATGGATGCGCTGCTTTAGAAATATGCAACGCAAATAGTTTCACTGTGAACATACATTTGTGAAATGTTTTTGGCAAATAAAAACAATTTTGGAACCGAATAATCAGCAGTGGTAATTATGAAACAAAACAAGTTGCCTCGATGCTTTAAGAAACCAAATATAGAGCTTCAAAGCATCTTAGATATAGAACTCAACTATTCCATGAAAGCAGCCAGAATTACAAGGAGATATCAAGAGGGAGTGCAGGGCATTAGGAAAAGCTTTATTTACAGTAAGTGTAACTAAGTGCTGAAACAGATTACTTAAGGGTGCTGTGGTGTTGCTATTGCTGGAATTTTTCAAGGATTGGCTACACAAGTAACTGCCAAGAAACGTTCCAGAAGAATGAATCTTGTTTTGAATTATCTCTTCCAATCTTTTCTTTGATTTTCTTCAAAATACTGAACAGAAGAAAAAATCCTGGAACAAGTCTCTCCTACATTTCCACACACCACCCCAGATTTGACTATGCTTTTAGTTGCATAGTTGCTTCTCCTGGTAGGGCCTTCTAGCCTCCCTTCTTGTTTTTCCTTCCCTGGTTTTGACATTTCTGATTCTAGCCAGCATTTTCAGTATTTGCTTTTCATCTGGCCTGTCTGCTCATGGCAGTTACTTCAAACTTGAGCCATCAGATAAAGTGCTGCCAAGGCCTCAGCGGCAAGTAAACATAGGACTCCGAATTAAAAACAGAAAAAAAAGGTTATGGAAAAATAGTTAAAATAATAATAATAATAATTTTTTAAAAAGGAAATCGTCTTACTGACAGCTAAAATGTTTTCAGGAACTGTGTTTCCTACAGCCAACATCTCATCACCCTAGCGCCCAGCTAACGGGCTCCCTGCCCAGTGCTGGTGTGAGGAAGAAGTGCAAAAGAGTCTGGCTGTAGTGGAAAGTCAAGGGGGAAAATGAGGTGGAACGAGTTTGCCTGGCCCACTGCCATGGTTCAGCACGGGGTGAGGCTCCATCAGCAGCTCTGCAGGGCAGTGACAGCCCAAGCCCAGCCCCGGGGTCCACATTGGGCCTACAAGCTCCAGCCTTCTGTCCCCTGCAGCTGGGGGACCTTCCCCCAGGCACACGGGCTGCCTGGCCTAAACGCGGTCCTCAGAACACGTAAAGCAGCATTTTCTCTCCAAAGCTGTAAGTTTTCCCTAGGGAAGTGAAGCAGCTCAAGTGTCCTCTCAGTCCTTCAGTCACACTGGACAGGAAGTGCCAGCTGCTCCCCAGGCTCAGCCTTTGCAGTCTCTCATCACACTTCCGTAACTGTGAGGAGGGCTACAATCATTTTCTTTCATAACTTTTGATTGTTCCATCATGGAACATTTTCTCCACTAATTAATCAAATAAAAAAAAATAAAAAAGAAAGAAGGGAACAGAAAGGGACGAAGAGATGGAACAAAAAGCAACAGTGCAAGATAAGATGGAGGGAGGCAGGAAGACAAGCTTGTGGCCCTACATCTGAAATGCCACCTGCAGACAAGTGGTCTGGAAGCTGAGGATGGTATTAATTTTATTTAACATGGCACACAATACAAACTGATCTATTCATCTGCCTCTCTCTCCTCCCTTTTCTCAGACTTACTCTTTTCTTGCATATTGCATATTTAATTCTGTGGGTTTTGTTCTTTTTCGAAGGCAGGTTAAGCAAACACATTTTAGACAGAAAAACAGTCAGCATGTGAAGTCTCCTGATGCAAAGTGGGCTTTCAGAATTTGCCTTTCATTGCATGACAGTCCAGAACCATGCACGGATTAAAATCTTGCTGTGCCACAAGGATTCTGTGAATTCCAGGTCTGCCAAAGTAATTTTCCATGAGATTTCTGTGCAGTTTTGCTGAGGGCAGCTCAGCAGAATATATTCACCGGTCCCAGCACTGCCAGGCCAGCCAAGCAGCCCATGCCACCTTTACTGCTGCTGGTTTCAGTAACACAGGAAAGCTGGTGTCCTGGAGAATGGCAAAAGCATCTGACATCTCCCAGAAGAATAAGGAAAGCATCAGAGCTGGAAGGGAGATGTGCAAGGCTGAGCAGGTCATCTTATGCTCTTTTCATTTCCAGTGGAGAAAAGCAAGACTTGTAGTTTCAAGTCCTACGCCTGTTTCTATATATGGACTTTGTTAAACCTGGTTTAGATGAGAGTATCTGTGTTCTTAATCAAAGGAACACATCAGGCCCAGGCAAAACTTACTCATACGTGAGATCCAGATTTGAGTCCACCATTTCAGCACGTTTGGTATATACTGGGATGTGAAGTTGTTCTCAGTTTCCCCACAAGCCCTCATTCCCTGACCTTCCCAGATCTCTGTGCTATCCCTGTGCATTGCCCAGCAAAGTGCTTTACCTGGAATTTCACTATTCAGATGCCAGCAAATGAATGGTCTCACACATACTATTTTGCCTCTTGGCAGCACTTGTTCATATTGTCGTGTACATCAGGTGCAGGTGCAAAAATTGTAGGGGAAATCAGGTTTTCAGGAGACAGATCTAGATGATGCTACACATACTGGCAGTAGTCAAAATTTTCGGTTTCAGTTCTGTTCCATAAAACTGTTGAACAAATTGTGTTTTAATTCTCAGATGTTCTGCACCTGTTGTTTCTCTTTATTTGATGAATGTGGTAATGGAATTAACGTTGAGCAAAATGCCAATTTTTATTTAGCTTTTGTATTTTTGCAGCTGCAGCCTCTGCCTTTAAGGTCCAGAACTGGTGGTGCAAGAGCCTTTGACAGTTCAACAGTCCTTCTCAGCAGCAGGAATGTCCAGACAGGCTATGAGGATTTTTGTTATCACACCAGTACAGTGCAGTGGCCACTTGGCCACTGGGACACTCTCAGGCAAGGAATACAAATGTGCTTCCAGTCAGGATTGCATCCAGTTCAGATTTCTGATGTTCAGAGCTGGTGTGAAAGAAGGAGTAGCCCTCCTTTTTCCACCAAATTTCTATTAAATATCACTTACCCACTGTTTGAAGGCATGTTTTTACAAAACATTCTTTTTCTTCTATATTTGTGTTATTTCTGGTCTGAAAACAACTGAACTTCAAGGATTTTGAGCATTACTCACTGACCTCTGCAGAAACAGCCATCTGTCATGGTTTTGTGATTTTTGGTTTTCGGTATTCCACATCATAACATCATGTAGTGCACTGGGAGTTAAACTGTTAGTACTCTACTTCTGGGTACCTGTCCCTGTACGTCACGGAGGTCAGGGGACGGCCCTCCCTGCTTCTTGGTTCGGCCAGCTTGCACGGCGGCGGCGTGTGGGTTTTCAGGTTTGCTCGGAAACTCTCTCTCCTATTTTATTTGATTTATTAAGTCTCAATTTCAATTAGATTGTATCAAATCATAGTTAGTAAAATAAGTTTTCCTCCTTAGATCATTGCCGCTGTTTTTTTTTCCCCTTTCCTTGAAAAAAACCCAGCTCTCATCTCCCTTTTTTCCCCTCTTCCTTCCCCTTTTCGGAGGCCGGGGAGGAGACCCACGGGCCTACTGCCCCCCCTGTCACGGGCATAGATTGGTCTAGTTAACTCCACGACACCAGTCCAGACAGTATTGATTCAGCTTATGTAGTTTTAATTTCAGTTTTCTTTTTCCATAGTTTCCAGTACTGGATTCAAGCTGTAGATCACAACTGGGACATGTAAAAGAGAAGAAAGGCATTTCTTCTGCTGAGTGCTAATGCCAATTATTTCTGAAAAGGACTCGTAAACTTTGCATTTCCATGGGCAAGCAATTTGGCAAGTTAAGAGCAAGTGATTGACTTTTTTGTGTTCAGTTGCTCATCTGTGTTTTCTATTGTCAACTTGAGGTATTAACTGAAAGTGGAGAAATAATACCATTGGTTTCCTAGTGGGATGGACAGCCTATATTTTCATACACCATTTGAAACATTGTTTCTCCTAAACCTAGTGCAGCTCATGGTCATAGTCATACAATCACAGAATCATTTAGATTGGAAAAGACCCGTGAGATCATAAAGTCCAACCATTCAACTAACCACCATGTCCACTACTAAACCATGTCCCTAAGCACCACATCCACACATTTCTTAAATACCTCTAGGGATGGTGGCTCCCTGGGCAGCCTGTTCCAATGCCCAGCCACCCAAACGCTACCTCCATGAAGAAATTCTTCCTGATATCCAATCTAAACCTTCCCTAGTGTAACTTGATGCTGTTCCCTCACATCCTGTCCTACAGTTCCAAACTATCTAACTTCTAATTTGTGTAGAGATGCTGAAAAAACAAGGTTTCCATACTAAAAATCCGATGTAAAATTTGAGATCACAGAAACGGATCTGTTCATCAAAAAGACAGCTTACATTATGCACATTTTTCCTTGCATGGTTCATAACTGGATCATAATAGTTTAAATAGTTAAATCTTCCAAAGAGAATTTTCATAATATGAACTTCGTCTGCTTTCAGAAATTGTTAATTTTACTACCTACTGGCTTAATTTATGAGAAAATAGATTAACTAGCATTTTTCTCCTCAGTCCACATATTGAAATAAAGATCTAGTTTGTTGATTTGAGACACTGCATTATTTGGATTTCCTAATGGTTTAGCCATAAATTGAACTGATGGCAAGGAATTAGACTTCTGTGCAGGATCTTGTTCTCTGTATCTTGATTATTGAAAACACATCCAACATTTGGATGTAATCTTCCTTTATTTCTGTTCTGAGAAATGTAAGGATATTTTTCTAAACCAGTACCATGGCCCAGGCGGCTTCCTCAATTGTCACACATGTCACGAGCAAATGAAGCTACTTCTCTGTTGAGGTCTGACACGTGTAGACATGACACGAGTATCACTATAATGCATTTTATCTGACATTCAGTCATACACAGCCCCCTGTCCAGTTTCCTAGATTTTTGCCAAATGTAGGCCATAAGCTTACAATTGTTTCATCCATGTCTACTTAGGTAGTGTTTCCCTGAAAACAAAATCAATCTGGCTGTCTCCTCAAGAGCAACAGGAGAGCTAACTGCACTGGATTCCTCATACTCCATAGGGAAGGCATGTTACTGAGAGCAGAGTGTCATCAGATCCATTGTAGATGTTCCATTCTGGATCAAACAGCCATGGCTCACAGTGTTTGTCAGTCACAAATGACTATAAGGGGAGCTCAGGGTGGTCAGCTGACAAGAAGATGTCAGCTTTGGAGCATTGCCGTTTGTTCATATCACTCCCTCCTTTGTTTAATCTATCAAAATGACTCTGAGACTCAGTCTGTGTGAGATCTCCTCAAGCTGTCTTTTATATGAAGAGAACTAACACACCTCAATAGTCTTTCTGTACACAGTTCCCTGACTGTAATCAGCTGATTCTTGTGGAGAAGTGGGTCAAGAAGCTCTTCATTTTGTGGTGAGAGCTGTGCATGGCCATCTAGAATGTGTCTTGTGTTTCCTGCCACTCTTGCCACTGCTGAAGTGCACCACTCACTGCCTTACTGTGTTCACATCCACTGTGTGAGCTCTACCAATGTTCAGCAAGCATCAATGAATGTCAATGGGTGCAATTTTTTCTGCATGGAGGAATTAATGTCACACCTTTGCTTCCTATGCACTTCCATGTCAGACACCATTTTGTCAGACTGCCACTCTGCTGCCGTCTGTCACATGGCAACAAAATGTAACAGGATATTGGTGAGAAGGTTCAACCTCTACTGCCATACCACCAACATGTGCCACTGACACTGTGGGCCATTATAATAAAATAGGAAGCATTACTTCTGGAGCAGCCCTTGTATGCTGGGATTTCCTAAAGTGGCTTGTTGCTACATAAGCATCAGTGAAGCAGTTAACAAAAGAAAAGAATAAGAAACAAGGAAAAGAAACCAGCCGTGTTCCAAAGAGTAGTATACACACCTCCCTTAGAAACAGGTTGGAGTGAGACATATTTTAATCCATTAACAACATTGATTAAAGCATTCACATGGATCCATGTAGACAAAGAAAATACAGGTTGTCTTTGTAGGATCCTGGTGTTTGACTGACTGGGCTCAGGGCCAAGGTAGCTCACCTGGGACAGTGGGGAGAGACTGCCAAAGGCGCTGGCCCCAGCCATCTCCGGTCATGGGGGACCTGCATTAAAACCAAGCCTTCATCATCTGGGTAACACCAGAGCTACAACCACCACTGTGTAATGGCATAGCTTGTCCTGGCCACAGCCCCTGATGCAAGTCTGAACCACATCTGCAGTCCGACCTGCACATTATCAAGCATTACGTGATCCATGCAAAACAAGAAACATAATGGTTTATTTGTATGAAAATGTAGTTGTTCAGCCTGAAATGTCCTTTCACACAACAAAGAGATGCTCTGACAAATTGCCTGGGGCAGAATGCAAACCGTGCAGCTCTGAGCACATTTTCCAAATAAAAGTTCTATCTCTTTCCCATTAATTTATGCCACTGCTGTGGAAAACATCTGACTAATTGCATCCATGGTATACTCAGATCAGGAGAGGCAAGCATCTTTGCAGATTGGCTACACGTATCATCTCAGGATCTGAGTGGAAAAATTAATATTTTTCCACAGACTGCGCTAGGGACGTGATTATCTAATTACTGAACATGCATCCTGCTAATGGGATCCTTCCTCCGATAACAGGATTGAGAGTTTGGAGACTGAGAGCACAAAACCTTTAAAAATACACCCCAGGTGGTTAATGCTACCTGAGGTTAATTGCAATGACCGAACAACATTGTCACTAAAAGCTTTCTGTGAAACATAGATACTGACTTCTTTAACAAGTAATTTATCTAATTACAGTCCCAATTATGAACGGAACACAGTTTTGCAGGCAGAAAGGGCAGCTGCAGCTTTCTTCTAGCTCATGTTTGACAGCAACTGATGAAGAAAAAGAACACTGAAACCAATTCAGGGTTCTGAGCAAGATCTGCAAGGGCCTGTTTGCATGCTCCAGTGATGATATTTGGTAGTACAGAAGAGCATACAGGACTCTGTCACTGCTCCTGGAGCAATGCAGGCTGTTTCTGTGTTTCTCCCAGGCCATCCTATTGCTTCTGGATAACTTTTCCTTCTCTTCCAGCTGCTTGCAGGTTTCAGGCCATCCAATGTATCTCTGACCTAGTATGTCATCTGCTTGCATTTCCCGCTCTGTCTTTCTGCTTATATGTCCTACATATTTGGCAGACAGAATCAAAAGGGCCCTCAGCCCCCTGCCACTGCTGTGCTCCCCTGCACTGCGACCTGCTGCTGTAGGAGTGTCAAATGCTCCCTGCGCCAGCTGCAGCTGAAATGCGCATCTCCAGAGCCTTCTTCAAAATCAGCTTTCTTACTGTGCTTACTGTGTGTGGGCTATAATGGTCTTGGTTTTATTCAGATATTCTGGCCCCTTTATGGCAGATCCCGAGCAGCAACCAAAAGCAAGGCACATGGAAGGCAAGAGCTGCCCTAGCACCACCTCAAAACACAAGTGCCATCAGGAGGTGATGAGAGCCTGGCTTTCCCCACAATGCATGGCTGGGCAGTGCTGGCCCAGCAGCGGCAGCTTGAGTAAGAGAAAGCCAGAGAGTAGCAGTGCATTCAGCCTGCCAGAGTTGGTGCTTTGGCATCATGGCCAGATCTGACTTTATCATGGCTTTGATCAACAGATTCAGTTACAACTACACAATGTGAAGGTGTACATGAGATTCTCATGTATACTTAACCCAGCTTCACTGCCTGCAGTGCTGAATGTGTGTAACAGCTTCAGGAGCTGGGAATACAAGCTCTGGAATCAGCTGGGAGGATCTATCCTCTTTGCACCCTCATTTCATGTGTTTGTAGACATTGAGTCCTCTCTGCACTATGCTGAATAGTCCCAAATCCGTCAGCCTTTCCTCATAGGAAAGATGCTCCAGTTCCGCAGTCATCTGTATTGCCTTTCATTGGATTCTCTACAGTATGTCCAGAGTGCGGTCCAGCCTGGTCTTGAGTACCTCCAGTACATCATCTCTAGGCAACCTGTTCCAGTGCCTCACCGCCCTCTGAGTAATGAATTTCTTTTTAACATCTAACCTCAATCTCCCCTTCTTATTTAAAATTCTTCCCCCTTGTCCTGTCACTGTCTGTCCATGGAAAAAGTTGCTCTTAGTCTTCATTATAAGTCCCCTTAAGTAGTGTAAGACTGCAATGAGGTCTCTTCAGAGCCTTCTCTTCTCCAGGCTGAAGAAGCCCAGCCTTGTGATCATCTTCATGGCTCACTTCTGGACCTGTTCCACATTTTTCTTGTGTTGGGGAACACAGATCTGTACACAGTACTCCAGGTGGGGTCTCATGAAATCAGAGTAGAGGGGGACAATCGCTTCTATTGACCTGCTGGCTACAAAAAGGTTTGGCACTGAGAGGGTGGTTGGGCACTGAAGCAGGCTCCCAAAAGGCAGTCAAGGCACAAAGCCTGCCAGAGTTTAAGAAGTGTTTGGACAACACTGATTAGCTCTATGGGCCAAAAATGTTCACAATGGGGGTAATCAAACAGTGGGACAGGTTGCTCAGAGAGGCAGTGGAATCTACATCCTTGGAGATATTCAGGACTTCACAAGAGTGGGCCACAAGAAATCCAACCTGACGGCCTTACTGTGGCCAACAGGCTTGACCAGATTGCTGCCAGAGGTCATTTCCAACTTAAATCATTCAGCAACACTACACCCTTGAAATTCAGCCCCCCTATTCAAAGCATGACTAGAAGACCAGACAATCTCCCTTCCCCAGCTCTGCTAAATCATGTAATAATTAGGATATTTAATTCTGGTCATCAGACTGCAACAACATATATCTGCTGCATCCCCTTCCTGATTCTGATGAAACAGCTAGGTGAACAGTTTTGAATATTAGGGAATGGATTTCAGAAGGACACTTCTTGAAAATTGAGAAGGGTTTTGTCAGCAACAGCCCCACACTGGATTCCTTGAGCACTCATTTGCTAATTCTTTTGCAGTAGTTCCAGGAATACAAGGTAGTTGTTCCTGCTACTGCCAGCCATGATGAAACTACTGGCAAGCAATCATCTCCCAAGCCACTCTGGGGCTTTATCTTTGCTGAGATGATCACACATCCAAAGGACCAAGAGACATTTTGTAATGAGGGTGGCCTGTGAGAAATAGCCATCTTTCATACTTCTCATTCTGCAAGGGACTTCATAGCTCCCTACATGAGTTCTTCAGTGAGGTTTCATGTGCCTTGGTCAAAAAAAGAAAAGAAGCTAATCATGCCTGTCCATAGTAGGTGTGCCTGTCTGTTTCTTCACCTTCAGAGCAAAAGAGAGGACAAGAGGTAGCATTTGTTGAGCTGACACTCTTGGCAGCTATTACTAGTTGGGATGTTATGCTCTCATTGAGTGGACTAGTCCTGTGGTGAAAATTTGGCTGGATCATCAGGTTCAAAAAGTGAAGGTTCACATTCTTTCCAAAGACCAGTTACAAGTGGAGTTCTTCAGAGGTCTACCCTGAGACACACTGTTTCCTACCTGTATCAGTAACATCATACGCATGCACAGAGGTTAGAGAGTCTTTCACCCAGGAGAAGAGATTGAAAGGAATTTAGGAAGAAGATAGGACGGAAGATATGCTGATCAGCTATAAAGCATGGCCAGACAGACATAATAACCAGCCATCCGCTGGCACACAATGGGCTTGCTTTATCTCTTTATCCCTCCGTCCCCCATGCTTGTTGCTCCTCAAATCACCTAGATCCCCCCCTTTTATGAACTTGTGTTCCTATCCTAAATGACACACAAGTGCAGTCCTGAAATATTCTTTCCCTGAGTACCATGAGGTGTCCCGCTAGCCCTAGGCAGTAACCTCCCCCAGTCCAAAGGCTGTTCCAGTATGGACTCATCTTGATGGCTGTCATACCTTGACACTGGGGCTGAGGCTCCCCTGAGATAACAGGCACAGCCAGAGGAGGAAAATAACCTAGGCTCCATCACCTGCCATTGTCTCTTTCTGCTCCTTCATGGGTGTGCAAATGACCTTTTCTCACATAAAATAACAAAAGGATCTAATACTGGTTCAGTTTTGAACAAATCACAGCTGCCCACCCAGTTTATGAAAGATATTAATGATAAACTTGACTTCAGCAGAGGGCCATCAAGATGGTTGGGAACTGGAGCACCAGAGCTACGAGGAGTTGCTGAGGAAACTGCGCTTGTTTTGCTTGGAGAAGAGATGACTTCAGGGGACTGATGTGTTGTCTCTCTTAGTGATGTCTATGCTCATTAGCATGCAAGCAAGCCATGCATTAGTTCCACTATTACAGAGGTGCCTTCCCTTCTCAGCCAGGTATTGTGCCATCCCTGTATTAGGGGAGGTCCAGATACTGCCAGATCTGCAAGAGAAATCTGAGGGGGAATGGTAACTGGATATAAAATGGAGAAACAATACAAGGATACTGTCCTCATTTTAATCAATTATTGACCAAGATTCCTCCAGAGTACTGGGTGGAAAGTCAGTATTTTCTATTTGGAGTAAAGTAAGGGAAGCTGTTCTTACTAGGAACACTTAAAGTTAGAGGGTGCAGGAAGGATAAAAATTAAAACAGCACAGAGATACACTTTTGGTTTTGCATTTAAAAAATGTTACTATTTTCATTTATATGCTCTTTCATAAAAGAAAACTAATAAATACTCCTGTTTTACAGCCAACTTTTAACATTTTTGTATAAGAAAAATACAAATTTTTAATAGTTGAAAAAGAAACCTCTTAAATATACAACATCTAGAAAAGTCATTCAAAAGATGTCCAATTTATAGACCCTTGATAAGAATCAGAAAATTACTGTACACCAAAAAAAGTAACAATGACAAACAATTGGGATAATGCAGTGTTGCTTTACATAGACATTCATCATTTAAAACAGTGAACTCATCATTTCAATCAGGACATTAGTAGGGCTAAAAAATACATAATGTGACTTTAACATACAAACTCATCAAATGAAATTCTGTATAGCCTACCTATTTACGGATTAAAATATTGAAAATGAAGGTAAAAGAGATTGGAAGCATAATGTCATACCACTATCCAAAAGTAACAAAGTTAGTGCAATGGCAGGAGAAACTGGCGTGAGTTTTTCTAGGACAACACAGAAGATCACATTCAGCATATGTGCATGTTCTAACTTGCCTTTGCCATGACATATTCTGAGATCCTGCAAAGAGTCTACTCATCTTTGCACAATTATTGAAGGAAATGATTTCTATAGCCGGATCTCATGTTCTCCACTTGCAACTGCAGACGTTTTTTCCTCTACAATTCCATCTGCATTGGTTGCTTCTCCTAAAACTACTACTAAACTTGACAGAGTGGTGTGAGGATCAAGTAGTTTCAGAAGAGGTATGTCCACCTTTCTTTCTTGAAAGACGCGGTTCTGAATTGTCATAGCTAACATAGAGTCTACGCCCAGTGATGAAAGTGGTGTATTCATGGTCAGTTCATCTGGGCTCAGCCCAGTGAGGTCAGCCATCAGTGAGGTAATATAGTCTTCAGACTTGACTGAAGCAGTATCCTGGACTTGAGATTTCTCAGAGGTTTCAAGCTTGCTTCCAAGTTCTTCTGACATGAGTGATAAAAAACGAATTATAAATGAAAAAATACGAATAAAAACATGATTAAATAAAATTTTAAAATTTAATTTGACAACAGCTTGCTGAGGGTTATTTGAAAGTAAGCTCTTCTTGAGATACTCATGAATCTCATGCACTTCCAGAATATCTATGCCCTTGGATCCCAGAATGTTCTGAATCTGGTTTTGATTAAGCAATATGCCGAGGTTCAAAGCACCCCAGTTAATGGATTGGCCCGAAAGACCACAGTTCCTCCTGTAGAGGCAGAAGACGTCCAGGAAAGAGTTTGCAGCTGCATAGTTTGCCTGCATGGAGTTTCCTAGAAAGGAAGTAACAGAGGAGTAGCACACAAAGTAGTCAAGCTGCTGGCCTCTTGTAGCCCAATGAAGATTTAGAGTCCCAGCTACTTTGGGGCTCAGCACTTTCTGAAAGTCAGCAAACTTCAGAACTTCCAGACGACCGTCGTGTAAAACAACAGCACTTTGAAAGACACCTCTGATTGGACATCCTTCAAATAATTTTTCAATGATCTGGAAAGATTCCTCAACATCACTGGTCAAAGTAATGTCACACTGCACAAACACTATTTTGCTGCCTTCATACTTCAACTGCAAATCCTTCATCTCTTCTTGCTTCTCCTTGCTCGGAATTTTCCTGGAGAGTATTGCAATACACCCTCCTCCATTAGCCACTATGAATTTCACAGTTTCAAAGCCCAGGCCAGTGAGCCCCCCTGCTACTACATAAACAGCATTCTGCTTAAATATCTTCTTCTCAGATTCATACAACGGGATATCTGAAACAACAGCGATGTCCTTCTGCTTTCTCAGTACAGCAAGTGGGACAGATTTGCAGGTAAACGAGCACATCACAGACTGCAGCCTTTCAAAGTTCTCAGTTTGCTGAAAGACAGAGCCTGGTAGATGTCTAAACCGTTTCATATCTAAAGAACACATCCACACTTGCACAGCCTTTTGGAGTTGCTTTAGAGATGCCTTCTGGAAGATACTGCTAAGGATGAGGATATGAAAGCTGATATTTTCATGATCAAGTCCACTGACATTCTGAATACATTCCGATTGTTGATGACCACATACTATCACCACATCTTTCAGACAGTACATGTGGGCCAAATCCTCCTGAGACAGTCTGCCTACTGGAGGAAGAACAACAAGGGCGTTGCATGCATTTATATACTGCAACATGTCAGGAGTGGGCCTTGCAAGTACTGTTTTCCAGCCCACCTCTTCTGCTGCCACAGAAAGAACACGGCATAAAACTGATGAAGGTTCTGTAGAAATAATACCCAAAGTTCTGCCATGTTTCCCCTTGGGTAACCTCTGACTTAAGATCTCCCATGCAACGATGAAGTAGGACACACAAGGGACGGTTTGAAAGCATGGAAATTTCTTTACATTTAAACAAACTGTTGCTGGCACCTGAATTCTGGATGATGCAGCAGCCGGATAACATGAAACCACGCGATCACCCACTTTAACCTTCTTCACAGCCGTGCCTATTGCTGTGACTGTGCCACTGAAATCAAGAGCTAAGAGTCTGTGTTTGTCTGCCGCTTGGGAATTCCAGTAGAGTGTATTACCAAAGTTACGACTGGAAACACTAATGGGAAAATAATCTTCAGAGTGGATACATATCTTATCCACTTGAATCTCAACACTTTGATTTTCCAGCTGAGGAGCAGTGCTGGTCAGTAGTTCAGCAGACAAGTCTTTTGCTGAGTATGGATCAGCAGTGTACAAAGTGAATGTTTCTGAATTCTGGAGAGACCTTACATGCTGGCTGTAATCTGCATCTACAAAAGGAGTGCGTCTGATTTCAGATGCGTAAATTCTTCCTTGGCTGATGTAGACTTCTGGATAATCCTTACCTCTGTATTTGACAAGGACATCTGATAATGCTGAGATGTCCAGGGAGCTGGGAGAGCTGAGGTCGATTATCTGAAACGTAATTTCTGGAACTTCAACAATACAAGTTCTGGTCATGCCATGCAATGCAAACCCACAGTTAACGTGGTCTACATTTCTTTCTGTTGTTCTGTAGCTGATCACTCGGATTGAACAGCGAGATCTTTTCTCTCTTAATGCCACGATAACTTGGCGATAGGCTTCACAACACTTTGAGAGTTGGTCTACCGCTTTACTTGGGAACTCTTCATTCACCTTTTGAATTCCCCACAGGAAGAGAACTTCATCGTAATCCTCAACCTCTGCTTTCATCTTATTCCCTGCGTGGACTTCCAAGAGGGATTCCCAGTCTTCATACATAACATATCTGGAATCAGGATGCAAATATTTTCTGAGCTGCTCAGCTATCCCAAATTTGTCAGCAAACACTAGGACTCTAGGCACTGCTTCTAAATGACCAATCGTCTTTGATGGAGAAACTTCTGACCACTTGTTTTCAAACATGAACTCATTGTCTCTGGAAGACAATGGTTTCATGAAAGTGATGGCAACACGCTTGAGTTCAGCCAAAACGGACCCGTGTTTGTCCATGAAGCATCCACAGACCTCAAAGTAGTTCCCAATGGATTTGCTTGTTCTCATATATATCATCATTTCTTCCTCCAGAGGTCGCAGCACCACCAGGCTGCCTATCCCTGAAGGAAAGCCTGCTCTGGACTTCTGCGTGCTCGAGATCATGACAGCAGTCATCTGCATAAAACAGTCCAGCAGCACTGGATGGATACAATAGCTGTACATCTCTCTGAGAGTCTCCTTGTTCACCTTGATGCTTGTTATAGCTTCCTTTAGTTCCTGGCAATAATGCACATCCCTGAGTTGCCTGAATATGGAGCCATACTGAAAGCCAGTCTGAGACAGCGCTTCATAGACCTGCTCTGTGCTAATCACTGACGTGCATCTGTGATAGACCTCTTGGAAGGAGATGGTGCTTTCTTCCACAGCACCCTCAGGCACCTTTCTAACTTGGCCTGAAGCATAAACTGCGTTGGAGGAAGACAGTATCTCAAAGGCTGTCACTGCTTTTTGTGGACTCAGCTTGATATTCAAGACTTGGGAACTCTGTGTGAGAACACACGGCGCTGAAAAACTGAAGCTCATCTGGCAAGCACTCAGAGGCATTTTAGGTCGTGAGCTGCTCATCACGCAGGCCAGACCAAGCTCCACATAAAAAGCACCGGGAACTAAAGCCACACCGTTGTTCTTGTGCTCATATAAGTAGGATGTGGTGTCCTGGGAGAGCAGGCAGCCAAACTCCGTGTTGTCACTGTTGATTACATAAATCAAAGGATGACCGGAGCTGACATCACTTTGCTTTGCTTGTTGATGGGTATCCAGCAAGGGCACAGCTCTTTTACGATCAAATTGATACCGTGGAATGGTCACTGGAACGCTTTGATATCCATCATAAAAGTGCTGCCAGTTGGGATTATAGCCCAGTTCAAACAGATTTCCTACCAAGCTAAAGAGTGCCTGATACTCTGCATCAGACTGCAAAGAAGGAAACACCGTAGTGACTTTTCCTAGAGTCTCTTTGATATTGCGCTACAACACAAAATGAGGACTTATTTCAACAAAAACTACATTTTCCCTGTCTCTAGATGCAGTTTCTATGGCTTGAGTGAAAGCAACAGGCTCACGAGTATGCTGGGCCCAGAATTTGCCACGAGTGAAGTCATTTGCAGAAGCAGCTGCCCCAGTCAGTGTTGAAATTACTTCAACGTCACCCTTCTGTTCTTCTAAAGGCTCTATGCTCCGCTCCAGCTCCCCAAGTATCACATCCATGCTAGGGCTGTGGTAGGCAGCTGGGACATTTAAAACATGAAGAAAGATGTTTTTGTGGCTGAAAGTTTCTGCTAAATCTTTCTGGACCAAGTCCACATCCTCTGGATTTCCAGACAAGGTGCAGGAAACTGGGCTGTTGAAAGCTGCAATGCACACTCTTCCCGAGTAGGAATGCAAATGTTCAGCAATCTCTTGAACGGGGATGTTTCCAACCACCAGCATTCTGCCCCTGGCAGTCTTTGCCTGCAGCCTGCTCCGGTGATATATCACTTTGACCGCATCTGCCAGGGAAAGGTACCCAGCAAAATGTGCTGCGGCAACTTCCCCCACGGAATGGCCAACTGCAGCAACTGGCTTAATGCCCCAGTACTTCAGAAGAGAAGCTAAGGCAACCTGCAGCGTAAAAAGCATGGGCTGGGAGAGTTCTGGATTCAGCAACTCCTTCGAGCTGCGACCTCTTGCTGGCAGAAGGCTGATGGGAGCATGTTTCTGAAAGAGCACTTCTAATTCCTTACACTTGTCTCTGAACACCGGCTCTGAGCTAAGCAGTGCCTCACTAAACTCCTTCAATGTTACGCCGTTGCCACAGAACACAAACACCAGTTGAGGCTCCACCTTCGACACGGCAAAGTCAGTGCTTGCTGCCGACATAACTTCTTGCTGCAAGTGCTGGAGAGAGTCTGCCACAAATGCCTTTCGGTACCTGTAGTTGGCGTGGCTTCTTCTGCAGGCAGATGTGTAGGCCAGGCTTGGGAGAGTTACGCAGTTTCTTGTGCTCAGATGCTCAGCCGTGTCTGCCATTGTCATCTGAAGGGACTTAGCTGATGCTGCGGACAGCAGGACTAATTCCAGAGGCCTCTTCAGGGCAGGAAGAGGCTCTGGCTGCTTAACCTGCCTGACTACAACATGGGCATTGGTGCCTCCAAATCCAAAGCAGTTGATGCCGGCTACTCTTCCGTACTCACTGGAATCTTCCCAGGGCTCAACCGCGGTGGGAATGGCAAGGTTTAACTTCTCTGTATCGATGCTGCTCATCTCCTTTGAGTAATGCAAAGATGGAACAATCTTCCCATGATGCATCATCAGAAGCACTTTGATCAAACCTGCTGCTCCAGCAGCTGATTCAGTGTGGCCAATATTTCCTTTCACCGAACCAATTTTCAGAGCGGGAACTTGCGAAGGTCTGTTTTTACAAACGACATTACCAAGGCTTTCCGCTTCCGTGGGGTCTCCAGCAGCAGTTCCCGTCCCGTGGGCTTCAATGTACTGCACAACTGAGGGATCTACATGACCTTCATAAATGCTGCGCAGTAACTTCTCCTGCTCTATTTGGGACGGCCTTGTGATTGGCGTTATAGACCTACCATTCTGACTGACTGCACTGATGTTTATAACACCCCAGATTTTGCTGTGGTCTTCCATTGCCTGTTTCACGGAAAGAGAAAATCATCTTTAATCATCTCGTGCTTTATCTATCTGTGAGAAAAAGAACCCAAACCAGACAGACGGTATCAGTAACCTTCAATTTGTGACATCTTTCCCAGTGCAAGAGAAGTGCATAAATGTTTTCTTAATGCCAATAGTAAGCTTGAATTAGAAAAGCTTTTTGCTACGGAAATTACGAGAATTGGAAATACAAAATTCAAGTAAGAAGCCAGGCTTATTTTAGGTTTCTTCACAAACAATCTTACCTTTTTCAGTGGTTTGAGGAAAACAACACCACAGCCTTCTCCCCTTCCGTAGCCATCTGCCTTTTTGGAAAAAGGTTTACTCATTCCATCTGGAGAGATCATTTTTGCTTTACTGAGAGACACAAAGTTGCGGGGATCTATTATGCTGTTCACACCACCGCAAATAGCTGCCTCACAATCTCCTGGAGTAAAACAGAAACATATTCCAGTTGAGATGTTCAAGGTCACAGAAAGAAACACATTAACTATAACATAGTTGATTGAAAAGACAGATATTCCAGAAAGACTTTAGTGATACTAAAAGTTCGTTGTGATATTTTAATTGTTAAGATTGGAATCTGTCATTGTGATTGGTTGTTGAAAAAGTACCCACAACAGTTATCTAAAATTACATCAGGATATGCTAGAGAAAGTAACAGAATTCCTCACAGCAAAAAGATTACTGCTTCTGCAGGTACAGTGCCTATTTCTGAGGCACTGGAATCCAATAAGGCACGTACTGGTGAACATGAAGGTATTAATCACATCTCAGGAAGAGTAAAAACATGAAATATTATTGAAAGTTAGTCCATCAAAATAACTATAACACTTCAGAAGTTCTGTGAAACAAATCCCAGGAAAATATGTATATATTTCTCAGCAATTTCATACAGCATTAATCCTAATTTCTTTGCCTACCATCTCCTCCGTCCCATTACCTGATTTAATTGCTCGCAAGGCGTAATGCAGGGCAAAAAGAAATGATGAACAAGCTGTGTCAATTGTCAGCGATGGTCCAGTCAGATTAAACGTGAAGGAGACCCTGTTAGCAGCTATGCTCATTGCTGATCCTGTACCAGCATAATGATTTATTTCACTTACTGATTTGCTTCTTAAGATTTCAAAGTCTCGATTCATAAGGCCTGTAACAATACAAATACACGTCATGTTACCCTGAGTGAAGAAAAGGAATGTATAGCTCTGAACTGACACCGTGTTTTGGTTTTTCTGTTTCACCATTAACCTACTTAGCAACAGGACTCCTATGGCAAAGCTTTTTCTACTCAAGTCAAAAGACAGTAAATTACAGGCTTGTCCTGCTGGCTTAGCTCACTGTATGACACAATTAAGGTATACATAACCTGTTTAGATCCCTGAATTTCAGTTTAAGAGTGGTTGGTTTGGCTTATCTATGACAATAGATACTAACAGGTTAGAATGAGGACAGCCAGACCAGAAACTTACAGAGCATTACCTTCATTTCCTCAGATGCTCCAAATTAAATATCACAGTGAAAGCCGTATCAAGTGTCCTTCACGTATCTTTAGTTTGCTCACTGTGATCCAATAAGTTAAGACAGAAGTAGAAAAGAACAGGACCTGTGTCTGGGGGAGCATTTGAACCCCCTCCCTGGGAACACACATGCTTGTATCATAGGGGATCCCAAGTCCAAAGGCATGTGTGGAAAATGCAATACGGAGAGCAAGGAATCATCCCCTCAGTGTAACAAGAGCATATCCCAGACCAAAGAGCAACAGAAACATCTTGTCCCTATCCTTTTATCAGTCTAACTATCCTGGACAACTCTAGAAATAGACACACACTACACCAACCAAAAATGGATTAGCTCCTTGGGACAATCAGCAGTTGGACAAGTGCACCACGGTAGCATACTAACTACATGATGATGTCTGGCACTTTCAGATGATCTTAACCTCAAAAACACCTTAACCACTGGTATACTGATAAATACCAAGGTGTCAGACTGGCTTTAGAGTATCAGTCTTGGAAAGGGCTTGGTGAGGTGGAGACTTTAACTGTTTTCTGTCAACACCAGTGCATCAAGATATTAACGGGGACATCTAAAAGTAGAAGTGTTAATTATATAATGAACTTCTAGAGTGACCTAACAGTCTGTCTTCACCAAAATTTTCCAGTAGTGTCATAATACAGTAGCCTTAAGGTCACCTATGCAGTTTACAAAGGGATGTTCCATTTTTGTGAGGGTAAAAAGGACATTCTTCACCATGAAATTATGTCTTACCAACAAAAACACCTGTTTTGGTGCCACTGATGGCTTCTACAGGGACTCCTGCATCCTCTAGCGCTTTGTATGTGCATTCTAAAAGTAATTTCTGTTGTGGATCCATGCTTTCAGCTTCCACACTATTAATTCCAAACAGGTGGTTGTCAAATGTGTTAAATCTAAAATAAACAGAACGAAAAAGAGCACAGTATTAATAAAATATTCATTTAAATCTAGACAGATTATTACCCAATATTTATATACACATAATTCACCAGCATGATGAAGGACTGACTCGAGTCGAAAGGGAGAAAAAATATTTTCTTAATTTATTTTTGTTACATGACAGAACAAGCCCAGGGAAAAGCAGGATTGATTACGATCCAGTTCTGGATTCTTATGATACTGTTCAAAAGAACAGTACACCTGCACGAGCAAATCAAGCATAAGATCCCCTTCTTGACCATCTAGCAAATGCAGAATTTCTTACTTTGTATTAAAACTGTCACAGGTTCATTTTAATTAGAGCTACTTGCCCCTGCAAGAACAGGATTAGGGCCTAAGGTCCAGCAGATCTGGTCAACCTTCAAACTGAAACTGGGCAAGACTCATCAGGCAGATTGTACTCAGAGTCCATACTCTGCCACCTTCTTCCTCAGGCCATAAGCAGGCTTTACAAATCCTGTGGCAGGCTGTAGCCCACCTCAGATCTGAAATACACACCTTTGTACATAATGCATGTGTACATGTGCATACCCAAAGTGCACACACATCCACTGCATGACTGGCTGTGTCACAAGACACGACATGTATGGACACACAAGCTGCATTATGCATTTTAATATCATGGCCTGCAAAGAAATGTGCTCATAACTGTCACGTTGCAGGAATTCCTGCAATTTGAAAACTGCAAGGTCATTGGGTGAGATGAAAGAAAGCCTGTTTCTGCATCCAATTTATAACATCTCCCTGTGGCTTGCTCCCTCTGAAAGGCTGGACNATGTATGGACACACAAGCTGCATTATGCATTTTAATATCATGGCCTGCAAAGAAATGTGCTCATAACTGTCACGTTGCAGGAATTCCTGCAATTTGAAAACTGCAAGGTCATTGGGTGAGATGAAAGAAAGCCTGTTTCTGCATCCAATTTATAACATCTCCCTGTGGCTTGCTCCCTCTGAAAGGCTGGACACATCAGACAAGATACAGAAAAAATCTGTGGCACAGCACAGTAACACACTTACTCATTGAGAAGAGCAGCTCGTGTTGTATACGTTTTTCCTGGCTTGTTGCCGTCTGGATCATACCACTCTTCGGTATTAAATCTCTCTGGGGGGATTTCTACTGTGCAGTTCTTGCCTTCCTCCAGCACTTTCCAGAAATTGTCAATTCCTTCACCTGTTGTACAAATATTGCAAAGAGGATTAAATTATGTACTCCTCTTCATCATGCTCATTCAGAAAAACACATTCTGTTGCCTGAAACTCCTACATTTAAATCTAGGTAGCTGACATGTAATCGCTACAGATAAACAAACGATCATGTTTTGGTGACAGGAATATGGAAAGGAATGACTCACCTTTTCACTACATGCTTAAAAGCAAGTTACCCCACCAAATTAATTCCTTGAAAACTCAGAAGAATGTTTCAGAAAAATAACATGCCAAATAGCCAAATAACATGGCACCAACGTTCCAACACACATCTCATCTCCTCCCAGCTTCAGCTTTCCCCAGTATTCATATGTCCTCATCCACGCTCACTCTGGAAACAGTGCTAACCTGTGGCATGACCAAGTACCGACCAGCTCAGCTCAAGCTGATGTGGAACATCAGGGACTGGAACTGTCAGGAACAGTTATTGGAGGACAGCAATCCCACCTAAGGCTAAACACCCATGCTCAGTCCACCATCCAGCTATCCAAATGACTCCACCCATCTAATCTAAGAATATGAATGTCCCTACGGATGCATAGTGCTACACCTATGCATGATCATCTGGCCAGCGCACATGCAATAACCTCAAATCATCCCTGACACGTTTGGTTTGTCTGCATGAGTTTCACGCATGCAGCTCAAAGCCCTGCCCACAGCCAACACTGCAGCTCTCGCTCTCAGTGGACAAATTCAAACTCACTCATTTTCACCATAATGAGATTGTTTAAAAAGATCCTACAAGTAGCAAAGCCATGAAATCTCCAAAAGTAAGGGGGAAACGTGTTGTTTTACTCCACCTCAATATTAACAAGTGACTGTGCTTTTCAATATTCAACCAGCACCCTGCTTTGTATTTACTCAAAACTTACCTCCGGGAAAGTTGCATGCTATTCCCACAATAGCAATTTCCTCTCCTGTCTCCATCTTCATCACCTGGGCAGCACAATGCAGTTAGAAACAACACTCAGATCAAACAACTTTACATTAACCATACTCTAAATATTAGTTTAAAAGATGTTCTTCACATAAGTATACATATTTGCTCAAAGGTTGGCTTATTTTGAATGACGTATTTTTGGCTGCAATGAGAAAGGTGGCCAGACCTGAGTGGTATTTCTCATTCACTCTACATTTAGTGGAAAGTCCCTAACTAATTCCTCAGACTCCCTAATCCACAGATGCTCTCTTTTTATTGTTTAGCCTCTGATACACAAATCACCACCTCATTTGCTCTTCAGTGTAAAACTCAATTCCCAAACAGGCTCTATGTGTTACCAGTTAAAATCAGACCAGCTAAACAGCCAACAGACAATCAAATAAGGGAAGGAACAAAAGTTGCTTCATCCACACTCTGAAAAATGGCTTGGAAAGAAAATCCTATTCTAGGCATTGCTTTGCTGGATCCCATGGCTGCCTGGCTTTTCTCTAAATTGCCTTCCTCTGGTGAGGTTCTATAAGAGAACTCCCACAGGCTATGCTCAAAGCTACCAACAGCTAGCTGTGAGATCTCTGTATTCCTGACAGTGAGCAGTCTCCAAATAGCACCACTACAGCCCCTGGAATCACCTGCCTTGCATCCCATCTGCAGCTTCAAAGAGAAAGCTTTTGTTGAGGAGAAATTTAAAACAAAACCATGACATTTTTCAACTAACAGAATGGTAAGGAAAAAAAATGTATCAAATGAAATTTCTCAGTATAGATTTCAAAGATTTTTTGTTTGTTTGTTTGTTTGATTCTGGGAATTCAAACTGGGAGACAAAAATGAGTTCAATCCAAAGAATGCCTGCCTCAGAGCCCTTGCTGGGCTTCCTTCAGCCTACAAAGCTGAGAAGATTCACAGTGAAAGGGATTTGTTTTAAATGCTTGGCAATGATAAGATTATCATCTCAGTGATGGCAGAGTAGGTCCCAAAGAGCCCTCCAGAGTTACTGACTGCAGTGAAGGAGAAACGAAGCTGATTCACAGCACTACAGATCACATCTATGATTTCTAGGAGGTTCTCTTTGGAATGGGTAATTAAAACCACTGTACTGATTCATAGTGTGAAACCTTTACTTCACAGTGCTGTTAAGTGAGACAAAGCTAGAGGGCAAACAAGCAAATATAAGCAGACCAAGATCTGGCTTTCTAGGATTAAATTCTATTTTAACAATCATAATGATTTTTAAATGTCATACAAAAAAAAATTGTTATTTCCAAATGTCCAATGTTTTTAAGACTGGAGATCCCTTCCAAAGAGTCATTAGTAATTATGATCATAACAACATCTAAACATATTAGTGTCCTGGGATCATTCTCTATACCCTAGCCTCAGGTTTTAGTTTCTATTGCTATTAATATCTTCATTAATTTATATTGTGAATTTCAGCTTTGATTTATTTCCATTTCATAGTTTATTTAATTGTAGTTAAATTTCCTTTTCCTTTCTACTTCCATTCTATTGATTTCCATATTACTTCAACACTGTATTTATATTATATCCATATTTTAATTCACAGCCAACCTAAAGTTGCAAAGCCCAACACAAAGCCCAACTCTTACCACAAAGATACTTGAAAGCACTGGTTATAAGTTAGCACCTAAATAGCATCTAATAAAAAAGAAGGGATTTCCCCTTTTAACATTAAACATGACAGCTACAAAACTATCCAATGAGATGTGTAACTCCTACCTTATGTGATTCCAGCAGGGGTTACTAACAGGCTGAGTCTTTGGAAGTCCTTTATATAGCATTCTGGGAGGTTTCTCATTCCAATGCATGCTAAAATGTGGCAAAAATGTGAACGCCTTTTACAAGAAAAAAAGCAAATGAGTCATTACGTTATGATTAGTCAGCAGCCCTCTCCATGACTAAAGTTCAAAACTGCCTCCTTGAAGGCAGTAAATGCAATCAAGTGTTACATCAGGACAAAAGCAAAATCTGTCTTATCTAGCTCCCACTCTTATCTAACATCCACAAGCAAACTCTGAAGGCATCACATCCACCAGCCTCTGCTAGATGCCTTTTTAACTCTTCCTCGACTGATTTCATCCCTACTACCCAAACTCGTCTTTCTCCTTCTCTTACTTGCCAATGGAAGCAGAGTCTTTGAGGAGCCAGGAGAGTCCATATGTCAGTGTCTTCCCTGATGTTAGTGCCTTCCCTGGCTGTGGAACACACCTCTTTCCAAAAAAGAAAGAACAAATCATTGTCCTAGTAAAAGAAAACAATGTATACTGCCACTAAATACCTTTGAAACCTGCTCTGAAAAGCCCAAATTCTGCTCTCACTTTCATAGCTGTAAATCACTTTTCTGAATACTGGGGTTATTGGACTTATTTGTGCCATTTCTTCAAGTACATTAACCCACAGGCTCTGCCCGCAGCATCATCACTAGGCTGCTTCACAAGGTGGCTACTCCGAAGATAACTTGAGTCTCCCTGTATTTTACACATGCCTAAGGAGCAATCTTGTCAGTGGTGATACCACTAACATCCCCAGCAGGGCAGAACGTGGGTCATCAGGTGAACCAGCAGTGCACCGTGGAATCTCCATTATATTTTCACTGTTACTTTTGAAAGGAAGAAATGCTGAGCCATGTGCTGAGGTATTGATTCAGTACTGGAAGGAGTATTGGAACGAATCCTGCACAACTATGAATTTCAGTGCAAATTAAACCAGTCTGTGCACTACTCGGATACTATCAGGAAAGTGCTGTTAATGTCACTGATCCAAAGCAAAANGTACCAGCATAATGATTTATTTCACTTACTGATTTGCTTCTTATGATTTCAAAGTCTCGATTCATAAGGCCTGTAACAATACAAATACACGTCATTTTAGCCTGAGCAAACAAAAAGGATGTACAGCCTTGAACTTGACACCACATCATTATCTCTAAAATGGGGACATATGGATTTGAAGCATGGACTATTCGGTGGATAAGGAATTGTTGGAAGGTCGCAGCCAGAGGGTTGTGGTCAATGGCTCTATGTCCAGATGGAGGCGGGTAACAAGAAATATTTCCCAACGGTTTGTCTTGGGACTGATATTCTTTAACATCTTCATCAATTACATAGATGATAGTACTGAGTGTATACCCTTGTAGTGGAAATGCTAAGTCACGGCCGGAAACAGTGATTGAGCACCTGGTGTGAAGGCAGGGCCAACCCAGGGGAGCTCAGGTGCATGCAATGCACCTGAGTGACCAGAAGTGGTGGAGCCAGGATCCACCCCTTCCCAGACCTCATTTAAGGGTTGGCAGTGGAGGTGAGGGTATCTTGCTGGAGTTCCTTGACTACTGGAGGCCTTCCAAAGGTAAGTTTTTTTCCTCTCTCCATTTCTTCATCTGTCGTTGCTGCATTTGAGCTCATTCTCATTTGCTGTAGCCAAAGACTTTGCCACCCTGCTATTATCATCCTATTATAGCATTACAACCCTCAGTACGTTTTCTGATGACATCAAGCTGACTAGTGCAGTTGATACAGGAGAAGGAAGGGATGCCATCCAGAGGGACCTTGATAAACTTAAAAGGTGGCCCTTGTGATCCTGATGAGGTTCAACAAAACAAAGTGCAAGGTTTTGCAATTGGGCTGAGGTAACCCCAGATATGTATACAAACTGGGAGAAGAAATCCTCTGGTGTAGCCCTGAAGAAAAGGACTCAGGGTTCCTGGTTGATGAAAAAGCTAACGTGAGCCAGTAGTATCTGCTTGTAGCCCAGAAAACCAATGGTATACTGGGTTCCATCAGAAGATGGGTGGCCAGCAGGACGAAGGAGATGATTGTCCTCCTCTACTCTGCCCTTGTGAGGCCTCAGCTGTAGAGCTGTGTCCAGGTCTGGGGCCCCCAACACAGAAAAAATATGGAGCTTTTGGAGAGGGTCCAGAGGAGGGCCAGGAAAATGATCAGAGAGCTGGAGAACCTCTCCTGTGGACACAGGCTGAAAGAAGTGGGCTTGTTCAGCCCAGAAAAGAGAAGACTGCAGGGAGACCTCATTGTAGCCTTCCAATATTTAGAGGAAGACATGAACATGAGGGAAATGAATTTTTTTTATGCAGGTAGACAGTGATAGGACAAGGGGGGNAAGCAAACTCTGAAGGCATCACATCCACCAGCCTCTGCTAGATGCCTTTTTAACTCTTCCTCGACTGATTTCATCCCTACTACCCAAACTCGTCTTTCTCCTTCTCTTACTTGCCAATGGAAGCAGAGTCTTTGAGGAGCCAGGAGAGTCCATATGTCAGTGTCTTCCCTGATGTTAGTGCCTTCCCTGGCTGTGGAACACACCTCTTTCCAAAAAAGAAAGAACAAATCATTGTCCTAGTAAAAGAAAACAATGTATACTGCCACTAAATACCTTTGAAACCTGCTCTGAAAAGCCCAAATTCTGCTCTCACTTTCATAGCTGTAAATCACTTTTCTGAATACTGGGGTTATTGGACTTATTTGTGCCATTTCTTCAAGTACATTAACCCACAGGCTCTGCCCGCAGCATCATCACTAGGCTGCTTCACAAGGTGGCTACTCCGAAGATAACTTGAGTCTCCCTGTATTTTACACATGCCTAAGGAGCAATCTTGTCAGTGGTGATACCACTAACATCCCCAGCAGGGCAGAACGTGGGTCATCAGGTGAACCAGCAGTGCACCGTGGAATCTCCATTATATTTTCACTGTTACTTTTGAAAGGAAGAAATGCTGAGCCATGTGCTGAGGTATTGATTCAGTACTGGAAGGAGTATTGGAACGAATCCTGCACAACTATGAATTTCAGTGCAAATTAAACCAGTCTGTGCACTACTCGGATACTATCAGGAAAGTGCTGTTAATGTCACTGATCCAAAGCAAAAGACTGATGAACAGTTATTAGTCTGCTGTATGAGCACTGATGGCTTGCAAGAATATATTTATGAAATGAAAATAAAGCAATGGTGACACATCCCTCTCAGCAACGTGAGTAGTAGAAATACAGGCTAAGTATGTAAGCCCACAATGCAATAAAGGAATGAGTCTACTACTACTGACACAGGCATTCTCTTAAAATGGAACTACAAGAAATCTGTCTTCAAATTTGTTAAACATTTCATCTAAATCCCAAATGTTCAAAATGTGAGCTATAAAGGACTGCCATACAGGAGGCACTACAGATGCTTTGTCTACCAGCCATTACAGTAACCACCTCTGAACAGCTAATTTTTTAACCATATCTATGCCTGATAATCTGTCCAAAAGGGCAAATAAAATATATTTGTGTTTCTTCAGCAAGTTTTTAAATGAAGGATTACATTTTTCCAGGGTTTGTATACAGGAATATAGCTCCTCATATGCTGAGTCTTGCTTTTTTCAATCATCTTTACCTGACTTACAGTAGAAAAATCTGCATGAGTGAAAGTTCATGTGGGACTGGGTTCACCTCAGAGACAATACAGGTATGGAGGAAAAAAGGAGAGGAAGGAGAGATATAAAAAACAGTAGGAAAAAAAAATCATAATTTATTTTCATGTAGACTTAAACTGCTGGAACCAAAATGTATCCTGAAATTATGTCTGATTGCTACCTTGTTTTACATATAGCACACAGAACCATGAAGAGCATTTCCAACTCTTGCATATTCAAACACATGGCTGCAGATCCTCACATCTTTCTATATCATTTTGTATTGATTTCCTATTAAAAAGTAAATAGGAATGCGCAATGAAAATAGAGCAAGACATTCTAATTAAGATCATACAATCATGGAATTGAAAGTGTCATCCAAAATCCAGGCAGAAAACTCTCTGACTCCAATGTAGTGTTAGAAAGCGCTATTCCTTTCTTCCTCATGACTTGACAAGCATGTACACACTTTTAGAGTTCAGGTTTTACATTTAAACAGTTAAGATGTACATATGCAGTACATAGGCATACATATTCATTCTTTTTCAAGGACTCATTAATATATGCTAATGTCCCTTTGGGCATGCTCAGTGGTAGCTAGGGTGGTCGAGTGGCCACCTACTTCTTCCCCATTTTCCACCATCAGCATCATCACTGAAACCTTCAATTCATTTTTTCCTCATTTTGGGAAATTTCCATTCCTTATTAGGCCACAGTGAGCAACTTTTAAAAACAACATATGTGGAACCTGAGGAAAATGTCCTTGTACCTCTTGAGGCAAAAGATAGAAGTATTGTTATGTCCCCAGCGCAAAACTATTGAGGAAAACAAGACTACTCACCCACTAAAACTGAAATGGGAAGTTTTAGAACTATCACTTATGGATTCCTTTTGCTAAATTAATATATTGGTTCTTAAACTAATGTACTAATCCCTATTGCTAAACAAACCAACCTACATCAAAGGGATTTCTAGAGGTCAGATTGTCCAACTCCCCTGCTCAAGCACAAACATCTGAAGTCCCTCTGTCCACTGGCAACACTTCTCCTAATGCAGCCTAGGACTCCGTAGGCCTTCTCTGCAGCAAGAGACATTGCTGATTCATGAATAAGATTCATCTAGTTGAACTTGAGATACATGAATGCTAGGCACGTAATCTGTGCTAGCCACCTAGCTTTCTTCTTTCGGTCGGACAGACAAAAAACTGCAGAGTAAAATTCAGATCCACTTCAGATGGCTTAAGTTAGATAAATAAATCCACTTTCACCACTAAACGTGGTAGTACAATAACATTCCTACACCTAATAAACATTCTTATTTAAGTAGCCAGGGAAGTCATTAAGGTGTGATTTTCTCTCCTCTACAGTAAATTTAAACTCTTGTAATCCTGAACATTATCAGTTTCCTCTCAGAACCATAGCTTCTCAGAAATACCACATCCTGCCAAACACTCAGACTTCCCGATCTGACTCATTTAGCTGTATCAAACTGCAACCCTCACAATTCCACTATTGAGAAACATCAAATGCTACTAAGGCATACATCAAGGTATTTAAACTACCAGATTTACGAAACAAAGAAGATAGATAGGTTTGCATAAATAAGTAATCTTCATTAAAAAATAATAATAAAATGACCTGAATAATTGGGAAAATGCAAGCCTAGCCTTTGCAATAAACAAAAACAAGCATTCTCCTTAATATTCAATAGCAGGTAATTCATACTTTCTCCTAGTATTAATTTACTGAATAATTCAGATATTAAATTCAAAAATAAGTTGTGTAAATTTAAATCTAGCCCGTAACCAAAATAATCACAGTGAAAAAAACAGCAGAAGCTCTCTATTTGACAGCTAACAAATTCCGGCCTAAAATCTCAATTAACAGCTCAACGCTGTTTTGGGGGAAGACGAGGGGAAAAACTGTTCTTCTTACTGCCTCTGAAGACCTATTTACTCTCAGTTCAAGAGCACCTATCAACCTTTGCAGACTGGCAGGCTGTTGTAGGATGGCAGGCAGCAAACAAGCTCTCACAAATATTGTTGACTTTGGACACTTCAAAAGTGTTTTAGGCACGTGGTAAGACAACAGTAATTCTTTTTAAATACAGCCATGCTGTACTAAAGCGAGTTGCTATCCGGCCAAAAGGACAGCTTGCTTTTCCCATCTTGCAGACAACATAACAACATTTCTCACACTGAAGAAACTTCACATACACACAGGTCCCAAACATATACCCGATGATGATGTGAAGATGACTAATGCTAGCCAATAGAGATAACTGAATTCAAAAGAATTAAATAATCCACTTGCAAGATCCCAGGTGCACTGTGAGCATACGCTCACATTTCCAGATAAAAAAGCAGACAGTGAAGATACAACTAGCTATGCAGATAAGCACTCCCCTGTAGACATACCTCTGGGACTAAGGTGTGGGCAGACTAAAAGAGATACGGAGCTTCTGGCCAACAGAGGAATTCCTATGATGGATTATGTATTACAGGCTCCTACCAAAGTAGGCTACATAAGATCTACCTTGTACTTTTGCAGTTGAACATACACTTCCAGCAACTGGTTATAATTCTTAATGGCACAGTCTGCAGTAGAGCAGGTGAACAACAGATAGAAGAAGAACTACTGATGACTTGCTAGATCACCTGTGGGCTTGCCTGTCCTAGTTCTGACTTCCTTGTAAGCACGACTGTCCTGGTTTTGGCTGTGATAGAGTTAAATTTCTTCCTAGTAGCTGGTATGGTACTGTTTTGTGGAGTTAGGATGAGAAGACTGTTGGTAACACAGCAGCGTTTTAAATGACTTTAAGCCGTATTTACACAGACCCTACAACTTCTCAGCTAATTGTGCTGCTCTGCCAGCAAGGAGCCTGGGAAGCACAAAAAGCTGAGAGAGGACAGGGCCAGCAAATCGATCCAGGCCGGTCAAAGTGATGTCCGATGCCATGTGGCGTAGTGCTGAGCAGTCACACAGGGAGAGTTGGCCGAGGGGCCGCTGCTGCTGCTCAAGGACTGGCAAGGCATTGTTCAGCTGGTGGCTAGCAATTGTATTATGCATCACCAGTTTTGTTTATTCCCTTTGTTGCTTCTTTTTTTCTTCTTTACTTTTCTTGTTCTTATTCTATTATTCCTTTTCTTTTATTCCTTTTCTTTCTCTCTTTCTTATTAAAATGTCCCTATCCCAACCCATGAGATCTTGTACTCTACTTTTCAATTTTTTTTTTTCAAATTTTTCACCTCTTCAAAGGAGAACCATCCCAATAGGAGGGCCAGCTGGGAGACCTGAAGATGATCAGCTCAGTGCAGCTGTGTTCCACACGGGGTTGTGGCACACGGGGGGGGTTCCTAAAAGGCACCCTCACGGAGCAGAACAGGCAGTCAGGCCTCGGCATGGCTCCTGGCACAGAGGGCTCCGTCACTCTGCTGCTTCCAATGGCCGTTGGCACCCACGCACGAGGAGCTCCAGTCATGGCATCCACTTGGCAGAAAGCTGCGTCCTCTGCATTCCCTGTTGTCTCTCCAGCCACAGGAACCAACGCAGCTACCAAAACGGATCTCCCAAGGGAACATGCGGCCATGCAGGTCTCAAGGTTTGTCCAAGTTTTCTGTCAGGGTCTAATGGCAGCAGTGAATGCACCTGTGGGTAGAAGGACTGCTCAGCCTGGTGACAGAGCTTCGTGAGGAGCCGAGCAGGCTGAGAGGCATCAGGGAATCGGAGAAGGAGAGCGACTGCTGCAATCATACCTTACTATCCTCAGGATAGACATTCTGCCTCCTCAAAAAGTTCGTATCCACGTGTAGATAAAAAATGTAGAGAGAGATACAGATAGATAAAAGCAAGTGGAGTTCACGTGTTTTTATGTGTTACCACTTCAGTAGACAAGGGCACCCACAGCCAAAAAGACAAATGCCAGCTGAGCCTGGACAGACATGATGGGAAGGATACTGCTTCTCTAATACCCTGCTGGCACAAGAGCAAAGGTTCACAATGTCAGTAATAACTCTGTATATAGCAGACTCCTTTTTCTCCAGGAAGTATGAAATTCTGATATCAGAGGANGCTTTAAACTAAAAAAAGGGGAGATTTAGATTAGATGATGGGAAGTTCTTTTACTGAGAGAGTGGTGAGGCACTGGCACAAGTTGCCCAGAAAGGTTCTGGATGTTCCATCCCTGGAGGTGTTTTAGGCCAGGTTGGAGGGGGCCATGAGCAGCCTGATCTAGGACTTGATCTAGTGGTTGGCAACCCTGCCTGTGGCATGGGGGTTGGAACCTGATGATCCTTGAGGTCCCTTCCAACCTAAGCCATTCTATGATTTTATGATTCTGTGACAATCAGCAGTTGGACAAGTGCACCTTGGTAGTATACCACTATCTACATGAGAATTTCTGCTGCTTTCAAACAATCTCAACCTCCACAACACCTTAACCATTGGTATACTGCTAAACATCAAGGTGTTAGCCTGGCTTGAGAGTATCAGTCTTGGAAAGGGCTGGGTGGAGTGGAGACTTTAACTGTTTTCTGTGTCAACACTGGTGCCTCAAGATATTAACAGGGACACCTAAAATTATATACATTAATTATGTTATGATTTTCTAGAGTGACCTAATAGTCTATCTTCACCAAAAATAACCAGTCATAATACAGTAGCCTTAAGGTCTCCTATGCCCACAATACACAAAGTTTACAAAGGTGTGCTCCATTTTCATGAGGGTAGAATAGACATTCTTCACCATAAAATTTTCCTCTTACCAACAAAAACACCTGTTTTGGTGCCACTAATGTCTTCTACAGGGATTCCTGCATCCTCCAGTGCTTTGTATGTGCATTCTATCAATAACTTCTGTTGTGGATCCATGCTTTCAGCTTCCATACTATTTATTCCAAACAGCTGGTTGTCAAATGTGTTAAATCTAAAATACATGGATTAGAAAAAAGCACAATGTATACAATACATAGATTACCAGACTTTTTTTTTTTTGCAGTGTCATGAAAAGCAAGGCAGTAAGTGATACTGAGAACACAGTTCCCATTTATGAAATTAACAAAAAAAGTAGGCCAAGGAAGCTTTATTTTCTGCCACTAAATATGGATTTTTATCAACTATTCTACATTTCAGAGATAGAAGATCATTCATTGATTTTTTATTTTTTTTTTTCACTCTGGTAAATTATCACACTGGTACCAACAGCATTCCTTGTGCTATCGAAACTTGCAGAATGAGACTCCCTTTGCTGCAATGTTGACATAGTCAACAAGTTTTAAATACTACCTTCTAAACAATTTAAATACAGTATGGACCAATGACTGTACAGTTTAAATATGTATGGGATCAGCTCAGATGCTCCCAGGAGATACCCATTCTTCTTCTCTAATAATAAATTAGAAATATTTTGTGTTTTTGTGTGTGTTTATTTCACAAGAACCTTTAAAAGAGGCCCGCAGTTATGAATAATTAAGCCCAGGTTTTAGCTTTTATCCCAAGATCACCTTTGTATGACTTTCTGTCATCTCTTGAACTAAGCAAAAAATTAAATATCTAATAAGAGACTAATTACTTACTGGATTTGGATCAGAATTACTTAAGTGTTCTTCCCAGGGCCTGGTAAGATTACTTCTGTCCATATATATTGGAAAAAAATGCATATCTCTAGTATAGCTTTACATGAAACTTTGGGTCACAAGTGAAAAATAGACACTACAGTTCACATCTCCATGACTTCTTTGTTCAGAAGGATCTTCAACCAGTATTTATGTACACAGGATTAGGTCCAGAGGTCCAGCAGATCTGGTCAACTTTCAAATTGAAACTGGGCAAGACTCATCAGGCAGGTGGTACTCAGAGTCCATACTCTGCCGCTTACTTTCACAGGACGTAAGCGGGCTTTACAAATCCTGTGGCAGGCTGTAGCCCACCTCAGATCTGAAATACACACCTTCATACATAATGTACTTGTATGTGTGTATACCAAAAAAGCACACACATGCGTTGCATGACAAGTATGGACACACAAGCTGCATTATGCATTTTAATATCATGGCCTGCAAAGAAATGTGCTCATAACTGTCACGTTGCAGGAATTCCTGCAATTTGAAAACTGCAAGGTCATTGGGTGAGATGAAAGAAAGCCTGTTTCTGCATCCAATTTATAACATCTCCCTGTGGCTTGCTCCCTCTGAAAGGCTGGACACATCAGACAAGATACAGAAAAAATCTGTGGCACAGCACAGTAACACACTTACTCATTGAGAAGAGCAGCTCGTGTTGTATACGTTTTTCCTGGCTTGTTGCCGTCTGGATCATACCACTCTTCGGTATTAAATCTCTCTGGGGGGATTTCTACTGTGCAGTTCTTGCCTTCCTCCAGCACTTTCCAGAAATTGTCAATTCCTTCACCTGTTGTACAAATATTGCAAAGAGGATTAAATTATGTACTCCTCTTCATCATGCTCATTCAGAAAAACACATTCTGTTGCCTGAAACTCCTACATTTAAATCTAGGTAGCTGACATGTAATCGCTACAGATAAACAAACGATCATGTTTTGGTGACAGGAATATGGAAAGGAATGACTCACCTTTTCACTACATGCTTAAAAGCAAGTTACCCCACCAAATTAATTCCTTGAAAACTCAGAAGAATGTTTCAGAAAAATAACATGCCAAATAGCCAAATAACATGGCACCAACGTTCCAACACACATCTCATCTCCTCCCAGCTTCAGCTTTCCCCAGTATTCATATGTCCTCATCCACGCTCACTCTGGAAACAGTGCTAACCTGTGGCATGACCAAGTACCGACCAGCTCAGCTCAAGCTGATGTGGAACATCAGGGACTGGAACTGTCAGGAACAGTTATTGGAGGACAGCAATCCCACCTAAGGCTAAACACCCATGCTCAGTCCACCATCCAGCTATCCAAATGACTCCACCCATCTAATCTAAGAATATGAATGTCCCTACGGATGCATAGTGCTACACCTATGCATGATCATCTGGCCAGCGCACATGCAATAACCTCAAATCATCCCTGACACGTTTGGTTTGTCTGCATGAGTTTCACGCATGCAGCTCAAAGCCCTGCCCACAGCCAACACTGCAGCTCTCGCTCTCAGTGGACAAATTCAAACTCACTCATTTTCACCATAATGAGATTGTTTAAAAAGATCCTACAAGTAGCAAAGCCATGAAATCTCCAAAAGTAAGGGGGAAACGTGTTGTTTTACTCCACCTCAATATTAACAAGTGACTGTGCTTTTCAATATTCAACCAGCACCCTGCTTTGTATTTACTCAAAACTTACCTCCGGGAAAGTTGCATGCTATTCCCACAATAGCAATTTCCTCTCCTGTCTCCATCTTCATCACCTGGGCAGCACAATGCAGTTAGAAACAACACTCAGATCAAACAACTTTACATTAACCATACTCTAAATATTAGTTTAAAAGATGTTCTTCACATAAGTATACATATTTGCTCAAAGGTTGGCTTATTTTGAATGACGTATTTTTGGCTGCAATGAGAAAGGTGGCCAGACCTGAGTGGTATTTCTCATTCACTCTACATTTAGTGGAAAGTCCCTAACTAATTCCTCAGACTCCCTAATCCACAGATGCTCTCTTTTTATTGTTTAGCCTCTGATACACAAATCACCACCTCATTTGCTCTTCAGTGTAAAACTCAATTCCCAAACAGGCTCTATGTGTTACCAGTTAAAATCAGACCAGCTAAACAGCCAACAGACAATCAAATAAGGGAAGGAACAAAAGTTGCTTCATCCACACTCTGAAAAATGGCTTGGAAAGAAAATCCTATTCTAGGCATTGCTTTGCTGGATCCCATGGCTGCCTGGCTTTTCTCTAAATTGCCTTCCTCTGGTGAGGTTCTATAAGAGAACTCCCACAGGCTATGCTCAAAGCTACCAACAGCTAGCTGTGAGATCTCTGTATTCCTGACAGTGAGCAGTCTCCAAATAGCACCACTACAGCCCCTGGAATCACCTGCCTTGCATCCCATCTGCAGCTTCAAAGAGAAAGCTTTTGTTGAGGAGAAATTTAAAACAAAACCATGACATTTTTCAACTAACAGAATGGTAAGGAAAAAAAATGTATCAAATGAAATTTCTCAGTATAGATTTCAAAGATTTTTTGTTTGTTTGTTTGTTTGATTCTGGGAATTCAAACTGGGAGACAAAAATGAGTTCAATCCAAAGAATGCCTGCCTCAGAGCCCTTGCTGGGCTTCCTTCAGCCTACAAAGCTGAGAAGATTCACAGTGAAAGGGATTTGTTTTAAATGCTTGGCAATGATAAGATTATCATCTCAGTGATGGCAGAGTAGGTCCCAAAGAGCCCTCCAGAGTTACTGACTGCAGTGAAGGAGAAACGAAGCTGATTCACAGCACTACAGATCACATCTATGATTTCTAGGAGGTTCTCTTTGGAATGGGTAATTAAAACCACTGTACTGATTCATAGTGTGAAACCTTTACTTCACAGTGCTGTTAAGTGAGACAAAGCTAGAGGGCAAACAAGCAAATATAAGCAGACCAAGATCTGGCTTTCTAGGATTAAATTCTATTTTAACAATCATAATGATTTTTAAATGTCATACAAAAAAAAATTGTTATTTCCAAATGTCCAATGTTTTTAAGACTGGAGATCCCTTCCAAAGAGTCATTAGTAATTATGATCATAACAACATCTAAACATATTAGTGTCCTGGGATCATTCTCTATACCCTAGCCTCAGGTTTTAGTTTCTATTGCTATTAATATCTTCATTAATTTATATTGTGAATTTCAGCTTTGATTTATTTCCATTTCATAGTTTATTTAATTGTAGTTAAATTTCCTTTTCCTTTCTACTTCCATTCTATTGATTTCCATATTACTTCAACACTGTATTTATATTATATCCATATTTTAATTCACAGCCAACCTAAAGTTGCAAAGCCCAACACAAAGCCCAACTCTTACCACAAAGATACTTGAAAGCACTGGTTATAAGTTAGCACCTAAATAGCATCTAATAAAAAAGAAGGGATTTCCCCTTTTAACATTAAACATGACAGCTACAAAACTATCCAATGAGATGTGTAACTCCTACCTTATGTGATTCCAGCAGGGGTTACTAACAGGCTGAGTCTTTGGAAGTCCTTTATATAGCATTCTGGGAGGTTTCTCATTCCAATGCATGCTAAAATGTGGCAAAAATGTGAACGCCTTTTACAAGAAAAAAAGCAAATGAGTCATTACGTTATGATTAGTCAGCAGCCCTCTCCATGACTAAAGTTCAAAACTGCCTCCTTGAAGGCAGTAAATGCAATCAAGTGTTACATCAGGACAAAAGCAAAATCTGTCTTATCTAGCTCCCACTCTTATCTAACATCCATAAGCAAACTCTGAAGGCATCACATCCACCAGCCTCTGCTAGATGCCTTTTTAACTCTTCCTCGACTGATTTCATCCCTACTACCCAAACTCGTCTTTCTCCTTCTCTTACTTGCCAATGGAAGCAGAGTCTTTGAGGAGCCAGGAGAGTCCATATGTCAGTGTCTTCCCTGATGTTAGTGCCTTCCCTGGCTGTGGAACACACCTCTTTCCAAAAAAGAAAGAACAAATCATTGTCCTAGTAAAAGAAAACAATGTATACTGCCACTAAATACCTTTGAAACCTGCTCTGAAAAGCCCAAATTCTGCTCTCACTTTCATAGCTGTAAATCACTTTTCTGAATACTGGGGTTATTGGACTTATTTGTGCCATTTCTTCAAGTACATTAACCCACAGGCTCTGCCCGCAGCATCATCACTAGGCTGCTTCACAAGGTGGCTACTCCGAAGATAACTTGAGTCTCCCTGTATTTTACACATGCCTAAGGAGCAATCTTGTCAGTGGTGATACCACTAACATCCCCAGCAGGGCAGAACGTGGGTCATCAGGTGAACCAGCAGTGCACCGTGGAATCTCCATTATATTTTCACTGTTACTTTTGAAAGGAAGAAATGCTGAGCCATGTGCTGAGGTATTGATTCAGTACTGGAAGGAGTATTGGAACGAATCCTGCACAACTATGAATTTCAGTGCAAATTAAACCAGTCTGTGCACTACTCGGATACTATCAGGAAAGTGCTGTTAATGTCACTGATCCAAAGCAGAAGACTGATGAACAGTTATTAGTCTGCTGTATGAGCACTGATGGCTTGCAAGAACATATTTATAAACTGAAAATAAAGCAATGATGACACATCCCTCTCAGCAACGTGAGTAGTGGAAATATGAGCTAAGTATGTAAGCCCACGATGCAATAAAGGAATGAGTCTACTACTATTGACATAAGCAACATACTTACAGAATTATATAGGAAGTTGGTTTAGCAATTCATCAAGTTTATTACATATTTTTACAAAAAAAAAATAAATTGAATTTGCATTGTTTTTGCTGTTTTTGTTACCACTGTAGCAACATAAATTATGCCAAGCACACAGCAGGGCCCTGCTATGCCAGCAGTTATACTAGTTCACAGGAAGGAAAACACCTCACCAAAAATGGTAATGTGTGACACCCCTGGTTATTAGTTTCCAGTGCTAAGCACTGTGGACTTAGTCACGGGAAATAAAAGGAAGAGGAATAGCTGCCCAATAGTTTATGTGTCTTAAATTTTTGTTTATTTTTTATTTTTAACAGAAGTCTCAACTGTGATTGGAAAAGTAAGCATTGCATACGCTAATAAGTGATGCAAAGATGTCTGCCTGATTTTGCTGAGATCAGGTTGAGGGCCTGAAACAACAAAGGAGCTTCCCCATTCATTCTAATCGTAGGGAGGAAGGTATCATTGCTGACAGTTCAACTGTGGACAAAAGCAACTATTTTTATGATGATTAAGAGGCAGTAGAGAAGACACAAGATAATAATAAGGAGATATTTGCCCAACTTTCCTAAAATGTGGGTGGTAAGAAAGGAAATAAGAGGGTTCATATTATTTTCCCTAGAGGTGGAATACAGAAGCCATATACCACTAAAGTTCACTGTGTTGTATTAATAGAAATAGTCATACTACAAGAAAAAAATTGGTCCCTAACACCAGTTTCATGCATCAAATGAAATCTGTTGCTCCAGGTTAACAAATTGTAGACAGAGTCCTCAAAAACTGTTCAGGAAAATCTGGTTTTCTTCCTGGCTCCAAGGTCCTGTTAATTACCCTCAGTTCAAGAGTACGTATTACCAGCCCTTGCACTGAAGAATCCACCTGCAGCCTAAAGATAGGTATGCAAAATGTAAGGTTATCAGCACCACCCAGAGCCGTCATCACCTCTTGTAGGTAGGACTGCCTCTCACTTCTTAATCTGTGCATTTATCATTGTTTGGACTTCCGTGATTCTGTCTCCTTAGCCTGCTGGGGAACTTTAGCCGCCAACCTGTAGCTTCTGGATTCTGGGTTAAAGTCTGTAAACCAAACAGTTAGGAGAGTGTCCACCACCAAAATGTTCAGCTGGATCTACCCATCAAACAGCAGTTTTTCCCTCTTTTTGGCCATAGTCTTGCTTATAAATCCACAGACCTCTTCAGCAAGCAATGCCAAAATGTGATGTGCCTATGCAAAAATGACACAGCTCCTAAATGTATTAATTTGCCTTTGCTTTCTCCCGGAGAGTCACTGGGGATCTACCAACAGAATTTACTCAGTGCTGGTGACATTTGGAATTTTCTGCTGTGCTGGAAATAATTAAAAAAAAAAACAAAAACATTAGTAAAGGGGGATAGTAATATACCATGGTGAAAACTGTGTAATTCCCTTACTGACTCCACACACCAAACTAAGATGGCTGATGGTGTCTCTGAGTCACCTTTTTTTTTCCTGTGGGACCAGCCTGCGCTGAAGTGGAAGGCAACATGGTTATGTTTCGTGCCTCATACAAAGAGAAACGGTAGGCAAATAGGTAGAGGATGCTGATCGGGTACACTTAGGGAGCAATTCCTCCAAAAATTCCCAGTTCGCTCAAGAGAGAACCCAAGTGCCCATCTCTCTCACATAAATTTTCAAGAAAAGATCAGTTGGAGTAAGTTCTGATTTCTTCAGAAATGGGATGCAAACCATTCATCACACCTTGTGGTAGAAAATTCTCAAAGTCCCACCTGATGCTATGATGATGTGACATACCTGTATGCCACACAAGAAACTCAACACTTCTTAGAAGTGAGCTATAATTAAATACTATATACATGTATATATAGAGAGAAATATATATACGTGTGAGCTAGATTTTAATGCTAGGCAGCAAAGCAGAAATGACCCAGCTCTGCCCCTCATAATATGGCACTGCAGACCCGAATGCCTGCTGCAAGGGCAAAGATAGTCATTTTTCTTTATAGTTGAATAAATGTGACAGCTTGTGGTGGGCTGAACTCAGCCAGCAGCTAAGATCCCATCTCCTCCAAGCAGGATGGGGAAATAAAATCCAAAAAAGCAAGAATAGCAAGGTAAAGAAGACAAAGGAAAAAACAAACAGGTGAAGCAAAGGCAATCACTAGCCACCTCTCATGTGCATACTGATGTGCAGCCATACTCTGAGTAATAGCTACCTTGGTAAAACTCCACATAGTTTTATCACAGAGCATGGTGTTGTATTCTATGGGATATCTCCTGGGTTCATTCAGGTCACACATCCCAGATGTGCCCCCTGCTCATCCGTCCTCATGCTCATCCCCAGCCTATTCATGGAAGTACCAGAGTGATACATCAACAGAAAGTCTTGATGCTCAACATCTAAAACACAGTTGTATTAGCAATCACTTTTAGGTAACAAATCTGAACCACAGCACCATGCAGGCTGCTGTGGAAAAAATTAACTCCATCCCAACCAAACCCTGTACATATCCACATGCAGAGGAAACCAGCACAGAACAGAGGTCCACCACAGAGCATAAAGACTTTTTGGACAGAAAAAAAGATGGGCAAGAAAATGCTCCATGCATCCTCTGGACATATAGTACAGGTGAAGATGTGGCTGACTCACTGTTTGTATGGGTAGCTCAGCAGTTGCTCTGTTCAAGGGGGTCTCAGGCAAAAGATGCAGAAGTTTGGCAAGTTCTACTTTTGCTGTTGTTTTTCACACTGAATCTTCTGAAGGTTCAGACCTCAGCTTATAGCACTGTTTATCCACGTAGTTACTGTATAAATGAAAAGGCTCCCTGCATCCTCCAAAATTCACTGGCAGTATTTTCCTCCCAGTCTAGGGAATGGTATTTGCTTGACCAAGGCATGATTCTGGCTGTCACACAGGCTGGATTGAGGATAAAAGCTCTCTCTGCTGCATTCAGAAAACAATCAGAAATCATACTATGCTGCTTTGAAAACCTAAGTCTGCCTTAAGTTAGAAGTCTGTCTTTGATGGTAAAATAATGTCATAAACATAAAATTACCCATGAGTGTAATTTATACTGACATTACATGAAATAAATCTGCTTCCCAAGAAGGCAGCTGATTATGTCATTACACAGAAGTATCAAGCAAGTACAAAGAACTTACAGCTTCTTTTAAAAGCTGTAAAAAAGGTTCAAAGTGTGAAGTGAGATGGCATTCCTTGACATCTTACAGCATAAAAAATTAACCTAGAAGGAAACATATTCTAATATTCAGCACTGTAATATTAAAATGAACCTGAATAATCTGGACAGCCTAACTTGCTTCAATCTCAGATCACTCCTTTATAAGAAATATTTCCTGGAAACAGACTTTACGGAAATGGCAGGCATGTGGATCATGAAGTGGGTGGCCAGCAGGGTCAGTGAGGTGATTGTCCCTCTCTACTCTGCCCTCGTGAGGCCCCATCTGGAGTGCTGCGTCCAGGTCTGGGGCCCTCAATACAAGAAAGACAGGGAACTGTTGGAGAGGGTCCAGAGGAGGGCCACAAAGATGATTAGAGGGCTGGAGCACCTCCCCTACAAAGACAGGCTGAGGGAACTAGGCTTGCTCAGCCTGGAGAAGAGAAGGCTGCGGGGTGAACTCATTACAGCCTTCCAGTACCTAAAGGGAGCCTATAAACAGGAGGGGAGCCAACTCTTTGAAAGGGTAGATAACAGCAGGACAAGGGGAAATGGTTTTAATTTGAAGGAGGGAAGATTTAGGTCGGATATCAGGGGGAAGTTCGTTACTATGACAGTGGTGAGGTGGTGGAACAGGCTGCCCAGAGAGGCTGATGCTCTGTCCCTGGAAGTGTTCAAGGTCAGGTTGGATGGGGCGGTGGGCAGCCTGGTCTAGTATTAAATGTGAAGGTTGGCAGCCCTGCCTGCGGCAGGGACGTTGGAGCTTGATGATCCTTGAGGTCCCTTCTAACCCAAGCCATTCTATGATTCTATGATTCCATGAAGTTGGGTTCAACTGCAGATTTAAATACTCAATGTTGCACACATCAATTGAAGAGTCTTTACATAGAATTGCCCACTGGCCAATTGTCACACTAGATAGTGACAGTATAGTCATCAGGAGGATGAGTGTCTTAGTGTCCTTTACAGCCCGTGGACATATGGTCCACAAAATTAGAAGAGTTTTGCAGAGAGCTGGCCATTTGACCAATGCAGTTTCCAGCCTCCATTCACAACATTTAGACCTCCAAAAACAATGAGAACTTAGAAAGCTCACTCAGATAAAGTTAGCTACACTGCAAACATCTAAATGTAGGTGAGAAAGATGTCATTAATACTACTCCAAGTGGAGGCATTGAGCACTTCTGGAATGATCCAGAAAATGGAGGGAAAGGACTCTCAGTAACTGGACAATTTCTATCCAAGAAAGTTAAATGGGAAGTAGGAGCGACGGGATTACATTTTTCTCTTAAAAATAGTAATCTCAGAAGATTCCTAGCCTAGCAGGAAAGATTTCTCTAAACAGTATTCCAGTAGGTGACCAACAAGGAAAAAGAAAAGAGTGAAGATACAAAATTTTTAAATCAGAGGATAATTGCTCAGAAAGGGAAATAACTTTAGATGTAATTTTATCCTCTGTATATAAAGCACTGTCACTTTTAATGCTGTGAAATCACAGAATCAAATGGATTGCAAGCCATCTCTGGAAATCATCTAGTACATGAGCGTCCAACCTTTTAGCAGCCCTAGCCCTGGGCATTGGGCACTGCCATGGACACTGGGACAGGCTGACGCCAGGGCCAGGTCCAGGCCGAAGCCTGTGGTTGGGGTCTGGGCCCAGACTGTGGGCTGTGGCCAGGTATAGGCAGTTTCCACACTCCATGACTGCACTCTGGCTACAGCCTTCCCACAGCCCCGCTGGGAGGCTCGGCCCACCTCCCGAAGACCACAGCTGCTGTCGGCTGTGACTCTGCCCTGTGTCCCCAGGGCCCTGGCAGCCAAAACCCTGGGGCGATGCCCTCAGGATTGATGCATCCTCTTCCTCGTTGTCCTGTCTCTCACTCAGATCCGTGTGAAGGCTAAGGCTTGAAATCTGAAGAGGTCTGGGGGAAGTTCTTGGCCTTGCTGTCTCTGGGACTTCATGCTTCAGGCAAGGTACAAATTGCTGGGTCAGCTCTTATTTTGTCGTTCATGTGAGTTCCCATTGCAGTTGATGGTAGAGTAGGTTTCCACGTTATGGCTGATTCTGGATGTCATCTTGTCTTTAGTTCTTTTTTCTCACCATCAGTACATGTCAGGTAAAGAGTGGAACAGGAACTTTGTCTCACAACAGGAACTTCAGGTAATTTGAAAGTACAGTTTCTCTTAGAGTGCACTCTTAGAGTGCTTCTGTGACACAGTTGTACAAACAGAAACCTTAGGGAACCTCTCCGTTCTCAGTGCGTCTTGGCTTTCCTATACACAAAAGAAGGCTGTCACTGAAATATACCTAAGAAAGCACAAACAACATCAGATAGTTATCCTAGATCTAAAGCATACAACCATCTGTTGCTACTTAATTAATAGAATTTTAGGAGAAGTACAAAGCAGACCATATAGGGGAAAAGGGTGACAAAATGAAAAACAAACAGTAGACCAAACAGTGGCATTTGTACTTGATGTGATCATTCTACCTGCTGAGGTACTGAAATGAGCTGAAAATCCCATGCTTGTGCACATCACCTAAACGCTGTAGCAAACAGCCAACAGCCAGTTACTGTGAGAAATTGTGACAGGAGGCTGAGTTGTCCCACAATATTTCCAAGAGAATAAAAGTGTGCACATTACACTGGGGCTAAAAAAGAGCCATGGTCACAAGAGACACAGAAAGATCTCATGTTTGAAATCAGATGTCAGCTAGAGATTTTCTTTCACATAAGCATGAAAATAAATCCTCCAGTGAACAAAGAGAGGTTCAGCTCAGGAGCACTTTCAAATGCACTTCAAGTTTATAGGAACTCAACAAGCTCAAATTCTCTACAGATTTCTAGTATACTGTAAGAAAAGCAGGTTATGCAAGTACTGACATTTTTTAATTTATTCCATTTTCCTCCAGAAGTTTAAATCCACAGGTAGTTAAAAATATACAGACACAGATTCACACATGTAGACGTCATGCACTCTGAATGTGCAACAGCAACAGCAGGATATGTTGCTCAGACAGCCACACTGATAACAAATAAATATATATGCCTGGATTACTTTGACTGATGTGAGAAGGAGATAACTTTACTAATGTTCTCTTGTTACAGGAAAAATGGCACAGATATTGATTAACAGAAAGTTTCCATCCATGTGAAGTATACTGCTATTTTCCCGTAAATGAAAGGGGGACAGCTATGAAAGTTTATAGGTTATATAGATAACATCATAAATGCTGGAGTTATCTCATTTGTTACCCTTATTTGACCCTACTGGGAATTTTACAAGGAAGCTTACAAACGTGTAATAAAACAGCAGCCTGTTTTACTACACGTTTGCAAGACAACATCCCCTTCACTGATAAGATGCTGTTTAAAGAGGTTGACTACTTACAGTTTCCACAGAAGTTTTGAAATAATTTATATTTATTGAGGAAAAAAAATTTCTATAATTCTTATATAAGGAGTAGGGATACAAAAGTTGATGAGGTTCTTCATTATCCTCACATTATGTAGTACTTATGGCACTCCAGGTTTTTAAAAGTGTAATTCAGAGCAGTCTTCGTGATTCTGAAATCACAGTGCAGACAGGAATTGCTACTTATGTCAGCTCTAAAAGAAATATTCCTGGAGCTTAAATAATACAATCAAGCAGCTCACCTTGTCTGTCTGGTAATCAGTATTAACAAGCTGAAATTCTGACCATCATTCTCATGCGCAGGGGCTGCTCTGAAAGTAATGCCGCCTATTTTATTATGTTGGCCCAGGACATCAAAGGCGGATGTTGGTTGTATGGCAGGAGAGAGGAACCTTCCCACCAATATTCCTGGCAACATGTTGTTGCCATGTGACAGAGGGCAGTAGAGGGGTAGTCCGACAGAATGGTGTCTGGCGTGGAAGTGTGTATGCAACAAACTTGTGGAACTGAATTCCTCCATGCAGAAAAAAATTGCACCTGTTGACATTCATTGATGCTTGCTGAATGTTTACGGAGATCAGTGGATATAAGCACAGTGAGGCGTGAGTGGTATATTTCAGCAGGGGTGACAGTGACAGTGGGTCACCTCCACTGGTGCAGATTTTTAAGAGCATGGCATCACTGGTGAACATGCAATGTTAATGTTAATGGCAGTCACTATGTTAAAAAATAGTGCTTTGTAGCTAAGAATGTGCTCTTTCAAACTGTTGTGCTCTTTGCACCTGTTTTAGTTTCCATGGAAATAAATAGGAGGCATTACTTTTGGGCAACCTGCATGCAATAAAGGAAGCTTATCACCTAGCATGGCCATGTCCAGCCTATGGCCCAACCCAGTCTGTCCTGTGGCTGCCCCCCACCCCATGCCATCGTGGTGGTGACTCTCCTTGCCAAGCAGCCCAGCCCGGCCTCAGGCACATGCAACAACCAAACACGGGTGTGCAATCTGTGCTGTCTGGGCTGAAATCAGGGCACAGGGAGGGCAGTGCCCGCTCAAGTTATGGCAAACAATGGCAAATTTTGATACTTTGCCTAAACACAGTCCTGCAAACAGTGAAAAATATGCAGTCTTGTTTTCTGTTTTGATAAAGGGATTTGAGAACAGATTTCAAGATTGCTGAAAAAATACCAATTTTTGGTATATTTGTGTCTCCATTTTCCACTGACATAAAAACTTTACCTAGAAGTTTTCAAATGGAATGCACAGAGTTGCAATCAGATCTTCAATTCAAAAATTTGATCACATCTCTTTACCAGACTTCCATAAGACCTCTTCTAACCACAGAAAACTATCCCTCGCTTCACAATCACGCCTTACTCATATTGTTGTCCAAAAAGTGGATTTGTCATCGCCGTGCAATGAGTCAATCATCACAAACTCAGGAGAGACACTGCTTATTTATTTCAGCATTGTGCAAGCTGAGGTGCTCAATGGTTTCTCTCAGATCAAGCACCACACAAAACTATCCGCACAAGATTTATATACAAAAGTCACAGAGGAAATAATTTTCCAGTCTGTTCTCCTCACAATGATTTGTTGGTAATTTTCATACAATTATAAGGATTCATGGACCTTGGGTTTTCTTGCTAAGTCAGCGATGTCCCCAGCATATCATGATTAATTTTCCCTTCCAGGCCTACTGGCTCTGGCAAGTCCCCCACTAAGTATTTATTCTTCTGATACCTAATACAACCATAGATCAGTTTGTTTAGAACTAATCTTCAACTGTGTCCTCACTTATTGGCAGTATGTACATTTGTGAACAAATATTTTCAAGGATGAAGCAAAGGCAGAGAAAAAATTTCATCAAAAATCTCTGATGAGCACCTTGAGAACTCACTAAGAATTGCAACCACTTCCATCAAATCAGATACTGATGCATTAGTTTCACAAAAACAAGATCAAATATCCCACTAGTTTTATGTTTTTCTTGCTCTCTTTTATGTTTTTAAATATATATATATACGAAGAGGTTTTTTTACTTACAGACTTTAAATACATTCTATATTTTATATGTGGCCCAAGACAATTCCTTCTCACACAGTGCAGCCCAGACAAGCCAAAACGTGGGACACCCATGATTTAGTCAGTTAAAAATCTACATGCACCTTCACGCTTCCTGAAAACTCAGCTAAACACAGAAATTCCTGAAAAGCCCCACAACATACCTAACACATATTGACAACTCTGACATATCACATAAGGCAGTCACAGTTTTTCATACGATTTGACTGCCTGCATTGACAATGTCGCCTCTCACATGGCCTAAGATACATAATCACAGCAAATACCACTCTCATCATCGATCAGAGGAGCAGCAGTCACTCACTCTGAGTCATCCTGACACTGCTCGCTGAACGGCAATTCCACAGAATCACTGTGCGTTCCAAAAGCAAGGAAGACCAGATCTTCGATCTGAATAAATACCAGTTTGTTCCACGTCCTGGAGCCAGAGTAACTTCAAGGTTCTCTTCAGAATGGTTATTATCTAAGCAGATAAGCTTCGCTGGAAGAAATCATGAATTCACTCATCACATAGCTGTGCTCATCACCAGGCTACACTCCCATCATCTGCACATGTTTAAAGTCACAGATACAGACTGTTGCTGCCAAGCACAGGAGGCAAAGACCTATCTTTGATGGCAGTCATGCATGCAAAGAGACAGCAGCTAGGCAACCAATAGAGCACATTCGCCCCATCCAGGTGGTTGGAAAGGCTGCGTCAGGCAAGGAGGCAGCTTCCCTGTCATTGTGGGGTACTATAGTGGGCACTGTAAAGAACACGTTAGTCAAATTTCATTCAGAAACGGTGTGGGCATACCTGACACTGCCTTACGGCAGAAAGAGTAGGATGAAAAAATGTATCAATGTCCCGTTTGTAACCGCTCTTGTGCACACCAGTGTGCTTGGGTTGTTTGTCAAGAGCCTCCTCTTGTCTCCTGTTTGTCTATAGACATCTGGCAAAGCACCTTCCACAAGTAGCCTGGATAAGGAAACACCTCTCTGTACCGCAGTTCCAGAGAGGCACAGAAATGAGCCTTTATGTCTATAGACAAACAGGAGACATTCAAGCTCTGCTGGTGTGCACAAGAACTGTTACATTTCCAGACTACTCCTATAACCGTAAAAATCAAACCCCAACTTTTTTACAGCGCTCAGCCATAGCAACCTGGACTCCCAGCCATGAGCTACACATAAGTTCTTCGGAGCCAACCATGCCAGCCCAATTTGCTGCTCTTCCCACGTCCTCCGCTCGTTATTCTTCCCCTGTGCACACCCTACACTCCTCAGCCCCCTCAGTGAGTTTGTTCGGCTCCTCACTTGCACCGAAAGCCACGCACTGCTTTTGGCTCGGAGAAGCGTTACGCTTCGAGGCGCCATCGCCACGCGCTGCAAGAGGCCACGGGCGGACCGCCCCTCCTCAGCCACGGCCGTGCCTGGCAGCGGGGCACCCATCCGACACCCGACCCCGGGCGCGGAACGGGCAGCCCCGCGGCCCCACCTGCGTGCCTGAGGGTGCGCCGGAGAGAGCGGTGAGAGAGCGGGAAGGGCGGAGGGCGCGGCCACTAGCCGGCAAGGGGACGGCCTGCAGCGGCGCGGCTGAGGAGCGCTCAGTGCCTCCGCTACGCGGCGGGGAACGGGCGGTTCTCCTCCCGCGTGGCGAAAGGCCGAGATCCGGCGTGAGGTGCGCCTGCGGGGACGAGCTGCCGCCGCCTCGGCCATGGGGCAGCCGCGGTTCCCCCGGGAGCGCTGCTCCTGCAGCAACACCAACTGCGTGGAGCAGCCCCTGACGCGGCTCTTCGAAGCGCTGGGGCGCGTCGTGGCCGCCTGCCCCTGGCCCTTCGTGCTGCTGCCGCTGCTGCTGTCGGCCGGGCTGGGCGCCGGCTTCGTCTTCCTGCCGGGCCTGCAGACGAACGACATCGAGGGCCAGTTCACGCCGACGGGCGGGCCCGCCAAGGCCGAGCGCGACTTCGTGCGGCGGTACTTCCCCACCAACGATTCGGAGCGCTTCTCTGCCGAGCGGCTGCCCACGGAGGGCGCCTACGCCGCGCTCATCGCCGTGGCGGAGAGGGACAACGCCTCGGTGCTCGACCGGCCGGCGCGGGACGAAGTGCTGCTGCTGCACGGCGCGGTGCGCGAACTCGACTACGAGCAGTTCTGCGCCCGCAGCGGCGGCGCCTGCGCCAGCGCCAATCCGCTGCTGCCGCTGCTGGCCAACGACAGCGCCCTGTCCGAGCTGCGCTTCCCCGGCGGCGGCAGCGCCTTCCTGGGCACCGCGCTGGGCGGCGTGCGGACGGACGGCAGCGGGCGCGTGGAGGGGGCGCGGGCCGTGAAGCTGACGTATTACCTGCGGGAGGACGGCGGCGCGGCGGGCGAGAGCCGGGCGTGGCTGGAGACGTTCCTGCGGGTCTTCCCGGCGAAGCTGCGGGAGCTGAACCTCACGGCCGTCGAGGTAGCGCCGGGGCGGGGGGCTGCGGCTGCGGCGGAGCGGGGCTGAGCGGCGTCCGGGGCAGAAACGCGTCCTCTGACCTCGCGCTGTTTTCGCACCAGGTGACGTACTTCACCTCGTTGTCCAGACAAGCGGAGTTTGAGGGAAACACCAAGAGCGTGATCCCGCTCTTTTCCATCACGTACTTCCTGACGATCACCTTTTCGATCGTCTCTTGCCTGAGGTAAAGTACCTGTAAGCCCCGGGGCTGCGAGCTGCCGGCTCCGCGCTTCCGCTGCGGGTCCGGCGGGGTTTGGGCTCCTTCGGCTGCTGCTGAGCAAAGTGGTTCTGAAGACGCCACCCTCGTGAAATATAATAGGCAAAATGCATTTCTTTGCTTCTTCTCTCCAAAGTACGCATGCATCCCGTCTACTTTTGTGGGGTTCATGCACGTTTACGCTCAGGTGCATTTCGCTGTAACTGGCCAGCAGTAATAATGTATCTAGAACCTGCTGTATAAATTCATTTTGCCTTAATGCTGACACTTGGGAGCAATCCTAGCAAATAGCAACTTTCATCAGGTTCTCTTCATGGATGGGATACGATCTGTATCTCAGCAGAGAATTCAGTTGTCATGCCAAATGGCTTGGTGAAATACTTGACTTTACTAACCTGTTCCTTAAAATGTTTTCAGGCTGAGCTGTGTAAGAAATAACATCTGGCTTGCATGCTGTGGAGTGCTTTCCTCCGGTTTAGCTGTATTAAGCAGCTTCGGATTGATGCTGTACTGTGGTGTACCATTTGTGGCAACTGTAGCAAATGCTCCATTTCTTATTCTTGGTAAGTAGAAAAAGTGTGTTGGGCTCCAGTATGAAGAGAAAGGCTGGAATTAAAACAACTTGACAGTGTTACTCTTTCGTGGGTGTTGTTTGATAAGTAGCCTACTCCTGTGGAGATGCAGCTTCCTCTGGCCTCCTACAGCACATTGAGCTGGTCAGATTAGTGTACCCATGCTGTGGGTACACTAAAAGCAGCAGAAGGGCTTTTTTCAAAATAACAATGCCTGCCCTCATTCCGCTGTTCCACACTTTGACCACCTTTTCTTGCAGTACACTGAGAGCTCCCTATCTGGCTGCTTCACATCTGTTTCAAGCATAATGGACTTCAGCAACAAGCATAGTGGAACATATGCCCCATTGCAACTTAGGCTGAACTAGCAGAGACTTCCAGTATGTGTATTATGAGCTGAATATTGGGAATAAGTTACCATGAGCTTTTCTATCCTATATTAGGAGTATAGTCTTTTGTCAAATGAAATCGAGCCTGAATAAATCAATATTCTCTGCTATTTTAAATAAGTTCATCTTGTTTTGATGAGATGTGACATTTCCTATACAGTATAATGACTATATTTTGGTCTTTTTTTGGTACATTGAAGTGATGCTTATTCTTAGAATCAGCACCCCACAAGAGCATAAGGAGGTTACTGAATATCACTGTGCCACAGTTACACAGACCACTTGACAGCCGGAGCTTAGCTTTCAAAACGTCTTCCAATAATGTTGCTATTAGGGCTTGCTGCTCGTCCTCTCCTGGGTTTCTGGCTGATGCTCAGAGAGATGAGTGCCAACCCCAAACACTTAAAGGTCACAAGCTTGGTTAGAAATCATGAGACATTTCTAGAATAAAATTTCTGTGCTTTTTATTTTTCTGCATTGTGGGTTTGGATGACTGCTTGTGTTCACGGTCTGTTAGGTTACATTTTCAGGCTTTCCTTCATGGTATCAAAGGTACAGACACAAGTGGGAGGGCTGAGCGCTGAGATCGCTCCTTAATCATTGTATGCTAGAAGCTGCTCTTTTAGGCAAACCGTTCCGTCAGAATCAGAAGTTGGGGTGTAGGGGGAACTTTGTGAGGGGGGCACACTCAGTACTGCTGCCAAATGTTTTGATGAATTTACTGATAATTAAACAGAAAGCTGTTTGTAATAGTTATCTCAAGAAATCTTGAGGTTTCCTAGATAGCATGAAATTAATCGTTCGTGTTCTTTCATATGCATCAGAAATAATGTATTTTGTTAACAGTCCTTTATTAGAGGAGAGAAGATAAATGGATAGTGAAGAGAGAATGGGAGCAACTGGCAAACTTCAATGACTTCTCCCTGTCTGCAGAAGACCAGCAAGAAATAATTGGCCTAATTTGCTGCAGATTCCAGGGACAGCAGGAGATGCTTCTGAAGATGAGGATAGAGACGTGTCAGAATAAGCAATGTATTTGTATCTGTGTCATCTGTGTCAGTGGGTACTTGAACAGCAGACACAAAACACTTGTCAGAGATGGGTGAGATGTGCTCAGTCCTCCAGCAGAGCTGGGTGAGGGATCAGTGATGTGACAGGTCACTGTGAGTTTTTGAAAGGTTGTAGAGCCAAGCGCATCCAAAGGATGTGTGTTCTTGTATCTTAAACTCACATCAGCACTAAAGCAAGTAGCCTCGCTCGCTTTTTGAAAATTCTGTGTAGCCGTAAATGCTGTTTATGTGGTACATTTGCTGGGTGTCAGCGGAAGCCGCCTTGTGCCAAGCAGAGTTAACTGTTTCTCCTCTTGCAGGAGTTGGTGTGGATGACATGTTTATCATGATCTCTTCCTGGGAACAAAGCTCAAGCCAGGCAGACAAATCAGACGCTAAATCTCGGCTGGCTGAGACTTACAGAGAAGCAGCGCTTTCTGTGACAATCACCACTCTCACGGATGTCTTGGCCTTCTTCATTGGCACCTGGACTGCTTTTCCTTCTGTGAGGTCATTCTGCCTCTACACCGGCACTGCCTTTGTCTTCTGCTATGTCTATGTCATTACCTTCTTTGGGGCAATTATCGTGTTAAATCATAAAAGGGTGAAAGAAAACCGACACTGGTTAACTTGTATGCAAGTGAAAGTAGGAAAGAAGTCCTGCTTGTATAACGCATGTTGTTTGGGCAGCTGTTCTAGTGAGCCGCCCGAGCCAGAAACCAGGGAGACAGAAAGCGAACATCCAATGAACATATTCTTCAAAAAGTATTATGGTCCTTTCTTGACAGGTAAATGGATCAAGCTTCTTGTGGTGCTGCTGTATGGAGCGTATTTGGGTGGCAGTATTTATGGATGCACCCAGATGAAGGAGGGCATAGATCTTCGAAATCTGGCTAGTGATGACTCTTACGTTATTGCATACTATGACAACGATGACGAATACTTTTCAGAATATGGGCCCAGGGTCATGGTTGTCGTTACTGACAGCGTAGACTACTGGGATGAGTCTGTTCGTAATGACATTGAGGCCTGCACACGGGATTTAGAGAGCATTACCTATATAGACAAGAACCTCTCACTGTCATGGCTGAGAGTATACGCAGGAATTGCTGGAAGTGGTTTAATAAATATAAGCAATAAGGATCATTTCATTAATAACTTACCTGTACTATTCCACTTCTATCCCAGTTTTGAATGGGACATTAACAAGACTGCAGAAGGAATAGCAGCTTCTCGTTTCTTCATCCAGACAGTGAATGTCACCTCAGCCGTTGACGAGAAAAATCTGTTAAATCAGTTAAGAGACAGAGCCAAGCAGTGCACAGTTCCACTCATGGTGTACCATCCGGCATTCATCTACTACGACCAATACCTGGTAATAGTGCAGAACACCATTCAGAATGTTGTCATCGCTGCTGGGGCGATGCTCCTTGTCTCTCTTGTGCTTATTCCCAGCCCACTGTGTTGCTTGTGGGTGACTTTTGCTATAGCTTCTGTTATCGTTGGTGTTGCTGGTTTCATGACGTTTTGGGACATCAGCCTCGACTCCATATCCATGATTAACCTGGTCATTTGCATCGGATTTTCAGTAGATTTTTCTGCACATATTTCCTATGCCTTTGTTACGAGTGGAGAGTCGTCAGCCAATGAAAAGGCAATAGGAGCTCTGCACCAGCTTGGTTACCCAGTGTTACAAGGAGCAGTATCTACTGTGTTAGGAGTAGTTGTCCTGGCTGCAGCGAAAACCTACATCTTCAGAACGTTTTTTAAGATCATGTTTCTTGTTATTTTGTTTGGGGCTGTTCATGGTCTTGTGTTTATTCCGGTATTTCTAACCTTTTTTGGATACTTTGGCAAATCACTCCCCATTACTGAAACTAAAATGCTAGATCTTAGATCCTTTTGCGAATCTGTAATTCAGTACGTTAGGTTCAGAGAAAATGAAGACTGCCCATAACTTAAATGTAACATCTTACTTATTTATGTTATGTAGATTAAAATGCAGTGACTTCCAGAGAATTTAAGAAATGAAGGATCGGAAAGATGGAATAATAAATACGACTGAGAGACAAAGGTTTAAGAAAAGCCAGGCATTAAGTAACAGAAGAAGTGAAAGTGCACAGAATGGATTTACATTTTGTCACTTTTTGTGTGCTTGACTTTTTTTTACCCTTATTGGTGTTAGAACTTTTTTTGTAAGTTAGTTACTGCAACACTCAAAACCTGTAGAGAAGACAAACTGATGAACATCAGCTGCATCTTTTCTTAGGGTGCTGTTTTCTTGCTAAGTGTAACCAACATGCAGCTTTAAGAAGATTAATGAGTTTCCAAAAGGATATGCTGTAGAGGATTGGCCTTATGTGGACCTCCTGAGTAACCATTGCAGTAGATAGCGTGCCATGGCATGGCACAGGAAGGACAGCCCAGAACCATGCAGAAATTAAATTCTTGCGATGCCACAGGGATTCTGTGAATTCCAGGTCTGCCAAAGTAATTTTCCATGAGATTTCTGTGCAGTTTTGCTGAGGGCAGCTCAGCAGAATATATTCACCAGTCCCAGCACTGCCAGGCCAGCCAAGCAGCCCATGCCACCTTTACTGCTGCTGGTTTCAGTAACACAGGAAAGCTGGTGTCCTGGAGAACAGCAAAAGCATCTGACATCTCCCAGAAGAATAAGGAAAGCATCACAGCTGGAAGGGAGATGTGCAAGGCTGAGAAGGTCATCTTATGCTCTTTTCATTTCCAGTGGAGAAAAGCAAGGCTTGTAATTTCAAGTCCTGTTCCTGTTTCTGTACATAGGCTTCACTTGTGGTTCACTGCCACAGAAGTTCCTCTCTCTTAATTGACATGAAAGGAGCTCTTAAACCTGATTTAGATGTGGATACCCGTGTTCTTAGTCAAAGGAACACATCAGGCCCAGGCAAAACTTACGGATGAGATCCAGGTTTTAGTCCATCATTTCAGCAGGTTTCATGCATGCTGGGATAAATGCCCTGCCTTCTTACCACGTGTTCAATCACTGTTTCAAGCATTTCCACTACAGCCTCCCAGGTTTCACATCCGCATCTCCAGCTCCTGAAGAGTTCTCTGGAGTTGCTTTATATCACCACGGGGAGGCAAGGAAGCAAAGGGAAAGGAGAAGAGGAGAGGGAGGCACGGTTTGGCCCTGAAACAAGTAACGCAATGAAAACCAGAGCTGGCTCCAGTCACATCCTGGGCTAAGGTAGCCATCGTGCAAAGATGCCTTTCCCAGTCTGCCCTGTGGTAATTCTGAAGGCTTTGGACTTCTTTTTCATTTGTGACCAGGCACTGAGCTAAGAATGAACCTCTTTGCAATAAACCTGCATAAATAAACGTGTTTGGTTTTTGTTTTTTGTTTTTTTTTTTTCTGAAGGGTTTGTGCCACATGCAGCTTGCTGCTCAGTTGCTCGGCAGAGAGTCTGGGGATGGAGTGGACTTGGGGGTTCTCATGGGGCAGGGATGAAGATTTTGACAGTGCAAAGACTTTGAGAGTGCTTCCCACTGCAGCACTGCACAACCCTCATAGGGTCTGCAGAAACCAGAAAGAATCCAGACCTGAAGATAGCGTGAGGTGGGCAGCAGGCCTCCTGCAGTGATCAACCCTGCACAGTTGCATAGCAAGAATCCATCGCCATCCAGGAAGCACTCACATGCAGGAGGCACTGTTGTTGAGAAACGGCTCTGGAAGGAGCCAAGAGGATTCAGGAAGCTTACTGCATTTAGAGTCCTTGCAGCCTTGCCCAAAAATGCCCCAAAGGGAATCATACAATCATTATGTTTGGAAAAACCGCTAAGATCATCTAGTCCAACCATTAACCCAGTTCCAACATACCACTAAACCATGTCACTCAGCATGACATCTACCCTTTTGTTGAAAACCTCCAGGGACAGTGGCTCCACCACCTCTGTGGGCAGCCCATTCCAGTATCTCAGCACTCTTTCTAAGAATTTTTTCCTAATATCCATCCTTAACATCCCCTGGTGCAACTTGAGGCCATTCCCTCTCATCCTATTCCTGTTACCTGGGAGAAGAGGCTGACCCTCACTTTGCTACAACTTCATTTCAGGAAGTTGTAGAGAGCGATAAGGTCTCCCCTGAGCCTCCTCCAGACTGAACAATACCAGCTTACTCAGCCGCTCCTCATAAGGCCTGTGCTCCAGGTTCCTCACATCTTTGTTGCCCTTCTCTGGACACGCTCCAAGGCCTCAGTGTCTTGTACGGAGGGGCCCAAAACTGAACACAGTACTCAAGGTGCTGAGTATAGGAGAATGACCACCTCTCTGCTCCTGCTGGCTACACTGTTCCTGGAACAAGCCAGGATGCCGTTGGCCTTCTCGGCCACCTGGGTGCAGTGTTGGCTGGTGTTCAGCTGGCTGTCAACTAACACACCCGGATCCTTTTTCTCTGTACAGCTTTCCAGCCACTCTGCCCCAGGCCTGTAGCACTGCGTTGGGTTATTGTGACCAAAGTGCAGCACTCTGCACTTCATCTTATTGAAGCTCATACAATTGGCCTCAACCCATTGATCCAGCCTGTCCAGATCCCTCTGAAGGGCTTTGTTATCCTCAAGCAGATTGACAGTTCCTCCCAACTGGGTGTCATCTGCAGAGTTCCTGAGGGCACGCTCAATCCCCTCATCCAGATCATCAACAAAGATATTAAACAGGGCTAGCTGCAATGCCAACCCCTGTGTGACCCTACTAGTTCTCTGCCCTGGAAGGGAACTTACAGCCCATACCCTCCTCATTCTGCTGACTGAAAGAGAAGTGATGCTTTTTAGCTGCTTTCAGCTTTTCTTCCAAGCATGGCTCTGTGAAATGCTTAGTTTTAAATTAAGTTTTCTTTTTCCATAGTTTCCAGTACTGGATGCAAGCAGTGGAACACAACTGGGACGTGTAAAAATGAAGATGTTGCCAGTTATTTCCTAAAAGCATTCATAAAGTTGACATTTCAAGGGACAAGCAACTTGGAAAATCATGCAATTGATTTCTTGCATTCAGCTGCTTTCTACTGTTAATTTGAAGTATTAACAGAAAGCGGAGGAATAATTCCATTGGTTTCCTAGAGGGACAGGCAGCCTGTATTTTCATACACTGAGACATTATTTCTCCTAAACCTAGCACAGCTTATGTTCGTACTGTCCCAAACTCTCCAGCTACTTCTCCTTTATGGAGAGATGCTGAAGACAGGAGGGTTTATTTCTTTCTAACTCTGCAAAGAGGGTGTTCAAGGAACGCAAATATTGAACAGTCTCCTCAGTGATGCAACAAAACATCCCGGGAAGCATATTTAATTAAGCACAGTTGATTTTTAACCATCAGTCTTCAGAGTAAGCGCTCATGTCAACCATTCAACCAAGGTATTGTCAACTTGATAAATACAGCAGAATGAATTTTCTTGCTCGATACAGAGCTGAGAGTGCAATGAGATTATGAACCAGCTGTTCTGTTTTACCTGACTGCTATTTATAGTATATAATATATAAAATACAGTCAATAAAAGTCTTTAAGAAAGGTGAGCTTGAATTATCCAAGCCATTCCTACTGCAGTCGTTCTAACTGTCATCATCATTCTAGTGTTGCTGTAGATTTTAATTATTTGTATGCATCTAAGAAGGTACATTTCACAAGCTCTAAAATAACTCTCTTTCATCCTGAGTCTACTGCTGTTTTCTGTAATACAGCTTCAGGCAGCAAATTGTAAACAGATATTTTCTCCAAATAACCTTCAAGGCAACTCAAGTCCTTCTTCACTCAAGTTAGTGGGAACTGACACAGCAACTATAGCTCTGCTTACAGCACTGCTTCTTTTCCAAAAGAAGCTACAAGTTAAACATGGATTTGAGCCATTTCCAAAGAAGCAGATTCACTCTGCTGAATCTGGTCTGTATGGTTGTTGCAGTCTAAGCTGGCAGCAGCTGAACACTGCACAGCCCTTTGCTCACCCCCACCTCCCAGTGGGATGGGGAAGAGAATCGGAAAAAAGTATAACTTGTAGGTTGAGATAAAAACTATTTACTAAGGCAGAAAAGGAATAAAGAAATAACAGTAATGATAGTTATATATATACATATACACCAAAACAAGTGGTGCACAGCTCAATTGCTCACCACCTGCCAAATGATGCCCAGCCAGTCCCATAGCAGCAGCTATCCCCCACCAACTCCCCTTAGTTTTATAGTTTCTTCACACTGTCATATGGTATGAAATATCCCATTGGCTAGTTCAGATCAGCTGTCCTGGTTCCATTCCCTCTCAGCTCCTTATGGCCCTCAGCCCTTCACTGGAAGGACAGCACAAGAAGCTGAGAAACTGAAATGTCCTTGGCTCCATTCAGCACTGCTCAGCAAAAACTAAAACATCAGTGTGCTATCAACATTGTTCTTCTCCTAAAGGCAAAAAATAGCATCACACTGAACACTATGAAGAAAAACAACTCTGTTCCAGCTGAAGCTAGACAGTGGTCCTGGCCACAAAAGGAATCTGCATTGTCCCCTTAGCTCTATCTAGCAGCATTGGCCACCAGAGTGGTGAAAACACAGGTATAGCTGTCCTGTGCCCATCTGCCCTTGTATCAGGTGTTTTTATCCAATACCAGTTGAGAGGCATAGAAGAGTAACAACAGTAACAAAAAACAGTAAAAAAAGGGATGAGGAAAGCCTCTAAAATAAAAATTGCCCAGATAATTGTGCATGAGAGACATTCCTGTCATCATCGCTATCTCTGAACCTTCCCGGTCTTAAAGCCAAGGAGGATAACCAGACAAAGCATGGGAGTAATTTCCTAAAAAATCTAGAGAACAAAGCTTACTGGGCAGACTTCTGCAGCTCATTAAAGCCAATATTATTTACTTCCCAGAGAACAAGATTAGTGTCTCCATGTTCAAAATCCAATGCAAAGACTGAGATCACAATAACAGGTTTATTCATTAGGAAGTTGATTCACCTTGTTCTCTGGGTGGTTCTTACCTCGATCATAATATCTTGCTACTAACTCTTTCAATTAACACTTCCATAACATGAATTGTGTCTGCTTCCAGAAATGTTCAGTACTACTACCTATTAGCTTAAAAAGTGGAACTAATGATTTTCTCCTTGCTTCACATATTGAAATAAAAATGTAATATGTCACAAATCACAGAATGGTAGGAGCTGAAAGGGACTTCTGGAGATCATCAACTTCTGCTAAGCAGGTTCCCTACAGCAGGTTACACAGGAAAGCTTCCAGATGGGTCTTGAATATTTCCAAAGAAGGAGAGTCCACAGCCTCTCTGGGCAGCCTGTTTCACTGCTCTGTCACCCTCATTCTTTCTCATGTTCAGACGGAACTCAGTGTTTCCAGTTTGTATCCCTTGCCTCTGCTCCTATCACTGGGCACTGCCAAAAAGAGTCTGACTCCAGCCACTTGATTCCTACCGTTTAGATATTTATAAGCTTTAACAAGATCCTCTCTCTGTCTCCTCCAGGCTGAACAGCCCCAGATTTCTCAGCCTTTCCTCATAAGGGAGATGCTTCAGGTCCCTCATCTTCTTTGTGGCCCTCTGCTGGACCCTCTCCAGAAGTTTCCTGTCTTTCTTGAACTGGGGAGCCCAGAACTGGACACAGCACTCCAGATTTGGCAGAGTGACCTGTTGGCCACACACTTTTTGATGTACCCTAGGACACCACTGGCCTTGGCCACAAGGGCACACTGCTGCTCATGGCCAACCTGTACCCCACAAGGACACCCAGGTCCATCTCTGCAGAGCTCCTCTCCAGCAGGTCAGCCCCCAAGCTGCATGCATTTATTCCTCCCCAGGTGTAGGACTCTACACTTGCCCTTGCTGAACCTCATCAAGTTCCTCTCCATCCAACTCCCCAGTCTGTATAGGACATGTTGAATGGCAGCACAGCCTTCCAGTGTGTCAGCCACTCCTCCCAGCTTTATAACATCAGCAAACTTGCTAAGGATGGACTCTACTCCATCATCCAGGTCACTGCAATCCCTGGGGAGCACTGCTAGTTACAGACCTCCAACTAGACTGCACCGCTGATCACAACTTCAAACACTGCATTAATTGGATTTCCTTACACCTTGGCAATAAATTGAACCAGTGGCAAGAAATCACAATTCTGTGGAGGATTATTTTCTTCATATTTTGAATATTGAAGAATATGAGCTTCCCCAGTACTGAGCAAATATTTCTCAGTTCACCTAAGATACAATTCACAGTCTATTTCATTTCTCTTGGGTTCTTAGCCCAGCAAGCAGCTGGAAGGGAAGGAAAAGCTATCCAGAAGCAACAGGATAGCCTGGGAGAAACACAGAAACAGCCTGCATTGCTCCAGGAGCAGTGACAGAGTCCTGCATGCTCTTCTGTACTACCAAATATCATCACTGGAGCATGCAAACAGGCCCTTGCAGATCTTGCTCAGAATCCTGAATTGGTTTCAGTGTTCTTTTTCTTCATCAGCTGCTGTCAAACATGAGCTAGAAGAAAGCTGCAGCTGCCCTTTCTGCCTGGAAAACTGTGTTCCGTTCATAATCGGGACTGTAATTAGATAAATTACTTGTTAAAGAAGTCAGTATCTATGTTTCACAGAAAGCTTTTAGTGACAATGTTGTTCGGTCATTGCAATTAACCTCAGGTAGCATTAACCACCTGGGGTGTATTTTTAAAGGTTTTGTGCTCTCAGTCTCCAAACTCTCAATCCTGTTATCGGAGGAAGGATCCCATTAGCAGGATGCATGTTCAGTAATTAGATAATCACGTCCCTAGCGCAGTCTGTGGAAAAATATTAATTTTTCCACTCAGATCCTGAGATGATACGTGTAGCCAATCTGCAAAGATGCTTGCCTCCCCTGATCTGAGTATACCATAGATGCAATTAGTCAGATGTTTTCCACAGCAGTGGCATAAATTAATGGGAAAGAGATAGAACTTTTATTTGGAAAATGTGCTCAGAGCTGCACGGTTTGCATTCTGCCCCAGGCAATTTGTCAGAGCATCTCTTTGTTGTGTGAAAGGACATTTTGGGCTGAATAAACCTCTGCCTTTTACTTGTATTGCCTGGATCATGTAATGCATGATAATATGAGAACAATTTCATGGGAACTGATGGGATGCATCCAGAGGGATTCCTGAGGTTGCAGAAGGAACTGGTGGACGAGTAGCTTAGGAAAATGGTCTAGTTTAGCTTGGAGAAGAGATGGCTTCAGGGGACTGATCTGTTGACCCTGAAAGTGATGTTCAGTTTTCTTTTTAAAAAAGTTACTATTTTCATTTATATGCTCTTTCATAAAAGAAAACTAACAAATACTCCTGTTTTACAGACAACTTTTAACATTTTTGTATAAAAGGAATACAAATTCTAAATTGTTGAAGAAGAAAAGTCATTCAAAAGATGTCCAATTTATAAACCCTTGATAAGAATCAGAAAATTACTGTACACCAAAAAAAGTAACAATGACAAACAATTGGGATAATGCAGTGTTGCTTTACATAGACATTCATCATTTAAAACAGTGAACTCATCATTTCAATCAGGACATTAGTAGGGCTAAAAAATACATAATGTGACTTTAACATACAAACTCATCAAATGAAATTCTGTATAGCCTACCTATTTACGGATTAAAATATTGAAAATGAAGGTAAAAGAGATTGGAAGCATAATGTCATACCACTATCCAAAAGTAACAAAGTTAGTGCAATGGCAGGAGAAACTGGCGTGAGTTTTTCTAGGACAACACAGAAGATCACATTCAGCATATGTGCATGTTCTAACTTGCCTTTGCCATGACATATTCTGAGATCCTGCAAAGAGTCTACTCATCTTTGCACAATTATTGAAGGAAATGATTTCTATAGCCGGATCTCATGTTCTCCACTTGCAACTGCAGACGTTTTTTCCTCTACAATTCCATCTGCATTGGTTGCTTCTCCTAAAACTACTACTAAACTTGACAGAGTGGTGTGAGGATCAAGTAGTTTCAGAAGAGGTATGTCCACCTTTCTTTCTTGAAAGACGCGGTTCTGAATTGTCATAGCTAACATAGAGTCTACGCCCAGTGATGAAAGTGGTGTATTCATGGTCAGTTCATCTGGGCTCAGCCCAGTGAGGTCAGCCATCAGTGAGGTAATATAGTCTTCAGACTTGACTGAAGCAGTATCCTGGACTTGAGATTTCTCAGAGGTTTCAAGCTTGCTTCCAAGTTCTTCTGACATGAGTGATAAAAAACGATTTTTGACTGAAGTAATCCGAGTAAAAACATGATTAAATAAAGTTTTAACATTTAATTTGACAACAGCTTGCTGAGGATTATTTGAAAGTAAGCTCTTCTTGAGATACTCATGAATCTCATGCACTTCCAGAATATCTATGCCCTTGGATCCCAGAATGTTCTGAATCTGGTTTTGATTAAGCAATATGCCGAGGTTCAAAGCACCCCAGTTAATGGATTGGCCCGAAAGACCACAGTTCCTCCTGTAGAGGCAGAAGACGTCCAGGAAAGAGTTTGCAGCTGCATAGTTTGCCTGCATGGAGTTTCCTAGAAAGGAAGTAACAGAGGAGTAGCACACAAAGTAGTCAAGCTGCTGGCCTCTTGTAGCCCAATGAAGATTTAGAGTCCCAGCTACTTTGGGGCTCAGCACTTTCTGAAAGTCAGCAAACTTCAGAACTTCCAGACGACCGTCGTGTAAAACAACAGCACTTTGAAAGACACCTCTGATTGGACATCCTTCAAATAATTTTTCAATGATCTGGAAAGATTCCTCAACATCACTGGTCAAAGTAATGTCACACTGCACAAACACTATTTTGCTGCCTTCATACTTCAACTGCAAATCCTTCATCTCTTCTTGCTTCTCCTTGCTCGGAATTTTCCTGGAGAGTATTGCAATACACCCTCCTCCATTAGCCACTATGAATTTCACAGTTTCAAAGCCCAGGCCAGTGAGCCCCCCTGCTACTACATAAACAGCATTCTGCTTAAATATCTTCTTCTCAGATTCATACAACGGGATATCTGAAACAACAGCGATGTCCTTCTGCTTTCTCAGTACAGCAAGTGGGACAGATTTGCAGGTAAACGAGCACATCACAGACTGCAGCCTTTCAAAGTTCTCAGTTTGCTGAAAGACAGAGCCTGGTAGATGTCTAAACCGTTTCATATCTAAAGAACACATCCACACTTGCACAGCCTTTTGGAGTTGCTTTAGAGATGCCTTCTGGAAGATACTGCTAAGGATGAGGATATGAAAGCTGATATTTTCATGATCAAGTCCACTGACATTCTGAATACATTCCGATTGTTGATGACCACATACTATCACCACATCTTTCAGACAGTACATGTGGGCCAAATCCTCCTGAGACAGTCTGCCTACTGGAGGAAGAACAACAAGGGCGTTGCATGCATTTATATACTGCAACATGTCAGGAGTGGGCCTTGCAAGTACTGTTTTCCAGCCCACCTCTTCTGCTGCCACAGAAAGAACACGGCATAAAACTGATGAAGGTTCTGTAGAAATAATACCCAAAGTTCTGCCATGTTTCCCCTTGGGTAACCTCTGACTTAAGATCTCCCATGCAACGATGAAGTAGGACACACAAGGGACGGTTTGAAAGCATGGAAATTTCTTTACATTTAAACAAACTGTTGCTGGCACCTGAATTCTGGATGATGCAGCAGCCGGATAACATGAAACCACGCGATCACCCACTTTAACCTTCTTCACAGCCGTGCCTATTGCTGTGACTGTGCCACTGAAATCAAGAGCTAAGAGTCTGTGTTTGTCTGCCGCTTGGGAATTCCAGTAGAGTGTATTACCAAAGTTACGACTGGAAACACTAATGGGAAAATAATCTTCAGAGTGGATACATATCTTATCCACTTGAATCTCAACACTTTGATTTTCCAGCTGAGGAGCAGTGCTGGTCAGTAGTTCAGCAGACAAGTCTTTTGCTGAGTATGGATCAGCAGTGTACAAAGTGAATGTTTCTGAATTCTGGAGAGACCTTACATGCTGGCTGTAATCTGCATCTACAAAAGGAGTGCGTCTGATTTCAGATGCGTAAATTCTTCCTTGGCTGATGTAGACTTCTGGATAATCCTTACCTCTGTATTTGACAAGGACATCTGATAATGCTGAGATGTCCAGGGAGCTGGGAGAGCTGAGGTCGATTATCTGAAACGTAATTTCTGGAACTTCAACAATACAAGTTCTGGTCATGCCATGCAATGCAAACCCACAGTTAACGTGGTCTACATTTCTTTCTGTTGTTCTGTAGCTGATCACTCGGATTGAACAGCGAGATCTTTTCTCTCTTAATGCCACGATAACTTGGCGATAGGCTTCACAACACTTTGAGAGTTGGTCTACCGCTTTACTTGGGAACTCTTCATTCACCTTTTGAATTCCCCACAGGAAGAGAACTTCATCGTAATCCTCAACCTCTGCTTTCATCTTATTCCCTGCGTGGACTTCCAAGAGGGATTCCCAGTCTTCATACATAACATATCTGGAATCAGGATGCAAATATTTTCTGAGCTGCTCAGCTATCCCAAATTTGTCAGCAAACACTAGGACTCTAGGCACTGCTTCTAAATGACCAATCGTCTTTGATGGAGAAACTTCTGACCACTTGTTTTCAAACATGAACTCATTGTCTCTGGAAGACAATGGTTTCATGAAAGTGATGGCAACACGCTTGAGTTCAGCCAAAACGGACCCGTGTTTGTCCATGAAGCATCCACAGACCTCAAAGTAGTTCCCAATGGATTTGCTTGTTCTCATATATATCATCATTTCTTCCTCCAGAGGTCGCAGCACCACCAGGCTGCCTATCCCTGAAGGAAAGCCTGCTCTGGACTTCTGCGTGCTCGAGATCATGACAGCAGTCATCTGCATAAAACAGTCCAGCAGCACTGGATGGATACAATAGCTGTACATCTCTCTGAGAGTCTCCTTGTTCACCTTGATGCTTGTTATAGCTTCCTTTAGTTCCTGGCAATAATGCACATCCCTGAGTTGCCTGAATATGGAGCCATACTGAAAGCCAGTCTGAGACAGCGCTTCATAGACCTGCTCTGTGCTAATCACTGACGTGCATCTGTGATAGACCTCTTGGAAGGAGATGGTGCTTTCTTCCACAGCACCCTCAGGCACCTTTCTAACTTGGCCTGAAGCATAAACTGCGTTGGAGGAAGACAGTATCTCAAAGGCTGTCACTGCTTTTTGTGGACTCAGCTTGATATTCAAGACTTGGGAACTCTGTGTGAGAACACACGGCGCTGAAAAACTGAAGCTCATCTGGCAAGCACTCAGAGGCATTTTAGGTCGTGAGCTGCTCATCACGCAGGCCAGACCAAGCTCCACATAAAAAGCACCGGGAACTAAAGCCACACCGTTGTTCTTGTGCTCATATAAGTAGGATGTGGTGTCCTGGGAGAGCAGGCAGCCAAACTCCGTGTTGTCACTGTTGATTACATAAATCAAAGGATGACCGGAGCTGACATCACTTTGCTTTGCTTGTTGATGGGTATCCAGCAAGGGCACAGCTCTTTTACGATCAAATTGATACCGTGGAATGGTCACTGGAACGCTTTGATATCCATCATAAAAGTGCTGCCAGTTGGGATTATAGCCCAGTTCAAACAGATTTCCTACCAAGCTAAAGAGTGCCTGATACTCTGCATCAGACTGCAAAGAAGGAAACACCGTAGTGACTTTTCCTAGAGTCTCTTTGATATTGCGCTACAACACAAAATGAGGACTTATTTCAACAAAAACTACATTTTCCCTGTCTCTAGATGCAGTTTCTATGGCTTGAGTGAAAGCAACAGGCTCACGAGTATGCTGGGCCCAGAATTTGCCACGAGTGAAGTCATTTGCAGAAGCAGCTGCCCCAGTCAGTGTTGAAATTACTTCAACGTCACCCTTCTGTTCTTCTAAAGGCTCTATGCTCCGCTCCAGCTCCCCAAGTATCACATCCATGCTAGGGCTGTGGTAGGCAGCTGGGACATTTAAAACATGAAGAAAGATGTTTTTGTGGCTGAAAGTTTCTGCTAAATCTTTCTGGACCAAGTCCACATCCTCTGGATTTCCAGACAAGGTGCAGGAAACTGGGCTGTTGAAAGCTGCAATGCACACTCTTCCCGAGTAGGAATGCAAATGTTCAGCAATCTCTTGAACGGGGATGTTTCCAACCACCAGCATTCTGCCCCTGGCAGTCTTTGCCTGCAGCCTGCTCCGGTGATATATCACTTTGACCGCATCTGCCAGGGAAAGGTACCCAGCAAAATGTGCTGCGGCAACTTCCCCCACGGAATGGCCAACTGCAGCAACTGGCTTAATGCCCCAGTACTTCAGAAGAGAAGCTAAGGCAACCTGCAGCGTAAAAAGCATGGGCTGGGAGAGTTCTGGATTCAGCAACTCCTTCGAGCTGCGACCTCTTGCTGGCAGAAGGCTGATGGGAGCATGTTTCTGAAAGAGCACTTCTAATTCCTTACACTTGTCTCTGAACACCGGCTCTGAGCTAAGCAGTGCCTCACTAAACTCCTTCAATGTTACGCCGTTGCCACAGAACACAAACACCAGTTGAGGCTCCACCTTCGACACGGCAAAGTCAGTGCTTGCTGCCGACATAACTTCTTGCTGCAAGTGCTGGAGAGAGTCTGCCACAAATGCCTTTCGGTACCTGTAGTTGGCGTGGCTTCTTCTGCAGGCAGATGTGTAGGCCAGGCTTGGGAGAGTTACGCAGTTTCTTGTGCTCAGATGCTCAGCCGTGTCTGCCATTGTCATCTGAAGGGACTTAGCTGATGCTGCGGACAGCAGGACTAATTCCAGAGGCCTCTTCAGGGCAGGAAGAGGCTCTGGCTGCTTAACCTGCCTGACTACAACATGGGCATTGGTGCCTCCAAATCCAAAGCAGTTGATGCCGGCTACTCTTCCGTACTCACTGGAATCTTCCCAGGGCTCAACCGCGGTGGGAATGGCAAGGTTTAACTTCTCTGTATCGATGCTGCTCATCTCCTTTGAGTAATGCAAAGATGGAACAATCTTCCCATGATGCATCATCAGAAGCACTTTGATCAAACCTGCTGCTCCAGCAGCTGATTCAGTGTGGCCAATATTTCCTTTCACCGAACCAATTTTCAGAGCGGGAACTTGCGAAGGTCTGTTTTTACAAACGACATTACCAAGGCTTTCCGCTTCCGTGGGGTCTCCAGCAGCAGTTCCCGTCCCGTGGGCTTCAATGTACTGCACAACTGAGGGATCTACATGACCTTCATAAATGCTGCGCAGTAACTTCTCCTGCTCTATTTGGGACGGCCTTGTGATTGGCGTTATAGACCTACCATTCTGACTGACTGCACTGATGTTTATAACACCCCAGATTTTGCTGTGGTCTTCCATTGCCTGTTTCACGGAAAGAGAAAATCATCTTTAATCATCTCGTGCTTTATCTATCTGTGAGAAAAAGAACCCAAACCAGACAGACGGTATCAGTAACCTTCAATTTGTGACATCTTTCCCAGTGCAAGAGAAGTGCATAAATGTTTTCTTAATGCCAATAGTAAGCTTGAATTAGAAAAGCTTTTTGCTACGGAAATTACGAGAATTGGAAATACAAAATTCAAGTAAGAAGCCAGGCTTATTTTAGGTTTCTTCACAAACAATCTTACCTTTTTCAGTGGTTTGAGGAAAACAACACCACAGCCTTCTCCCCTTCCGTAGCCATCTGCCTTTTTGGAAAAAGGTTTACTCATTCCATCTGGAGAGATCATTTTTGCTTTACTGAGAGACACAAAGTTGCGGGGATCTATTATGCTGTTCACACCACCGCAAATAGCTGCCTCACAATCTCCTGGAGTAAAACAGAAACATATTCCAGTTGAGATGTTCAAGGTCACAGAAAGAAACACATTAACTATAACATAGTTGATTGAAAAGACAGATATTCCAGAAAGACTTTAGTGATACTAAAAGTTCGTTGTGATATTTTAATTGTTAAGATTGGAATCTGTCATTGTGATTGGTTGTTGAAAAAGTACCCACAACAGTTATCTAAAATTACATCAGGATATGCTAGAGAAAGTAACAGAATTCCTCACAGCAAAAAGATTACTGCTTCTGCAGGTACAGTGCCTATTTCTGAGGCACTGGAATCCAATAAGGCACGTACTGGTGAACATGAAGGTATTAATCACATCTCAGGAAGAGTAAAAACATGAAATATTAATATCTCAGCAATTTCATACAGCATTAATCCTAATTTCTTTGCCTACCATCTCCTCAGTCCCATTACCTGATTTAATTGCTCGCAAGGCGTAATGCAGGGCAAAAAGAAATGATGAACAAGCTGTGTCAATTGTCAGCGATGGTCCAGTCAGATTAAACGTGAAGGAGACCCTGTTAGCAGCTATGCTCATTGCTGATCCTGTACCAGCATAATGATTTATTTCACTTACTGATTTGCTTCTTAAGATTTCAAAGTCTCGATTCATAAGGCCTGTAACAATACAAATACACGTCATGTTACCCTGAGTGAAGAAAAGGAATGTATAGCTCTGAACTGACACCGTGTTTTGGTTTTTCTGTTTCACCATTAACCTACTTAGCAACAGGACTCCTATGGCAAAGCTTTTTCTACTCAAGTCAAAAGACAGTAAATTACAGGCTTGTCCTGCTGGCTTAGCTCACTGTATGACACAATTAAGGTATACATAACCTGTTTAGATCCCTGAATTTCAGTTTAAGAGTGGTTGGTTTGGCTTATCTATGACAATAGATACTAACAGGTTAGAATGAGGACAGCCAGACCAGAAACTTACAGAGCATTACCTTCATTTCCTCAGATGCTCCAAATTAAATATCACAGTGAAAGCCGTATCAAGTGTCCTTCACGTATCTTTAGTTTGCTCACTGTGATCCAATAAGTTAAGACAGAAGTAGAAAAGAACAGGACCTGTGTCTGGGGGAGCATTTGAACCCCCTCCCTGGGAACACACATGCTTGTATCATAGGGGATCCCAAGTCCAAAGGCATGTGTGGAAAATGCAATACGGAGAGCAAGGAATCATCCCCTCAGTGTAACAAGAGCATATCCCAGACCAAAGAGCAACAGAAACATCTTGTCCCTATCCTTTTATCAGTCTAACTATCCTGGACAACTCTAGAAATAGACACACACTACACCAACCAAAAATGGATTAGCTCCTTGGGACAATCAGCAGTTGGACAAGTGCACCACGGTAGCATACTAACTACATGATGATGTCTGGCACTTTCAGATGATCTTAACCTCAAAAACACCTTAACCACTGGTATACTGATAAATACCAAGGTGTCAGACTGGCTTTAGAGTATCAGTCTTGGAAAGGGCTTGGTGAGGTGGAGACTTTAACTGTTTTCTGTCAACACCAGTGCATCAAGATATTAACGGGGACATCTAAAAGTAGAAGTGTTAATTATATAATGAACTTCTAGAGTGACCTAACAGTCTGTCTTCACCAAAATTTTCCAGTAGTGTCATAATACAGTAGCCTTAAGGTCACCTATGCAGTTTACAAAGGGATGTTCCATTTTTGTGAGGGTAAAAAGGACATTCTTCACCATGAAATTATGTCTTACCAACAAAAACACCTGTTTTGGTGCCACTGATGGCTTCTACAGGGACTCCTGCATCCTCTAGCGCTTTGTATGTGCATTCTAAAAGTAATTTCTGTTGTGGATCCATGCTTTCAGCTTCCACACTATTAATTCCAAACAGGTGGTTGTCAAATGTGTTAAATCTAAAATAAACAGAACGAAAAAGAGCACAGTATTAATAAAATATTCATTTAAATCTAGACAGATTATTACCCAATATTTATATACACATAATTCACCAGCATGATGAAGGACTGACTCGAGTCGAAAGGGAGAAAAAATATTTTCTTAATTTATTTTTGTTACATGACAGAACAAGCCCAGGGAAAAGCAGGATTGATTACGATCCAGTTCTGGATTCTTATGATACTGTTCAAAAGAACAGTACACCTGCACGAGCAAATCAAGCATAAGATCCCCTTCTTGACCATCTAGCAAATGCAGAATTTCTTACTTTGTATTAAAACTGTCACAGGTTCATTTTAATTAGAGCTACTTGCCCCTGCAAGAACAGGATTAGGGCCTAAGGTCCAGCAGATCTGGTCAACCTTCAAACTGAAACTGGGCAAGACTCATCAGGCAGATTGTACTCAGAGTCCATACTCTGCCACCTTCTTCCTCAGGCCATAAGCAGGCTTTACAAATCCTGTGGCAGGCTGTAGCCCACCTCAGATCTGAAATACACACCTTTGTACATAATGCATGTGTACATGTGCATACCCAAAGTGCACACACATCCACTGCATGACTGGCTGTGTCACAAGACACGACATGTATGGACACACAAGCTGCATTATGCATTTTAATATCATGGCCTGCAAAGAAATGTGCTCATAACTGTCACGTTGCAGGAATTCCTGCAATTTGAAAACTGCAAGGTCATTGGGTGAGATGAAAGAAAGCCTGTTTCTGCATCCAATTTATAACATCTCCCTGTGGCTTGCTCCCTCTGAAAGGCTGGA
>JACDJE010000698.1:17673-48176 GCA_016647715.1 Pavo muticus
CTGGATATTAGGAAATACTACTTCTCTGAAAGAGTGGTCAGGCACTGGAATGGGCTGCCCAGGGAGGTAGTGGAGTCACCGACCCTGGAGGTGTTCAAGGAACGTTTGGATGTTGTGTTGAGGGATATGGTTTAGCGAGAACCATTGGTGATAGGTGGATGGTTGGACTGGATGATCTTATAGGTCTTTTCCAACGTTAGTGATTCTGTGATTCTGTGAAAATGAAATATAAGTATTACTGTAATTATCTATAACCAACAGAAAATTTGTATGTGATAGCATGTCACTACAGTTATCACAGGAAAGTAGCAGATGAAGTGACAGGCTGGGTGTCAAAACATCTCCAAAATGCATCTAATTACTGAAAATACTGGTAATTTAGAGTACTAAAAACCAGTAGGTGACGATGTCATCATACCCCAGCATTGTATTATTTCACACACTGAGTCCATAAGCATGTGATGAATGGCTTTCAATTTCATGCGCTCCATTTCTTCTAAGTGAATTTGAAAGAGAAATCCAAGACGTAAGTGCTAACTTACAGTTTCTGCCTAGGAGTCAATGCAGTAAAAACACATCCCCTTCAGTGTTCACCAGTGCTATGTTTCTCCTTATCACTCCATGCTGGAGTTCCTTTTTGTCTTTGGCAAGTGGTCATACCTCACTGGAAGATGAAAGGTAGCACAGAGCGATGATAGTAAAAGACATGGGAGGCCAGGTCCTGACCCTGATACATGTCTCTCATATATCAGCTTTTATGATAACATTAACATGTCATCTCAGACTTGAAAATAAACTTACAGGTTGTCCACAGTGCCTAGTTAATCAATTTCCCTCTGCCTGCAGTGCAGAACTGATGGCCGTAGCCAGTTTATCTGAACTGCTGCTCAGCAAAGCCTGCAGGAGACAACACCAACGGCCCTGTGAGCACCTATCTTAGATTACACGAGCACTGGCCTTAGCCTTAGATATAAAGATAATGAGGCTGTGAATGCTCGCTCCTGACCAAGGCACTTTCTCCATTGCATACAACAAACAGGAGAGCCAGAGCCTCAGCCTGTGAGGAGCGAGATGGGCTCTACGTTTCTGCCAGCATGGGATGTCAGGTCTGGAAACTGTTGTGCACACCTGAAGGACTCAGGAGCAGCAGTGGAAGGAGGAGCACAGGCAGCCAAAATGGAAGGCAAGATGAATCACTAGTTTCCCGTGTAGAGATGGGTGACTAGCACCAAAAAGATGATTGAAGAGTTAAAAGGCAAAGAAAATACCAGTTCTCCTCCCACAACAATTCCCACATCTAAAGACAAATAATTGTAATGCACGGTTAGTGAAAGCATTCAGGGTGACACTCAGCCAGGAACAACGACAATTTACAGCCTTACATTGCTCCATATATTAGTGTGAGGAATGGGCAAGCATCTCTGGTGGATAGCTGCTCTGCATCCTCCTACCCTTTTAATTTTGCCATTGAATACATTCTGGCTCCATTAAAAAAAAACGTGATTGGACTAATTACTCCTTTCTCTTACTTGATTCAAATGTTTCCTTCTCTTTTTCTTTCTCTGGAAAGTATTAGAAGAGGGGACTGAAGTGGTCTCGGTCCAGAGTGCTGAAGAAGAAACTGAATACTATTTTTTCTGTAAGGTTAGGATTTTAAAAGCTCTGCTCAGGTCAGTGGTGTTCCATGTCACTAAGTAGCTGGTAGGAACAGGAAGCACCCCTACTTAATTTGTAAAAATAATTAGGAATTAATTAGCACAGCCGGACACAACAAATACAAACCTGAAATAGAGTCTACTGTCTTCAGCATGGCTAAAGTCCCAGTTTAAGCTGGGGAAGAAATGATTTTGTGTTTTTTTCTTCATAGCACCTGGTATGGTGCTGTGCTTTGGCTTCAAGAGAAAAACACTGTTAACACACTGATGTTTCAGTTGTTGCTGAGCAGCGCTGTACAGAGCCAAGGACATTTTAGTTTTCCAGCTTCTCATACTGTCCTACCAGTGAGGGGAGCTGAGAGGGCACAAGGAATTGGGAGAGGACAGAACCAGGACAGCTGACCTAAACTGACCAAAGGAATATTTCTTACGATATGGCATCATGAAAAAAATAAAAAGAAATAATAATAAAAAAAAAAACCTTGAGAAACTGTGGGGAGCTTCTTTCAGAATCTTGGAACCGTATTATTTAGCTCTTTACTTGCAGGATGTGCTCCCCGTTCTGTCATTTGCCATCACTGGAGGTTAAATTAATGTTGTCACTTTGCTGTGCTAGGTGATCTTGGCTTAGGATATGATAAAATTACTGGTCAGGAAACTAATCTGGTGCTTGTACTCAGCATTTCAGTCATCTTTGTGCTTCGGGAATCATATTTTGGAGCCTATTAATGATTACACTCTTTGCTTTGTCTTCTCTGGGAAACAGCTGTGAGGGAGAAAACACTTTCCACTGATTCCTCACCACCCCTTTCTCTTTCACATTTCATTTCTTCCCATAGGCTAGTTACAATAGCTTTTAAGAATTTTGAATATCCTTCGGATGTTCAAACCAGCATGTTACTACTGGTGTGTATTACAGGTTTCCTTTAAGATTCAACAAGATTTAAGAATATCACCCAGAGGTCTGCCCTGAGGCGGGATAGTTCTGGGTGGCAGGGAGTGTGGGATGGTGTGGGCAGAGTGGTGGACATCCCCGTGGTTTGGAATTTCACCCCTGAGCAACTGCAGAATCCTGAAAAACTAGCACAATATTTGGAAAAGTTCTGTTGACATCCTGACAGTTCTAGAGAGGAACAAAACACTGCAGTGTGCTGTGGCCTGGCCATGCTTACCAAACTCTCTTTAACAATATGATACTGTAAAGTGGTCGATCAGGAAACTAAGACTCAAGTTTTAGTGTTAGAAAGCAGGTATTCTTTATCATCAGTGCTGGATACATGGGTGATATTCTCCTCCTATCATTACATCAAAATCATTGATGAAGATATTGAAGAGCATCAGTCCCAGAACTAGCCCTTGGAAGACATCACTCATCACTGGTCTCCATCTAGACACTGAGCCACTGACCACCACTCTCTGGACTCGATCCTGCGGCCAGATCCTCACCCACTGAACAGTCTAACCATCAAATCCATATCCTTCCAATTTGGAGAGAAGGATGTTGTGGGGTACCATATCAAAGGCCTTACTGAAGTTGAGATAGATGACGCCATAATAAAATGCCACCAGCTTCATCAAACAGGATTTGTCCTCGATGAAGGTTCTTCCATATCATCTTCCTGCCTTCCATGTGCCTTAGCATAGCTTCCAGGAGGATCTGTTCCATGATCTTCCCCAGCACAGAGGTAAGACTGACAGGTCAGTCATTCCTGAGGTCATCCTTTTCGCCCTTCTTGAGAATGGGTGTGATGCTGCCTTTTTTCCAGTCAGCAGGGACTTCACCTGACTGCCACAGCTTTTCAAATATCACAGAGAGTGGCTTGGCGACTACATCAGCCACTTCCCTTAGGACTCTGGGATGCATCACATTGGGACCATAGACTTGTGGATGCTCAGGTTCCTCAGGTGGTCACAAATCTGATCTTTGCTTACAGTGGGAGGGACGCTGCTTCCCCAATCCTCTCCTACAAAAACAAACATTTGAGGGCTGTGCAGTGAGCAGCTGTTAGAGAAGACCGAGGCAAAAAATTTGTTAAGCACCTTAGCCTTCTCCTTGTCTGTTGTTAACAGCCTGCCTGTGCCACTCACCAGGGGGGTACGCCCTCCTGGAATTTCCTTTTCTGACTGAGGTACCTGTAGAAGTCTTTCTTGTTCTTCTTGGCATCCCTTGCCAAGTTTAGTTCAAATTGGGCCTTGGCTTTCCTGACCCATCGCTACACAGCCTAGAAGCATCCTTTTGATTTTCCAACAGTACTTGTCCCTGTTTCCACAGCCTGTGCATGTCCTTCTTGCACCTCAGTTTGACCAGTAGGTCCCAGCTCAACCACACCAATCTTGCCTTCCTTTTCTGACTTGCTACACCCGGGGATGGAGAACTCTTGTGCCCTGAGGAAAGCTTCCTTAAAGATCTGCCTGCTCTGCTCTGCACCCCTACCCATGTGGACAGTTTCGCAGGGTGTTCTGTTGATCAACTTCTTGAAGAGCTGGATTTTGGCTTTTCTAAAGTTTAGCATCTTTCAGCTGCTCTATTGGCCTCACCTTCAACCCTGGTATGTTGCCCCTAGGCTAATCGTTAGCAAGCCTGATTTTATCCCCTTCAACCTTCAAATCTAGTTTAAAGCCTTATTTACAATGTCTGCCAACTCCTGGGCCAGAATTCTTTTTCCCCTTTGAGACCTGCGGACCCCTTCTTTCACCAGCAGGCCTGGTGCTGAATAAACTGCCCCATGAAAGGAAAAAAATTCCTTCTATGTCACCAGCCTCTTAGCCAAGAGTTGATAAGGTGAAGTGGCTAGCTGACTTTGAAAATATGAAGAAAATATCTTTTCTCTGCTATGGACCTATGTCTCATCTGTGAAGAAAGTTCTGCGACTCAAAGAAAAAGAGAATAAATTTTCTCACCCACCCATACAAACCAGCATCTCAGCTATTAGAAGTAAGCATCCCTCTGCTTGGGAGAGAGGGTATGGTATGTACACACCACATGCCATGACCACTGCCCTCTGCAACCTCTTTAGGTGCCTGAACACCCTCTGGTGAAGAACCTTTTCCTAACACCCAGCCTGCTCCTCCCCAGATGCAGTGCCATGCCATTCCCTTGGGTTGTGCCACTGTTACCAGAGAGCAGCGGTCAGCATCTGCCCTTTGCTCCCCTCATGAGAAAGCTGTGGGCCGCCATGAGGACTCCTTTCAATCGTCTTCTCTAGGCCAAACAAACCTAGGGATCATAAGCACTTCTCATACATCGTGCCCTGCAGACCTTTCCCCGTCTTCATTACCATCCTTTGGATGCTTTCTAATGGCTTTATGTTATTCTTACACTGCAGCACCAAACCTGCACACGGTGCTTGAGGTGAGGTTGCATCAGCACAGAGCAGAGCAGAACAACACCTTCCCTCGCCTAGCTGGCCATGTGGGGCCTGATGCTCCTCTTCATTGAATCTCCCTACTTTGCACAGTGGTACAGTTGCACTGACACACCAAAAAACTGACTTCTGGTTTACACTTGAGTGAAAACAAATATTGAATCTAAAAATTATCTTGGGCAATTGTAAGAAGTGGCCTTTAATAATACAGAAACGTAGAAGGATAAATGTAAAATTGCGTATAAATGACTACAAACCTGCAGGAAACTCAGGTTCACCACTGCAGGGGAAAAAGGAAAGAAGAGAAACACGGCAACATGGCTGAACATATGTTTAGAAAAAAGAAGGAGGTATAAACTGAGTAAAATCTGCATGACACGTGAAGTCACCATACCAGCATTGGTAAGAACTCTTTTGGTAGGCTACATCTTCAGAGACAGTCCAGAGAACAACAAACCCATGAAAATATAGTCCCTGAGAAAGATCCAACAAATTGGGGTGTTTTAGACAGATGGAAACAGATTGAGGACATGCTGCTAACTGACAATTAGTTGTCCTATCATCAGTGTAATTATGGTAATTAGTATACAATGATGAAAGAAATTACTGATTGTTTCCACAAGTAAGGAATGCTCACGAGTGCCAAGAAGCTTACAAAGCACATCCAGCTCTTATTTCTGGAGACAGGTGGTAACAATAGCAATAGGAGACACATTGTCTGAAATGGTAGAGAAATGTTAATCGGCACTTACGTATTTTCAGTTGATGAGAGTTGGAATGATAGCAATAAAAACCCACAGACGTGGATTTATTATTTACCTATGCCTGCTAACGAGTTTAAGATTTAGAACAAAAACAGGTGGGTGCCAAGTAAGGAGCAGAGGTGGAGGTCTGTTGTGAGACCTTTCCTCACTTTATGAAGGCTGTCCCCTCCAGAAACCTCAGCAAAGAGCAGAAGACATGCTTTGTAGCCCTTCAAAGATGTGAATATAATTTAAGTTCTCGCAGAGAAAAAGTCTATAAACATCCAGAGCAGTGTTTTCAGACTTATGGTTTAATAAGAGGTAGTGCAATAGTGCAAAGAAAATTAACTTTGGTACAAAAAACATGTGTACCCTGATATTTACGTAGTAGAGTAGTACTAATAGTCTCATAAAATCCGGCTTTAGATCTTATGCTCATTCAGAATGTACCGTGCAGAGAAAGGAAAAAAATAAAGTCACATTAATCTTCACCTCTGAAAAGGATGGAAAATACAGAAACAAGTATATTTAGCTGGCAGACTGTCTAGTGGCCACCGATCTACCTAGGGAACAAATAGATAAAGTAGTATTTCCTTATGGGTGTCCTTTCTGCAGTTATTCTTTGACACTAATTGGAGCACCTGCCAAGTAAAGAGAAATCAAAATACTTAGGGGAATCAGCAAAGTTCTGGGTACATTCATCCTCAAATGTATTTCTTCTGTACTCCTCATCTCAAATTAAGGAAATTGTACAGCAAACAGGTTGTAGCTAATTTTAACTACACAACTTATAACTGGAATCCCAGTTTGAAATTGTTTGGACTGAATTCCTGGTTTCATACCAGCATATTCAGTACCAGAGCAAATACTGGTCTTCCCAAATGGCAAACAGTACATGCAGTTACTTTATCTAGCATTTTCACAGGATCACAGAATCATAGAACAGTAGAATGGCCCTCTGCCACTGGTCAGGGTTGCCACACACTTAGACCAGGGCCCCATCCAACCTGGTCTTGAACATCTCCAGGGATGGGGCTTCTCTGAGCTGCCAGGGCCTCACTGCCCTCTGAGTAAAATATTTCCATCCAACCTAAATCTACCCTCTCTTAGTTAGAACTATTCACCTTTGTCCTGTCACTATCAGACCATATAAAAAGCTGTTTTCCCACCTGTTTATAAGCTCCCTTTAAGTACTGGAGGGATGCAATAAGAACCTCCCAGAGCTTTCTCTTCTCCAGGATGAACAAGCCCAGATCCCTCAAACTTTCTTCATAGGAGGGTTGTTCCAAGCCTCTGATCATTCTTGTGGCTCTTCTCTGCACCCACTCCAACAGCTCTACAGCTTTCTTATGTTGGGGGCCCTAGGCCTTGATGCCTCCAAGTACTCACAAGGCCAGAGCAGAAGGAGACAATAATTTCTCTTATCCTGCTGTCATCACCCTTTTAATGCAGCCTGGGATACTGTTGGCCTTCCAGGCTGCAAGCATACACTGCTAACACATTAAGGTTTTCATCCACCACAACCCCCAAGTCTTTCTCTGCAGGGCTGCTCTGAAGGAGTTCTACTTATGTTTAGGATTGCCCAAACCCAGGTGCAGCACCTTGTATTTGGTATTGTTGAATCCCATTTGGTTCACATGGGCCCAATTTTCTAGCTTGTCCAAATCCCTTTGGCTGTCATCCCTTTCTTCCATTATATCAACAGCACCACTCAGCTTGGTTGTTGCATGCAAATTGGCTATGGGTGCCCTTGATCCCACTGTCTAGGTCACTGCTAAAGATGTTACAGAGCACTGTTACCAAGATAGGGATCTCGATATCAAGAATGTGGCAACCAGCACGCAGCAAATCTCATGCTATAAAGGAACTCAGATGCCTGACTAAGATACCACAAGACCACGAGCTTTCTGTTAAAACTTCAATGCATGTCTGCAATTCCATTTGAAAGTATAGAGTGATTACTTTTAGTCATATTCTTGAAAATCAGAGCCTGAAATGGGGGTACGCTAGGCACAGCATAGCCATATAGACAAAGTAAGTGATTCCCTTGCTATATTTAGCATGGGTGCAGCCTCACTTTCACCTCTGATATCATGGGACAACATAATAAGATAGAAAGCATTACTTTCAGAGCAGCTCTCATGTTACTGCTGGTGGACTGCCTCTTTGCTAAGGGATTTGCTCAACAGAATAGAAGTGGGAGCACAAGCCAACCTGAAGAGAATGGCTTGCACAGTGTGATGTGGCCAAGAATGGAGTCTATTGGATAGATGACACTCCTATGCACAGTTCCTGGAGGACAGAAATTGCACAGTGGATAATGCTCAGCTGCAATGTGCTGGCAGAGTTCCTGGAGCCTCACAGCCAGGAGGAAGCAAAAACTCTGGCAGCAGCTTGAGCTCATACGCTGCACAAGGCTCCTAGCGCTGTTGAACCTCAGTGCCTTGACATTCCTGTCCAGCTGTTCCTGCTCAACACAGCAGTTGCTGTCTTCCAGGAACTGTGTGTACCAGCACCAATCCAACAGACTTTGAGCTTTGCAGCCACACTGCAGCGTTTCAGAGCCTTAGCAATACCATGGTACTGGCCAACATACCTGGTGTGAGGGAATCTGAGCTCAGATTCATCCAAGGACTTATGAACTAGTCCAGGCTCAGTGAGCACAGCTTCCAGTCCTGCACTACATGCATAGTTCCTGGCAAGTATAAATATGCTGCCCCCAAACATGACAAAAGAAGATGAATCCAATTGGACAGTCCCTGAAGTAGACCTAAATCTCCACCTAGCCCAAAAAGCACTCATTTCACTTGCAAGTTCTCACTGACTAGATGCAAAATGCTGCCATTCAGGATTCATGCAAAAAATTGCTACAGGTCTTTCTCAGTGGCATAGAAGCACAAGGTATCTAGAAGAGAATGATCAGCACAGGGCAGCGGGGCCTCTAAGATCAGAGCCTCTCGGGTCAGCAACTCTGCACAAACTATTACACCCTTACTAACTAAGGGTCTCGATCAGCAAGGTGTCTTGACGTCAAGCTGTAAGGGATCTCCGCGCACGGGGCTCCAGCTCAAGCTGCTATCAGAGCTTGCTCTTTCTCGCGGCAGCCGGGCTGCCCGAACACAGCCGCTCGAGCAAGAGAGCACGACCCGTGGTGGTCGACTGACCTCTAGCGCCGGCGATTTTGCTGCGGGAGCCTCGCCGGCACACCGCGGCCGGGCGTTATCCTCGGTGCCATCCTCCAGAAACTGCGTTGCAGCGTTACCGACCCAACAGGTACCGATCTTAGAGCCACTCCGCCCTTTGCTAGCAGCTCTCTGCAAGGAGGCTCCTGCCTCCCTCTTCTGCGCTCCAGGGGAAGGTGACTGAATGTCGTGGTCAATGAGCTGCAGCAATGCAACAGTGCTGGCCAAAACGTGCTTGGTTGGTGTGAGAGAATCCAAGCTCGGGCTCATCCAAGGAGGCTCAACGATCACAGCTTCTAGTCCTGCACTTCACACATAGTTCCTGCACTTCACACATATTTCCAGGCAAGAGCAAATTAGCTGCCCCTAAACAGAGCAGAAAGAGGGTGGATCCAATTGGATGGTCCTTAAGATAGACAAAAATCTCCACCTAACACAAAACACACTCCTTTCACCTACTAGTAAGAAAACAACAGAATCCAACACACGCCAGCATCCAGTACTCATNCTTCCTTCCTTCCTTCCTTCCTTCCTTCCTTCCTTCCTTTCTTCCTTATTAGTATGCAAAGCATGTCCAAGTAGGGAATTATTTGTTCTCTCGTTCACTAGCTGGAGGGCTAATTCATTTCTGTTCTATTTATTTGCTCTCAACTGCAGTGGGGAACTCACCGTTAGCTGTTACAGCATTTTCTGCTCAGCTAGCCTCCTGGGACCAAGGCATTTTCATAAATTCTGTGAATGGTACTGAGGTTGCCTCTAATACTCCATCTGCCATTCTATTTTGCAAGCAAAACCTTATCCTACCACCATGTTCTAAGATAACATAATATCCTCATTAAATGAAAATGCAAAGAAAGCAAGCTAGATTGCTTTTGTGATTTTTATGCTGCTTTTTTTTTTTTTTTTTTTTTTTATTTAATAGAAAGAAAACCACTACCTATTACAGCCTCGTAGAAAAGCTACCATTGAAATATTGTAGGCACAAGTTAAGGAATGAGATATTAAATTTTTTCATGAAAAAAGATTACTCACTTGATATTATCACCCTCTGAGTAGTGGCATGGTATTACCATAGAGAAGAAGATTTGTTGATCTATTTGTGTTATAAATTTCTGGGATACAACTGCTCTTTTACTGCTGCTTTAGAAAATCTAAGGTGCAACATGTTACTACACTGAAAAAAAAGGATCAGTTCTTATTTGCTCATTCCCCTTTCCCATGCAGGCACTAGTCCCATGACATGCAGGGCCATTAACTAGGCAACTAGAGCTAAGCGTGGCCTCCATCAGACCAACCAAGATTAGGACACCATGAAGAGGGTGCAGAAAATGCAGAATGGGGGTGGGGGGCAAATGTCAGGTACTGAAAAACTGGGAGAATACCTCCACAGTGTCCCTGTCACAAGGGGACCTGGGAGCTGCAGAGTGGCCCACCAACCACTCTGGGGAAAACGCATCCAGGCAGATGTGGTTGCTCCCCTACAGGCCTTTTTCTCTATCGCTGGCAGCATGATGGGTGAGGAGAGCAAAAAATGCTGGCTACAAACCACTGATCAACAACACGTTGGTCCAGGTGCAGCAGTAATACAGCTTTACTGCTCGTGTGCACTGGAAACAGAAATGCACCACCATACCTCCAAATGGCAGAGGACCCCTAGAAGCTGTCTTACACCTTTCAGATCACACGTTATCTTTTCCTTTCTCCTGCTGTGGGTGCCAGAGCTGCAGCCTGCTCTTGCTGGAAATAGCACTGGTTTCTAAAGGTGGGAGTGTTGGCTCTGGAAAGAAGTGGCAGCTGGCACAGCCATTGGGAATTTGCCTTTGGGTTCCACTGTGGTCAGTAAACTTGCCATGGGCTACCATAGTTAAGCCCTAGAAGGAAATTCTGCACACTCACAGATGTTAATTCAGGTCTTTGTGCTGATACACAGAGCACCACTGAGAAAAAATTCTCCACCACGCTGAAAATCCACATGCCTGGAAGCACAAAAGGGATAATAATAAACAACCTTTAATTTGCGTGCCAGCAGAACATGTAGTCTTTTCTGTATGCTGTTAAAAACCTAGGGCATTTGCATTAATACAGAGATTACACACATAGATTAAGTGAAAATTACAAGGAAACTGCATAGTTCCTTTCCTCATAGTTTATGTATTTCCGCTTGCATCCCTGGATTAGCAGAACAGTTTGAACTGCAATTTTGGCCCAGCTTACCATCTGAATCTCTGTATTCCAATTTCAGCCTAATCCAGATTTGGACCACTGGGTCTAGAATTCAATGGTGCACTCACTGATTACACTGTGATCAGAATCTGCTCCATCAGAATTCATTTTCTTCATTTTTTGACTGCAATGTACTGTTCACAAGCATCAGGTTGATCCGAGCCCTCACTACAAGAAAAATACAAATAAAAACATTTATTCAGATATAACATAGCAAAAGAAGAGTTCGAATTTTCTAAGATCCAAGAATTGTATGTTCCCACTAGTTTTTCACTTTTTGTAACAGAGGGACATAACTATTCCAGCTGTGAAACTATTAATACTCCCCAGGAACTAACAACAATGAAATTACAAATGATATATATGATGAATAGTCATTATCACATAATTCAATGTCTTCTATTAATTCTGTGTAGGAAATGGGATGAGGTTTAATAAGACCAAATGTCGGGTCCTACACTTTGGCCACAGCAACCCCAAGCAACGCTACAGGCTTGGGGCGGAGTGGCTAGAAGACTGTGTAGAGGAAATGGACCTGGGGGTGTTGGTTGACGCTCGGCTGAACATGAGCCAGCAGTGTGCCTGGGTGGCCAAGAAGGCCAATGGCATCCTGGCTTGTANTCAGGAGCACAGAAGTGCAAACCAACTAGAAGATAACGGCTTGCACAGCGTAGCGTGGCCAAGATCAGATAAGTGACGCTGCTACCCGCGGTTTGTAGGGGACGTGCGCGGATAACGCACGGGCACAGCGCCCCAGCAGGGCTGCCGCGGCCCCGCAGCGAAGCTGAGCGGAGCTGTGCTGCACCGGCGACGCTAGAGGTCACTCCAACACCACAAAATGCCCTTGTCAGTGGAATTACTGCGTCTCGGGTACCCACGCGCTTGTAAACTGCATAACCACAAGGAGAAGGCAGATCTAGATAGGCTGGATCGCTGGTATGAGCTTCAACATAGCACAGTGCTGGGTTATGCACTTTGTTCACAACAACCCCATGCAACCTCATGCAAACTTGGCCTGGAGGAGTTGGAAAGCTGCACAGAGGAAAAGGCTCTGGGGGTTGTTAATTGACAGCCAGCAGAACATGCACAGAAGTATGCCCAAGTGGCAAAAAAAAGGCCAGTGGCATCCTGCTTAATATCAGATATAACGTAATGAGAAGAAGCAGAGAAGAAATCCTCCCCTTTTAAGTGCTGAGCACCTCATTTGTCACTAGCAGACATCAAAAGTCAGGCAGATTCAAGTTCCCTTGCCCTCACAACTTCAGTTGAAAACATTACTGACTTTAGAAAGGAATCAAGAGAAATTTGAGATGCAAGTATATATCCTTACTAGTAAAAATCATGACACGTTTTTGGTCTCAGCTGAAAAGCATAAAGGCAATAGCAGGAAAAATTAAATCTTTTGCAAAACGAGACACCATTTTCAGCCTCATCTAAACAAATCCTGTGCCAATCCCACAGTGTGGGATAATGACATCTGGCACTGTGGTGGGCCAGTAGGAAATTCTGGTTATGATTCTGCACCAGAACCTGAACAACCAAAACAAAACCGAACCTGTCATTGCTATGCCAAGGAGAACTTCTACAAATTTCCTTCTTGATGCGAGCCCTCAAATATCTGTAATCACCAAGGAGGCTGCAGAAAGCTTAAACATGAAGCTTGGTCACTGCAAGTCAAATTTACAAGGACTGATGGGCTCATAATGGAATACCCCACAACAACAACAACAAAAAACCATTCTAGGGCTTAAGGGTGACTAAATTTGCCCTCACCACAGAACTAGTCAGCGCTGCCAACGCCTACTGTCCAGGATTCGATCTATTGTGTGTAACAATGTAGAAGCTCCACTAGGGGGCACTGTGGATTTAGTTAGGGATAGGGATAGGGGAAGGTTTAGAGGCTAAGCTTTGGGCTTAATGAGCGATGTGCCCCCTCGGTACCTGTTTAAGAGATTCTGGTCAATCTCAGCCGTTCCGTAATTCTGCAGCTTAAAGGTGGCGTTGAGCTTCCTTTTTTTCCATGATGCCATGTGAGGAATCTGTGTCCAAACCCTTGGGTATGTACCCACAAACACCCAGAGGTAGCCACCTCACATGGCATCAGATAGAAGGGCATTGTCACCCACAGTCAAAGCCATTACGTTTCTTCCAGGTAAATCCTGCAGCTTTTGGTTTCTAATCCTCTCAAAATTTTCACCGTTAGCTTTGCTGTTTGTAATCAGTTATGCTGAGACAGTTGATTCCCGTCTCTCTCTCTCTCTCTCTCTTTTTTTTATCACTATATTCACTATATCTTAATCACTGTATTTCAAGGCCAGGCTGGATGTGGCTCTGGGCAGCCTGGTCTGGTGGTTGGTGACCCTGCACATAGCAGGGGGTTGAAACGAGATGATCCTTTTCAACCCAGGCCATTCTATGATTCTATGGTATTCACACTACAGATATCTACACCTGTACTGATGGATCAGAGCAGCACTGGAAGCACTGCAAACAGCTTATTTTCTGAGGATCCAGCTGCTACACAAAATGTCTTCTTTGTGAACCTCCCAGGCACCAAACCACACCTTTGTGCATAACCCACATCCCATATTCTGCCCTGGAAAATATGCCACTCGATGTCATGGTCAGGTCCTGGCACCTCTGGACAACGCTCCACTTGCTGCTCTCTGTCACAGGAGCTAACACAGTGGATAAACAAGAAGTGCACTAGTGAAAATGACAAGTATCTTTGTAATGAATCTATGCTTCAACTGCAGTAACAGACAATTTGAGCTCTGCACTATAGAAGACACTACAGCAGCAGCCATTCAAAACAGAAGATAAGTCTGATGAAGAAGGCTCTCCATTCTCCAGTGCTGGGGCCAGGCACTGTCCTGTCCTGCATTCCAGGCATCCCATCCTGTGTTCAGCATTCACATCCTGCCCAGAGCTCTGTCATGCCCATGGGGACACACTGCTCCTCGGGCTGATGGAGCTTGTAATCTCCCTCTTTCTCCTCACACTGTGTTGTCTACCTGTGAACAACTTGCCTTGTTTCAGTGAACTTATACTCTGTGGCACAGTATTGGCTTGTTTCAGCTCTCATTTAGGATGTTTATGGTGCCTTCCAACTGTCAACTTTGATTAAAATCAGACCTGCAAGCCATTAGGCATGGTGGACTTGCAGGTGTGCTCATGTGCAGTACAGCAGTGTGGTTACGCAGCAGTTCTTTGTAGAGAGAGAAAAAAAGCTAAAAATTACCTTCACCAGAAAAGAACATCACCACTACAGTGAAGATGGGGAGCTAGAAACTGATTTGGTGATGTGGCAAAGTGAGAACTCCAAGGACTCTTATTTGGCTGGGCTGGGGTAGAGAGAGTCTCAGTGACCAACTGGAGAGGGCTGAAGTGTGGTGTGTAGGAGAGCCTAAAGGCATGTATGCATGCACACATTTTTCCTGTAAAGCATGCATTTCTGTCTCCTTATTCTCTGGTTCATTAAAACCAGAAGGTGCCATTACATACCCACGTATACTCATTCATGACTGCACACTTACATCTAGGCAGAATGCAAATGACTTCTGGCTGCAGCACAGTATTCTTTCACCTTGCCCTGCTTCCAAAGTCATGTTCAGTAAGAGCAAGACAGTGATCCCATGGAAAAAAACAGTGATGGTGTTATACCACTTATACAAGGGGGTGCGTTTTGCTCATCAACCCATAGGAGAGGTACAGTGAGCCTGGAGGCTTTGAAAGCCAGGCTTGCTCATTTGAGAAGGCAATTTATGAGCTGGCATTTAGTTGAATGTTGGCTGAACACATTGGCAATGACAGCATTAGTGTCATAGGCAGCTGCCTTATCATCTATATCATCTGCTATTGATGCTAACAATATCTGGTTCAACAAAATTATTAGTAATTATTGGACCGACTTTCATAACGTATCAGAAAGAATGAGAAATGTGTAAGAGGAAAAAGAGGAGGAAAATGTCTCTGGTCATGTACTCCAACTGTTTCTCCAAGAGCTTTCCTGTGGCAAAAGTGCAGAGGCACTTTCAAGCAGTGACTGGAAGCCACTGGGGAGGAGCAAGGAGATATCAAAACCTGAGCTCCTTGTCATGCCAGATACACAGAGCTCCTTTATCCCAAGAAAGATAGATTTGTTCAGATTCAAGATTGCTCTTGGAGAGCCAGACAAACTCCCACCCCTTCAGAACTCCTTCCACATGATGTCATATGGAACAGAATATCCCTCTGGCCAATGTAAGTCAGCTGTCCCAACTCTGTTCCCTCCCAGCTCCTTGTGCCCTTTACTATGAATGGCCTTGGCTCTGTACAACACTGCTTAGCAGCAACTATAGACACTGGTGTGTTATCAGTGTTGTTTTTCTCCTAGATCATACCAGATACTCTAAAAAAAAACCAAATTCCATTCCCAAGACAGTAGGAAACACAAGGAGGGCCACTGGCTGGTATGCAGACCTGCATGCTCAGCGTGTTCACCAGCTCAGTGCTGGACACCTGGAAGCTCCTTCCCAGGAGGAGAGCCGCTCAGGGACAGGGTGCTGGGAGCTGCTGATGCTTGTCCCAAGCGGGCCTCAGGGCTCAGCCAGACATGGCCACAGCTACAAGTGATATCCTTATCCAAGGGGGCAGTTGGTCCGAGACCTCCGGGAGCTGTACCACCAGCATGGCTGGGGTACTGTGACGAATTCAGTGCAGAGGCAGCCCTGGTCCTTTTCAGCCTGCACAAAAGGCCTCGAGGCGAGTTCAGCCGTGCCAAGGGAAGACACCTCAGAACTCCCAGACCTGAAGGAGAGCATAACAGAGGAGGTCCGCTGCTGCCCCTCGCTGGAAGCTGCGAGACGGACCGGGACATCAGTGGCCGGGGACAGCGGGGACACAGCGCGGGGACACCCCTCCGCCGGGCAGACACCGTCCCCGAGGGCCGCGGGGATACGCAGGGATACGCAGGGGCAGCTCCCCGTGCTGCCAGTACCGCTCAGTACTGCCGAGTAGAGACGGCGAGTAGAGGCGGCGCGCACAGCGCGGGGCCGCTCCCGCCCGACCCCATCCCGTCGCCGGCTGTGGGGAGAAGCGGCACGCACTTCTCGATTGCGTGGCGGTACGAAGGAGCTGATGCTGCCCGACACGTCGCTGCAGCGGGCCTGCCGCCTCTTCGTCGCCTTCTGCGCGCTGCATCTCTCGGTCACGCTACTCTGCTACCTGTCGGGTAGCCCCTGAATCCGCCCCCACCGCCCCACCCGCCGCCCGTCACCCGGCCCGTCTCTGCGCCGTCGACGCCGAGTCTCTGTCCCGACCCCTCCTGACTGCTCAGTGAGTGCCGCCCCCGCTGGCCGTGATAGCGCAGCCCCGGAGCCCCTGGGGAGCGCGCCGGGCGGGGGGAGCGGCATGGGGCGCGGTACCGCTTCCCTCCCCCGACTCCTCCCGGTTACGCCGCGGCTGCGTTGTGCATCCTCCGCTGTACGCCGGGGCACCGGCGGGAGCAGTGGTCGGGTCGTTTCCTGGGAGCTCCGCGCGAAGTGCCCCGGTGTCACGGAGGGACCGAACGTGGCATCCCGGTACGTATGCCACTGCGAGCGGGGTCGGAGTCGGGCTGCTACCACCTGCAGAGGTGCATCCCGCCGCTTCTGGCTCTGCGTCGACCGACCGTAACTGTTCTGGCCCGCGGCTCCCGTCACGAAGCGAGGGGAGGAGCGGAAGGGACTTTCACCCTCTCGGCTCCGGCAGCGGCTCCCGGAGCAGGAGCTCCCCCCGCGTAGTGTGGGCCCCCCGCAGGGCCCCGCCGGCACCGCGCTGCGCGTCGCTCCGGGAAGGTGGGCAGCGCCTCCGCCCATCTGAGAAATTACAAGCATCTCTGTTACTTCTGTTTCTTCCAGAGGTCAGAGTCCTAGGCAGAAGCGGGCGTTTTCTGCCATCAGCAGGGCACGTTTCAGAACACCGGGGCCAGGAGAAGGGAACTCTGGAGCGGCCACCAGCACCGGGACCAGCCGGGTGAGCTGCACGGCCTCCTGCTGCGGAACGCTGTGGGGCTTTTGAGAAGGTCCCTGTGGTTTTCTTTTAGCAAAACCGATGCAGAAATTCATCATTTCACTCAGTACTCGCTGGTCAGCTGGATCGATGCAACTGAATAGCAAATGAAGGGGTTGTTATTTCAGGAAGGTGGTTTTGAGGTCACTAAGAGGAACTGTGTTGGATTGTTTTTTTGTTTTTTGTTTTTTGTTTTGCTGTTTTTGATTCGTGTTTTTCACTTTTCCCTTCCCATTGCTTAGTGCTGCAAGTAGCCGCACAGTCAGGCTGCACAGGGGAATGTGTTGCCCCTTTGGAGCAAAGCTTTGCTCCGACCAGTCCACTCACCCTGAACCTCCCGGGCACTCTGAAGTCCCGGGAGGTGGGAGAGTTCCGTGTTCCCCGGACTCAGAGCATTATCCAATCAGTGCCTGGATGGTCTGCTGAAAACACGGAGTCACCGCTCCCAGAGCTGTACCAGAAATGCAGAGACGTAGCACTGATTGGTGGGCATACTACTGATGGGTCAGTGACTGGGCTTGATGGTCTTAGAGGTCTCTTCCAACCTTAGTGATTACATAGGATTCTGTCACTTTATACTGTCACTGTATCACTTTCATGCAGCTTTTGCACTGGAGCAGGTAAGGGCATGGGCAGTGGTTGTGAATGCTCAGAGAGCCCCTCATGGCACAGGACTCGTTGGTTTCTAGCAGCCCCAGTACCAGGGTGCTCTCAGGTGTGGGCTGGCACTCACCCACGTGGCTCCAAGGTCTTCAGCCAGCACGTTGGTGAGGAACCTGACTGCTCTGTGGTATTGCATTTATTACCACTTCTTTCAAGTTTTGACAGCAGAGAACTTTTGTGAAACTGCCCTGATGTGCCTCAGATTTTGGTCAGAGTTATCTGCTCGGATAATCTGCTCAGGTCTCTGTGATCAGCATGGAACTAAGGAGGTGTCATATCCGCATGCATTTCTCACCCACTCAGAATCCATGGCAGCCCCCTTTTTGTGCACAGAGCTGCTTTAGGTATGGGCATAATGGGTGGGATCCAAGAGGGACCTTTTTGGCATCTCAACCTTCCTGAAGCCGTGTGTCAGTGCTCCACTGTGAGCGGATGGCTCCACCTGCCCCATGCCCCCAGCACAAACCTCCGTTTGTGGAGACATACCTCCTTCTTGGGTTTCCTTTTCTCCTTCTTCCCTGCCTCACTGGAAGGCATGTGATGAATCACGCAGGGTATGTGCGACCAAGCTGCTTAGGCTTTCTGAGCAGCCAGAGACACACTGCTGCCAGAGTCCCAGAGGTTTCTCCCTGGTGATGCTCAGACAGAGAACCCAGCAGTCCCTCCTGTCTGGCTTCTGGACAAACACATGAGCTGAATGAAGTTTAATCTCTGCAAGAACCTGCTGAATGTAATATGCTTTTATGGTTCACTTCCCTTTATTTGTAACTTGAAAGTATAGATCAAGGCTGGAAAAACAATGCTGTAATTCAAATTTGGATTAAAAGTTTTTAATGTCGAGGAAGTTATGTAATATAAGGTAACAAAAGCATTTTGGATCTATGTTCCAGCTGGGAGCTACTTCCAAGAAGACTGAAAGGCAAAAGGAATTACATGGGTTGCTCTGAAGGTAATGTCTCCTATACTTTTCAATGGTAACTACAACAGGTGCAGAGAGCACAATAACACTGAGCAACTTCTCAGCTACAAAACACTGTTTTTCAACATAGTCACCATCATTAATGCATTTTTTGCCAGAGATGAACAAGGTCCTGCATGCAGCGCTTGTGAAAACCTGCATCAGTGGGGACAACTCCTTTCCCAGGTGCTGTGACGGTGTCACAGCTGAAACACGCCACCCACCTCCTCACTGTGCCAGCATCCACCAGTTGGTCTCCATAAACGTTAAGCAAGCATTGGTGAATGTCAGTGGGTACCGTTTTTTCTGCATGGTGGAATTCAGTTCCACACCTTTGCTTCATCTGCAGTCTCATGTCAGACCCATTTTGTCAGGCTGCCCCTCTGCTGCCATCTGTCACACAGCAACATGTAGTGGAATACTGTCGGGAAGGTTCAGCCTCTACTGCCATACCACCAACATCTGCCTCTGAGGTCATGGGCCAATATGATAAAGTAGGAGTCTCGTCTTCAGTCACGTTTAAAAATGCTTTCATTTTTAATTTTCACTATCCAGCTGTTTATTTGGTGGGAGATCTTGGGCATGAAAGAAAAGCAGCTGTTTCTTCCAGAAGTTGGAATCCTAGGCAGAAACAGGTGTTTTCTGCCATCAGCAGGGCACTTTTCAGAATGCCAAGAGAAGGGAACTCCAGAGCAGCCCCCAGCACTGAGAACAGCCAGGCCAGCTGCATGGCCTCCTGCTGCAGAGCACTTTGGGGCCACTGCAAGCAGTGCTCTGGGCTGTGCCAGGTGAGCAATGGAAGCAAGCTGGGCTTAAGAGAGGCCTGATTGACAGGGCAGTGCAGGAGCAGCCGTAGTCTGTCAGATGCTTGGTGGTGATGCTTCACATCCATGTTCCCATCCCTGCTGGTGGGTGAGCAGACGATGCAGTGTGAGAGCCCTTATCTACCTGCATGAGAAGGGATGGAGGAAGCCAGCAGAGGCACGAGTGAGTATTCTTGGAAACCGGGCAAAGTTTTGCTTGGAAAAAGGCAGAGGCTTGCAGCTTCCTGAGCTGCAAGTGAATGCAAGTGTGTGTGACTTTCCTGTGAAGCAGCAGAAAAACTCCTAAAACCTCCTCTTACGATTTCTGTGATTTTAGATCTAAGTTTGCAACTTCTGCAAACTTCTGGCAGTTGCTTATTCATGTTTTCTAGGTGTTCTTAACTAAAAACATACAGCAAGCGTCATGCAGATGTTTTATTGGAGCTGTGCAACTGTGAACCCCAAAGATGTCCGCTTGCAAACTCTGGGCCATACATGCTGCCAGGGCTCCATGCCCACGCGGCTCTGTCACACATGTGTGCCTTTGGCCAAGGCTCAGCGTGCAGCAGTAGCTCCATTGTCAAGCAGGCATTTGGAAGGGAAGCAGAAGAGATTGAACAAAGGGAATCAGGATGGAAAGTTGACATGGTGAGCACAGACAGGTACAGCATTAGCTGATGGGACAGCAGCTGCAGCAAAGCTTGCATGCTTTCCTAGCATGGTTCTTGTCCTGGGTCAGCACTGTTGGGTAACAGTGGCCTTGGGGCCACTCACTGCCCAGATGGCCAAACTGCAGCCCAAATGGTTTGAAACGAGCAACTGGAGCAGAGCGCTGCTCACTGCTGGAGGTGCAATGTGTGCACCTTTGGTTTAATGCTTGTCTCGACAGAAAAGGAACGGACAGCATCAGTTTCTGTAGGTGGGCATTCTGCTGCTGCTCATTGTCAGCTGTGTGGCTCTGTGAGTTCCAGGCTCATCTGCTGCAGCCATTCTGTATCTGAAAATAGCTCACCCAGACTTTCGTATTTTGCTGTCCCTACTGACACCAGTGAAGTGTATTGGCTGGGTGCTTTGCATCCAGCTGACCTTAGAAGCAGCTGCCTCACTGCTAGAACAGCAAAAACAGCTCTTGAGGAGTGCTCACTGCCTTGGATGTTGGGGTGGTGTTGAACGTGTGCTACATTTAAAACTGATTTCATTAAGAGGAGGAAAGGAGTGCTACTGATAATTTCTCAACAGCCTTCTTTCTATCTCCCAAACCTGTTAACTCTGTCTTCTGCATCTAGCACTCATCACAACTGTGTCTTTCCTTTCTCCAGACTCCTGCATGAGGCAAGGAAGGGCTCACTTCATCCAAGAGGCTGATCCTGCTGAAGAGAGATTCGGTGCCAGTCGGTCAAGCCAAGCTGCCTTTGCCCCCTGCACACCCACCCTGTCAGAGCTGCCATGCTCTTGGCTGGTAAGCACACTGCTGCTGATGGGGCCGTGGATGTTCATGAGAGGCAGAGCCAGGAGCTCTTGGGGCTGCCACTGTGGGAAGCAATGCCATGTAAAGCATGTCCCTCCTGCCACGATTCCTTTTGCTGTTGTTTGCCATTGCTGCTGTGGCATTGGTCTCACCACCAGTGTCGCCACTGATAAAATACTTTTTCCTGGAGAGCAGAGTGGTGTGATCCTGTCTGGGCACACAAGCAGGCTTATCACCATCAGCGCTCCTCTATGCTGAGAAGCCAGCAAAGCAGCGAGGTGGATGGGACACTTTGGAGATGAGCCTCCTCTGCAGAACAGGCAGCTCAGCCTGTCATTGGCAATGGATCATGGCCACTTTGCCCCTGAAATACATGGGGTGGGAGCCTCAGCTGTGAGCATCAAAGCCGCTGAGGAGTTGGTGCATCCTGTGGCATGCTTCCAGATGCAATCCAGGAGCCGATCTGACTAAAGTAGCTCCCTCTAGATAAACTGCCTGAAGTGAACCAATACCTGGCACCACTCCCCCTTCTCTAGCTCTGTAAGTAGGCATGGCTTTCAGGGATGTGCAAGGTTGATTGCAACAGCCACTGCCATATGTTGCCCTAAAAATTACTGTGCCCCCTCCTCCAGCACTTCGTCATTCTGTGCCTGTATTGATGTTCCAAGGGCAGCATGTCTGAAAATGTTTCCTGTGGGTCAGCTCACCTGGCTACACCGGCTGTGCCAGCGCCGTGAGCCCCTTTGGCCAACAGACCAAAGATCTCTATTCCCACAGCTGCAGCCGCTCCCTTTCCCTTTGTTCAGCTTTCCTTTGCCTCCTGTGCTCAAGTTTTCACAGCTCTTGCTGTGATGGTGATCAGTTTCCCACCACCTTAGTAAAGACATGAACCTCCTATTTCAGAATTGGCTTGGGTCTTCCTCTGCTAAAGCTCACTTCTCTCTGTGAGGTCATTTAGGCCCCAGGCAGGTGCTGAAAGATTTTGGAAACCTCAGTTTGACAGTGTCATGTTAAATCTTTTGTTCAGAAATTAGTTATGGCTGTTCCATAGTTAAATTCTTTGGCTCTCAATCTGCAGAGCCACTAACCAGTTTGGATTAATCCATTTGTGATGCTTGAGGCTGCTCTCTGAATTTTATCTGTCTTTGATTTGTATCCCACACCAGATGTGTGAAGCAGGGCGGGGAGGCGATTTGCACACTTGCATGCATGCACATGCTGCTGGAGCTAGGCATGTTGGGCATTCCTTGGCTTGACATTGCTTGAAGCTATGGAGAAGGGGAGGTTGGATGTGGTTAAGCAAGAAGGAGTTGGCAGCTTCGGTTTTGGCAAAAGGCTCCAATCTCCTTCAGCATTGCCCTGTGCTGTGCCCAGTGGAGGTCTGGGGTTCAGTGCCAGGGTCTATGCTGGGTGACCAACCATCCCAGGCCACCAGCATCCCCAAGTGCATGGGTATGCATGGGTACAGCCCCACTGCCGGACCTGAGAGCACCCCAGTGACCTGTTGGCTGCAGTCATGCCACCATGGGGGCTATGAAACATCTTTGCGCAGGAGGCTGGGCCCACACCGCTGCAGGCACCTGCCACTGGGGAGCTCCTTAGGTGGTCAGGCCTGGGTGCTCAATGGCCCTGTGCAGCCACAGCCAGAGCCAGCAGCAGGGCCCCAGGTCTCGTGCCCACCCATCTGGGTCAGGCACGGCCATGGCTTCTCTCTATAGCAGCCAAAGCAAGCTCCCTCCTTCCAGAGGAGTCGTTCAGTTTCATCTCTGTTTGGCTCCATCTCCATGTCCTCTGCTCCATGAGTTTTCTCACAAAACTGAACCCCAAAATGCATGTGCATGGGGTGGGCTTAGTTCCAAGCCATTTGGCCAGGAGCCCCTGTGGAGCCACGTCCAGCCATACGGCTGCCCTGCTGCTGGGATCAGCTTGGTGCTCCCTCTCAGTAGTGCCAAAGGCACACAAATACTGCATGGTGCTGCTGGCATCCAGCAACAGCTGAATGACTGCTGCTTGCTGCTGTTTAATTCAATGTTTGTTTATTTTAAACCAGAATGGAGATGTAGAATTTAGCTATGCTAAAATGCTGAGTGTAGGATTCGTAGAGGCTTTGAAGAAATACAGCTGTGACTGCTTCGTGTTTAGTGATGTAGACCTGATTCCCATGGATGACAGGAACACATGCAAGTGCTACAGCCAACCAAGGCACCTCTCTGTCTCCAAGAATAAATTCAGATTTTGGTGTGATACCTCTGGGAGGGGTGTTTCCTTCCTAACACTGGCATGATTGTTGTAGACCAGGTGCAGCACTGCACAACCCCACCCACCAGGGAAAGCCTGGGAAAACATATCTAGAAAATTCTGCCGTGGCACACACATCCCCGAGGGAAATGGGTGGCTTGGAGTAGAGAGTGGAGAGCAGAGCAGAGGCATGTGCTGCCATGCACAGTGGCTGAGCAGCCAGACGCAGGGCTGGGAGGAACTGGGAGTCTGGGGTCCTGCAGGTGTCCATGTCTCTTCTTGTGCTTCAGGGTGTCAGATGGCCCTTGTTTCTGCACAGCATGGAAAGCAAGGCATTCTCACACAGTGAGGACTATGCATGATACTAGAAAAGTCTGTCAGGTGTTATTTTGGGAGCAAAATAAAATATTTTTGGCTGTTCCATTTCAGGCCACAAACGGATCTGCATTGGTGTCTGGGGGCAGCACCAAACTGAGTGCCTGCCAGTACATGCATTCCCCAGGCTGCTGTCAACACAGCTGTGGCTCTTCTTGTCTGTCTGTTTTCTGTGCCAGACTCCCATGTAGGTGTGTAAAAATTCATCCATGAAATGAAAACCATATTTGACCCCACATGGCCAGCAGTGGTGGCCAGGCCACTGCCTATCTCCACCCAGATCCAAGCCCTGCCCAGAGCAGGACTGTCAGCAGCCCTACGTCAGCTGCAGTTTCTCCTTGCAGTTGGGTAAAGTTTAGAGCAGAAAGGCCCCAGGGGCTTCTTCTGCTTGCTGAAGCAGAGCCAAGATCCATGGTAAGTCCCAGTGGTGTGTTGGTAGCTGGACCATAGGCTGGAAAGGGCACCGCAACCCTTGATGTCTTGTTCTCCTTAATTCTGGGTTATACTACAATCAGCATTTTGAAGGTCCGTCTGCCGTGAACAAAGAGAAGTTTGCAAAGATCAGTGGGTTCCCAAACACAAGCTGGGGCTGGGGCAGCAAAGATGATGACACCGACGACAGGTAAATGAGTACCCACCTTGCAGCTGGAGCACCTCCACCCATCAGGACCTGCCTTGAGGGGGCTTGGGGTGCACAGTGGGAGTAGGAGGAGAAGACCTTCACCCACAGAGCCTATCCCAATGCTCCACAGGTGACAGCCTGCCTGTGCATCCCTTTGTGCCCAGGAGGGATTTGTCTGTCAGGTTTTGAGCAGCTCCAAATAATACTCCAAGCCCCTGCTTCCCGTCTGGAGGAAAGCTGAGCAGAATTGCAAAGGAGGAGGAATGTCTTTCCACAGGGCAGGCTGGGCCCAGCTCTGCCTGAAGTTGAGGGCAGGGGATGTCTGTGGGTTTGTTACCTTCGTGTTCCCTGGAAGATGGGACAATCACTTTGAGAAATAATCACGGAAACTCCGATTTGAGACGATCTTGCTTTTTCTTGACAGCAAAACACTCCCCGCATTGTCTTTTATTTGAGTTCTCCAAGTTCCAGAGGATGAGAGATGCAGAAAGGAAGAGGTCAAGCACATTCCCACGACTGGTATCCATGCCCTGCAGGTGCCTTGCAGAAAGCACACAAATGTGGATGGGCTATCCCACTCTGCTCCCCCTCAGCTTCACCTCTGCTCAGTTCAGTTTCTACCAACACTTTGGCTTTCACATCTTGAAAAGTGAACGCTCTTCTGATGCTGTCCAAGTAAGTTAAAAACTAGATGCTTCCCTTTCAAATTCCACTCTCAAGCATGGGGCAAGGTCAGTGCTGACACTGGCAGAGCTGGCAGGGGACTGTCTGGTGCTGGCAGGGGATGTCCTCATTCCCGATGCTGATGCACTTGTCTGTTAGCAAGCCTGCAAACACACAGCTAAACCATCAACAAAAAACAGGTAGTGGCTGTTAGTGGGAAGTGCTGTCACACAAGTCTAACATACTTGCTTTTGGCAGGCTGGTGTTCAAAGCTGTGGGCACATCTCTGCCAGATGCCATCATTGGGAAATCCAGAATGATTCATCACTCGCATGATCAGAAGAATGAGCCCAACCCCAAGCGGTACGTGACTGCTGTCCGCATCCTTGTAGTGCTTCCTGTTCTCTTGCCCTGAACCTGCACTCATCTCTGGACAGCCTCACAGCTCCCATGCTGCAGGCTGCACCCTCTGCCTTGCCAGTTTTCTTGTCTCCGCAAGATTTCACCATTGCACCAATGCCTTCCTTCTATTTTCTTTCCCCTCGGCTTCTATTTTCAATGTACCTTGCATTTCAGAGCAAGTTGTTAGTGGCTGTTTTCAGCACAGCTGAACACCCCTTCCTTATTCTTAAATTATTATTTTTTATTATTAAATTATTTTTTTTTCCCCTAACAGTGGCCAAAACCATCTTCTCTATGTACAGAGCACATCCTGAATAACGAAGTTTAGATTCAGTGGATGTCACTGTTTCTTCTGGTCTCAAAGCAGTCTTCGAGAGTTGAGCCAAAATCTGCCAACAGTGAGCTCTCTGTATGGGCTGGGAGCTACACAAACGGCACCTGCTTTGTGGCCTGCAACACCCACTGGCTTCCCATAACCTGCCTGCTGGATGTGGCAGGACTTCTTGCCTAAGAGGATTTTTTATTGGTTTTGGTGTTTTTTGTGGTTCATTCGATGTCAGTTTTGTGTTTGGTCTGGGTTTTTTTTTCGGTTTCGTTGTTGTTGTTGTTGCTGTTGTTTTACTTCTTCCCCCTCCTCCCCCCCAAAATAATGGTTGAATGGGATTAACTGTGTGATGAAATGATTAACATCTGCTGACACTTGTTGACAGTGGTGGAAAGTTACCATGCTATTTAAACATTGTCTGAAAGTTCTTAAGAGCAAATTTCTGCTTGCAAAATGGTGGTTTTAGGACCTGAAGATTTTGCTTAACTCTTGCACTACAGGGGTAGGGTCCTGTGGGGCCAGGGCCACTGCCTTGCTCTTTAAGCTGCCAGGCTATATCCTTGATGTTTCTTCCCAGCCAGCAGTTCCAAGGATGCACAGACCATGCTCAGAGCAAGGTATCCAGGTGCCCTCTCAGTTGCACTTTGGAAATGTGCTCACCCCTTGCACTTAAACATGGCTGCTGGCCAGACCTGTTGCACTGGCTGTGCTTGGCATGGCAGGAAGGCAGACTTGCAGGGAGGCTGGGGACATGGAGAAATCATCACTGGGAAATGGACGCAAAAGTGTACCTGTTACTCTGCACTTCCTCATGCAAACATTTTCCATGGAGGAAATCACAGAATGTTTTGGGTTGGAAGTGACCTTTAAGATCACCTAGTTCCAACCCCCTGCTATAGGCAGGGACACCTCCCTCTAGATCAGGTTGCTGACAGCCCCATGCAGCCTTGCTTTAGTGCTTCCAGGGAGAGGGCATCCACAGCCTCTCTGTGCAACATGTGCCAGTGTCTCACCACCCTCACAGTAAAGAATTTCTTCCTAATATCTAGTCTAAATCTACCCTCTTCCAGTTTAAAACCATTTCCTCTCATCCTGTTGCTACATGCCCTTATAAAAAGTCCCTCCCCAGCTTTCCTGTATGCCCCCTTCAGGTACGTGATAGTTGCTCTAAGATCTCCCTGGAGCCTTCTCTTCTCCAGGCCCTCCTCTGGACTTGCTCCAACAGCTTGCATTCTTCATTAACTCGCAAGATAATCTTCTCTATAATTCTGCCAAGCCCTGAAGTGAGAGTGACAGGCCTTTAACTATCAGGATGATCCATCTTGCTCTTTTTGAAAACTGGCACAATGTTTTCTAGCTTTCAGTTGACTATGACCTCTCTAGATTCCCAAGACTGTTGAAAAGTAGTTGAGAGAAATCTCACAGTGATATCAGCCATCTCTCTGAGTACCTTAGGAGGAATGCCATCAGGCAGCATAGACTTACATGCATCCAGCTGGAGCATAATATCCCACACAAATTCAGTGTTGGTTGGGTTTATCATTACCGCAGTCACAAACCTCTAACTTAGTCCTCTAACTGGTACCTCCAGAGCCCATCATCACTGTTGAAGACAGAGGCAAAGAAGAAATTAAATATCTCTGTCTGCATCTCTACCTATCAGGTGGCCACACACATGAACCTGTGGACCAGTGTTCCTGGAGAAGCTGGCAGCCCATGGCTTGGACAGATACACTCTTTGCTGGGTAAAGATCTGTCTGAATGGCTGGGCCCAGAGATTGGTGGTAAATGGAGTCACATCCAGATGGTGACCGGTCACGAGTGGTGTTCCCCAGGGGTTGGTACTGGGGCCTGTCCTGTTCAATATCTTTATTGATGACCTGGATGAAGGGATTAAGTGCACCCTCAGTAAGTTTGCAGTTGACACAAAGTTGGAGGAAGTGTCAGTCTGCCCGTGGGTAGGAAGGCCCTGCACAGGGATTTGGATAGGTTGTGTCAGTGGGCCAATTTTATGAGTTTTAATGAGACCAAGTGCCAACTGTTTTAGATTTTACAAGAAGTTTAGGGGCACCATCTAGCGTTGGCATTGGGCAAATGCATGGTATGGTATAACCTGGTGAGTATTGTCCTCCTGCCGAACCCACTGCTACGTGGTCATCGATGAAGCCAACGCTAAAAGTGGCAGCCAAAAACTGAAGAGTTAACGACTCTGTCACTACTTCTACCTCTATCAATGTGTAAAATGAACAGCCTAGATGACAACAAGTAACCCGTCATGGAGCCCATCATTCCAGAAAACAAAGCCCTATGCTGTGACTATTTTAGAAAATTGTGCAGCTGTCAGGCTGGGGATATCTCTGATTTGGAAGCTTTACACTCCAAACTGGCCTTGACGAAGGCTTTGGTTCAAGGATAAGAATTATCTCTCCACTTTATTTACACTGCTTAGAAGAAAAGGAGCTAGAAAAAGGTTTGATTTCATAATTTTGTTAAGACTATGTACTAGAATAGTGTCTGAACACACGCAGGTTTTGAAGCTATGTCTTACTTAACCAGTGTATTTCACATTTGCTCTTTTATTTCCTTTTCTGTTAGATGCACATCAGACAGTCTCTCCCAGTCTAGCCTGCAAAGCAAGATATTCACCACCAGTGGATGAAAAAAAGAATCGAAAATTGAAAGCAAGGCAGCATTATGCATTATTACATCTTTCACCAGGGGCCTTCTGACTCACTTTCAAGCACTCCAACAATTGGTATTAATAGCATAAGAACAAGTCATCTCAGAGATGCAGGCCTGGCTCAAGCCTCCACCAACAACAAACTGAGCCAGAGGTCAGTCCAGTTTGCTGTATGTCTGCAGTAATCAATGTGAGGGATTCAGAAGTGCCCTGGTAGGGGCAGGAGACTGCTCTGCACATTCTGCAGAAGACAGCACTGAGCCAATTAGGAATGTCACACACAACTGTATGGGCAAGTATTTGTTGCAGCTAAATTAGAAAATGGGTGAGCATTCTTTTAAGCTGTCACATTTCATCTAAATATATGAAATTAATGCCTGCATAATTCCACAGATACCTTAGCATGGAACTTTTACCTTTGTTTTACTTATTTCAAGATGCAGTACTCAGAAATGAAACATAAGGTGGAAAAGTTCATCCTGTGGTTAATTCCGTCCAAATCAGACCACTACATGCTAACTGCAAAAGCCTTTTGTTCTCAAAATGTGACAACAACTAATCATTTAATATTTGCTAGTTTCATTCTTAAGTGTATAAAAAAGCATTTCCCCTCCAGCTTTTTACTCAACATATTTCAAGCAGACTGCAGTGAATTTCAGCCCTCATGAAAAGAGATTTCCATCTAGAGTCGAAGATGCAATTTTCTTCCAACTCCCCCATCTTTTAAAAAGGTGTGTATGATTACAGATGTGCATGTGCTTTTCAACTGAAGATAAGGAACTTCTTTCATTGTTTTGATTATTTTTGTTTGATAAGAGGTAGAGGCAAAATCTGAGAAAATCTGAGAGCAGAAGGATTAAGAAAATTTAACATTTAATGTCTAACATTTAGTGGTTATCGAAGATTTAACTCAGACTCTCTCATTTTATTGGAAAACTTAATGCTTCTGTGAGATTTTGTGCCACTTGCAAATAGAAGACAGATGTCTTTATACTGCTGAAGAACTGAAAGACAACAGTTATGACCAATTGTGCATGCATGCTGGAGAACTGCTTTTTCAACATGGTGTGAATGTACGCTGAGAGCCACTGAAAAAAAAAAAAAAGAAGGTGAATTTGAAGATAGCAGGGAGTAAAAACAACTTACATACATGCTTACTTCCGGAGTTGTGGCCAATTCCATTCACATCAAGCTTCTGTGATAAGCAGACATCTTCCATCATGACCCTGCTTTTTTAAGTGCTAACAAGAGATACACATCCATTTTGCCCAAAAGTGTTCCCACTTCACAGGGATAAAGCACAGATTAGTTTATTTATCTACAGGTTTAAATATCTATTTACCTCCACTGTAACTAACACCCGTCTCAAATACAAAGCACATAATTTGAAATCCAGAGACATCAGAGGCTAGTTAATGATATGCAGAATACCTTCTGAATGATTTCATGTTCCTTTCTTTTTCTGCTCTAATATTTCCAAGATGATATGCTGTCTTTTGGCAGTAATCAAAATACATCATTGCTGATGGATTGCTGTTACTGTTGGAAAGCAAACTAATAAATATAAGTAATTAATAAGTGAAAATATGTTCTCTGGGTATGGCATTCTTTCCTGCTACTTTTCATTCGTGTGTACATAAATATACTTTTATTTCTAATGGCTTGGTCAGCTCTAGAACTTGGGCCCATTTGCTCCAGGTAGCTGAGGACTCTCATTTCCTGACACGCAGAGCAAAGAGCTCTGCAGAACTGGCTCGTTCTGCTCCTTCACATTATTGAAAGAGCACGTACAGATCCCCACTGTAGTCCAGTGACCTCAGTTTGAGTTAAAAGATCTTTCTGTTGCAAAACTGTCCTTGAATGAGCTGATTACACAGATAGATCTACAGCAGCATGCTATCTCTAATTCTCTTTCTTTCTTTCTTTCTTCCTTTTTCTCTCTTCCTTTCTTCCTTTCTTCCTTTCTTCATCTTCTTCTTTCTGTTTCTTTCTTTCTTTCTTTCTTTCTTTCCTTCTTTCTTTCTTTCTTTCCTTCTTTCTTTCTTTCTTTCTTTCTTTCTTTCTTTCTTTCTTTCTTTCTTTCTTTCTTTCTTTCTTTCTTTCTTTCT
>JACDJE010000698.1:49409-128537 GCA_016647715.1 Pavo muticus
CCCTTCTTTTTATTTTCTATTTTTCAGCTCCATTAATTTATTCTTTCTTTCCTACCAATCTTGGTATTAAAATTACAGTTACAAAACAACAGACTTCCATTAATTTTCTTCAGTACTCCCTGGGGTTTCGTGACTTTTTCGTGACTTTTCGTGACTCTTAAGTTGTGTTATGAATGCTATTCTAAGAAAACATCCTGAAAAATGTGGAAAATATTACTTTCTGCTTGTATTCTTCCCACTTCCATGGCTTAAAAGATTCTATTTATGACCATTCTTTTGTTTAAACTTTCAAAATGTGGTGTTATTTTCTGCCACAGGTGGGGAAAACCCCATGAATAATACACGAGGAAATCTAGGGGGTTTCCCTGAAGATCAGCAGGCTCTCTAAGCATCTTCTGAAGTACTCTGCTGAAGGAGCGCAAAACACTGAGCTGGGAATGAAAGGTACAAAAAACCACAGATAACACTTAAGTGGTTTTCATTCTTGCATGCACAAGACGGTTGCTGAGCTAGAGCTGGATGAAACGTTCAAAACATCTATTACTTCACTGGAAAAAAGAAGTAGCACAGGGACAAAAAATGTTCACAGATCATGAATAAATTCATCAAAGTTTATCTGGGGTAAAAAGAAAAAAGCTTTGGAAGATTTTTTAAACATCACTTGTTATTCAGACTTTCTAAAAGTGAAAATGTGTCCCATTTGGACAAGGTCCCTATTTGTTCACCTTGTTCAAATTATAACGCTTTGACTTCTCCTTCAAAAAATGCAGTTAGTGGAAAATGAGAACTAAATTACAAACAGAGAAATAAAGAGAGGGGATTAAATAGTCTAGAAATGATGAGGAGGTGAGGTGTCAGCGTACAGTATGCACAATGTTTCATTTGAGGGAGAACACAAATAAATCAGGGTGTCATTCTTAGTTTGCTTTGCTGAAAGTGGTTTTGTTTCAAGATCAATTCAACTGATTTCTATCCCTTGTTCAGTCAAGCATCAATTTGTTTAGTCAGCACATTAAGAGGGAATTATCACACTGGTCTGGTATAACTTCTTTAATTAAAATCCAAACTTTTGTATATGTGTATCTGCAGGCATCCGCATCCAAAATAGGTGATAACACTGATCTTGTTGCATCTTCAAGCTATGCAAATTCTGGATGTACATCAGGCTCCCACTGAAATCCTGCACGTCACGCAGCCTCCACCAGGCCATATGGATCTGCATTTCAAGAAAACACTGTCTTTTTCCTTAGTGAGAAGGTATAATGTTGCTGGGTAAAGTGAAGGGCAGGCAGTATCTGATAAGAGTAATAAAAAGACCTGTGTGTTACATACAAGCTGCTGTGCAGACAAGAATAAACACAGAAGCAAAGTATGTCATCCTACAAAAGACTGTTAGTTGTAGAGTTATTTGAGGGCTTGTGTCAATAAATACTACCAATGGCATAACAAACGTGGTGGGTAAAAAAAGATTCATTGTGTTTTACCCAGCTTCACCAACACCAGGCATGGATCAAAGATGATGTCGCAACATAGGTCATGAACACTGGAATACTGCAATACTGCAATACCTCAGCTTTTTACTGCTTCCATCTAAACTACTGATGTTAATGTACATATTCTCTGAATAAAGTTCTAAAGGAAAATAAAGAGTCTCTGGCAGTTCAGTGATAACTCTGTGTCTCAGCTGTGATCCTTGTACTATTTTGTCATCCTACACTAAGCGGACTTTGATAAAATGGACAGTATTTTGTCAAATAAGGGTATGACTTCTTATTCTGCCAGAAGGTCAAAGTCATAGAATCATAGAGCCACTCGAGTTGGAAGGGACTCTTAAGGGTCATCTAGTCCAACTCCACTGCAATCAATATCTACAGATCCATCTTGTTGCTCAGGGTCTGGTCCAGCTTAACCTTGAATGTCTCCAAGGATGAGGCATACACCATATACCCGGGCAACCTGTGCCAGAGCCTCACCACTCTTACTGTAAAAAACTTCTTCCTTATATTCAAAGTAACTTTCTTCTCTTTTTGTTTGAAACCATTTCCCCTTGTCTTGCCGCAGTAGACCCTGCTAAAGAGTCAGTCTCCCTTCTTTCCTATAGCCTTCCTTTACATACTGAAAGGTGGCATTTTGTGCAATGCCACGTGTCCAATTGTTTTGTGAGAGCTGCTTATGAGTCAGGATTCCCCAGGAAAGTGGATGAAAACTTGTCTCATTTCTGGATTTTAGCGAGGTGTGAAGCATGCTGAACAGCCCTCTCCACATCTTGGATAGCTCAGAGACATAGGCCCTGGCTATTAATATCTTCCAGGTAAAAATACACAAGAAACCTGTAGACTCAGTGCTAAAGCACAGAACACAGTATTTAACTGACATGCAGTTCTCATGTTAGATATTCAAATTTTTTTGGATCTAGCACAAAATTCCTTCATTTTTCTAGGTTGATGACTGAAAATAAAGAGGTTGCTAAGGCAGAATCAGTGGGAAAATCAGATAACAAAAGGATTAAAGAACATTTATGTTCAGTGTTTATTGAACAGGTGACTCAGGCTTTCTTGTCATACTGGAAAACAGTGCTTCGAGACAGAAAAAAAATAATTGCCTTATTGTTGTTGATTCTCCTGAATATAGAAGAATTCAGGTCTTGGGATTTGTTATCTTATGCTATGCAGTGGGATTTTACAAATCAACCACAACAGGCTCTGATTCATCTTTTTACTGCTGGATTTCACATTCCTCTCGCAGACACCTGAAAAGATCATTCTTAATCATAAAGCAAACTGACTTTTATTCAGACACCCAAGGTAAAAATGGAAGCTTAACTATTTGCTTTCCTTCAGAACTGTTCTGTTGACTAGGTTTCTCAATTTGCACTTAGCTGAATTTCTTTGATTCCTTCCCACACCCTTACAGAGAGGACACAGTGCTTTCTCTGGTTGTTTCTAAGGCATTGCACGTCTTCAGCAGCATATTACTGCCAGCCTTGCTTTTGCTCTGTCCAGTGTGCAAATAAACAGGGTGGAGAGGGTTGTTGACTGTTGAAGGCATTGGGGAGGCTGAAAAAGAGCCTGGGGAAGCAATTCAAGAGGGAAAAGCCTTCCTGCTGAAGGAACAGCTTAGACATCCAGGAGAAAGTGTGGGAGAAGGTGGGAAAAGGAAGCAATAGACTTGTGAATTTGGGATGTCTAGTAGCAAGAAACAATATTTGGTGATGACAAGGACAGATATCTGAAGCCAAGTCAGATATTCATAGCCTTGATTGCAGTAGGACATCCTATATTAACAGAAATCCCAAGGAACTTAAGGAGTTGTCAGAGGACTATGACCAAAGGCAGCTCAAAGTTCACTTTATGGATGAAGCTGAATGGGTGTAAGAAAGAGATTGGCAAAGTTTGAGAAAATCTTCCATTGTCATTTTCATTAGCTTATTGACAGAAAAAAATCAGATACTCTCCAGTTAGGAGATGACAGTAGGAAATGCAGAAATTAAATTCGTCTTCTATATCTAGAGCAAGTAGTCATGAAGACTATTTGCTCTGAAAGAAAGAGACCTTTACCATTGTTTGCTTCCTAGAAACATTCTGTGATATTGTGAAGCAAAAACAGGCATCAAGCAGTAATTCAGCTGCAACACTTGCTCAGTTTAGGAAATAGAATGGACTGGTATGGCTGATGATGGCTCTTCACCTTGGTATCTCTCTTCCTGAAGCCTCTCACTTTTATGGCTCATAAAGGCTTTACGGATTTTTTGACATAATACAATATCCTACTGAGTTCAAAGTGTAATATCACTACTAATCAACAGTAAAAGCTGCTAGATTGAAAAAAAAATAGAAACAAAACAAAAAAGACCCAGAGGTATCAATAAAACAACATTATACTGAGGTGAAGTAAGCCATCAGAAGTCTACTCTTTCAGCACAGATCACACACAGAATCACAGAATGGCCTGGGTTGGAAGGGACTTCAAGGATCATGAATCTCCAACCCCCTCGCCACAGGCAGGCCACCAATTTCCACATTTAATACTAGACCAGGCTACCCAGGGCCCCATCCAACCTGGCCTTGAACACCTCCAGGGATGGGGCATCCACAGCCTCTCTGGGCAGCTGTTCCAGCACCTCAGCACTCTCATAGTAAAGAACTTCCCCCTGACATCCAACCTAAATCTTCCCTCCTTCAACTTAAAAATATTTCCCCTTGACTTGCTGTTATTTACCCTTTCAAAGAGTTGACTCCCTTCCTGTTTGTAGGCTCCCTTTAGGCACTGGAAGGCTGCAGTGAGGTCACCCCGCAGCCTCCTTTTCTCCAGGCTGAACAAGCCCTGCTCCCTCAGCCTATCTTTGTAAGGGAGGTGCTCCAACCCTCTGATCATCTTTGTGGCCCTCCTCTGAACCTGCTCCAACAGCTCTCTTTCTTTCTTGTACTGGAGACTCCAGACCTGGACACAGTACTCCAGATGGGGCCTCACAAGAGCAGCATAGAAAGGGAAAATCACCTCCCTGTCCCTGCTGGCCACCCCTCTTCTGATGAAGCCCAGGATACCCTTTGCTTTCCGAGCTGCAGGAGCACACTGCTGGCTCATGTTAAGTTTTTCATCCACCAGGACCCCCAGGTCCTTCTCTGCAGGGCTACTCTGAAGGACTGCTCCTTCCAGTCTGTATAAATGCCTGGGATACCTCTGACCCAAGTGTAAAACCTTGCATTTTGCTGTGTTGGACCTCATTAGATTCACCCGGGCCCAACTTTGATATCTGTTGAGGAATAATAATGAAGTGAAAATCTAGGTTTAAAAAAGTATGTGTATATACACACATGAGCTGAAGGATTCCCGTTCTGTTTGAGATTCTTACCTTTCAAAATTAGTGAGTTTTTAATTTCTGATTGACATGCATTTTTAATGACATACAAAGTCAAGCTTTCAAGAACCATCTCCCATACACAAGGCATGTTGTGAAAACGCTACATACTTGCACCTTTAATGGTAGCGGGCCTGTGTAATCCTGCAGTTCACTGCAGGCACCTTCTGTGCTTTTACATTGTCCTACTTGAAAAGAAGGAGAGAGTTTAGGAGTGAAATTGCATCTCCATAGTTTCAACAAGATATTGATCTTCCATAATTTTTCATGCAAACTTTTCCCATTATGAGAATTCCCACAGAGCAGGAATGTGTTCTTCAGAGATAGAATTTCTGAGCAACTGAGTAGTAATAAAAGTGACAGCCTAGTAGAGGTGGGAGAGCCGGACCCCATCAAGATATTTCAGCTGTTTTTGAGGGGTCAGAAGTAGAATAGTTCTCACTGATCTTTGGGGCTATCAACAAGGAGGTCAGATTCTTATGGCTTAGTCCCATATTTACTCAGCCCCAAACAAATATATCTGCTCAAATGAGCACATAAACATTCTGTTTTTTTCTCCAGAGAAGTAAGTTTCACGTAGTGCAGAAAACATCCATCATCCTTTCTCCCCAGCTTCACTCAGTATAAAGAACAAACTCTGTGTTTTGTTATTCAGGACTAATTACATGGAAATAAAATATAACAAGATCAGCACAGGCCTTTTACCTTTACCATTGTTTGCTTCCTAGTACCAAAGGCCTTCATTTCCTAGGGCCATCTTTTTACTTATAACTTCAGATTTCTCAAAAATGTAGAGAGCAAACCAGTTTGTGTCCTCCTCCTGATCTATGTATGTGACACAGATGATTAGCAATAACACAATATTTCTAAGTAGTTATAAAATTGCAAAAGTTAGCCTTATGTATTTTAGAAAAACAACAAGTAACTTACCAACAACAAATGTTGCTGTACATTTCAAGTATGTGGAAACCAACTGTTTAGTTAAAATTTCTGTGGTTAGAAGACTCCAATACAGCACAAGAGTGGTTTTCTGTGTATGCCTTGGGAGGTTTATGGAGAGTCCCCATCATATTTAAGAATGATTCAATATCCTGTAGAAATCTGTGCAGTCTTCTGTAATAGCATCCCAAATACACAAGGTCCTGGGTTAAATAGAGTTCAACTTTACCCTTCCGGATAATGCTTCATGCAAATTTTTGCCACTTTCCAAATTAATAACCTTTTAAGTTTTTTTTCCCTAACTTTCTAGATTAACCTCAGCAGAGAAGAATTTCACCAGCAGTGACTACTGGTATTTTGTTGGCTGCAGTTTCCTTCTTCATTGTAATGCTATTTAACCAAAGGCTTTGGGTGTCACTCAGAAACTCACATAGATTGTATTGTACTTTACTTGAGACTGACCTCATTTATGTCCTCCAGCCAGGAAAAGACCTGGCCGTGTTTTATAACTCCCTTTTCTTTCCAAGTACAGTAGAATCTTTAATCATATTTTCTAGAAGTGATGTGGATTCTTATTGCTATTGATAAAGGGACTGTCAAGATAAAAGTCATGCAGAGAGCAATTTTCTTTTAAGGCACACTGCACAAAGGAAAATCATTACTATTTCAAACTGCAGCACACTTTACTACACTGAGTGGGCTATCATTCCCTCATTCACGAGGCAGGAGACGCCTGCTAAAATAGTATAGCCTACTTAAAAGTCATGGACTTTGTTATTGCTACAACTATCTGTACAGGTGTGCTTGCAACACGCAGTGGTGCATGAAACAGCTGTACAGTCCAGAGCACTGCAAAAAGGCCCCAGTTGTCAACTCCTTCACAGAGTTGTCCTTAAAGCTAGTGTGGTCTATATGCTTGGGCAGGGTGCTTACACACAGTCTGTAGCCAAAATCCAGGCTGATTGCTGTCTGTAAAAATTTATTTTGAACACAGAAAAGTATACGAAGAATATAAGCCCAAGTTCAGCCTACATACACTATAAGTCATTCTTCAAATATTACAAAAGCCTCAGTGTTCCAGGCACTTCCTAGAATTGGAATTTTTCTCTAAGTTTTGAGATCTGTTTCTGAGGGGTGAAAGATCATTGAGAAAAGTTACATAGCCTTATTTTTTCTAAATAGATGAACATGGCACAATTCTCCAAGGTGTCGTTCAACTTCGGAAGCTTGCTGAACCAGTCAGCAGTAATTAGCTCCATGGCAGGACCCTTAAAGACTTCTGATTTCAGCAAAGTATAAGGATGCAGATACTGATGACACATGCAAAGTGCTATCTCAAGAAAACACCACAAGAATTTCACTTCACTCTGGGAAAAACAGTATATTTAGTCAGCTCATGTGTCAGTGAGGCATCAAGAGAAAAGTGGCAACAATGGACATCTTCCCTGTTTCGTGAGATAAGATGCACCTTAACAACTGTTGACCAGTATCACACTGTGGCATATGACAGTACAGCAGTTCAGCACATGCACAACCATTCAGGATGACTCCCTTCTTTCAGGGAGGCTTATTTTCTGAATCTGATTTAATTCAGCTTATAAGGACATCCCTCTACCTGCAATGAAGCAGCAGCAATTCTGAAAACAACGTGTGTCTATGAAGCAAAGCCAAAGAGGTCCTTGTACGCCCACACAGCCTCCAAACCAATACAGGATCTTACAGGAGAAGATTAAAAAACACATCAGAAGGTATTTCCTATGAAATAATAAACTTCCTTATCATTTTATTTTCAAACTGCTCATTTTTCATGGTGTCTGATAGTCACAGAAATCCCTTCTCCTCTCAGGATACACAAACCACAGGATTTCGATGACTCAGACTGAAGGAGATTTTAAACACACAGAGGAAGGAAGGGCATGCGGTTTCTGCATTAAAGCTTCCTGCCAAAGCCTACATAAATATATTTGGACAAAGTTTTAGCAACAACATTAAATCCACCTCATTGTAACCCATCTGGTGGAACAGTCTTGCCCATCTTATGAACTGTCCAATTGCATCCTGTTTGCCATACAATTCCTTTTTCACAACCACAGCTGAAAGCAGAATACTTGTGAAACTGTTCTTTGCACACAAAGGTGCAATACTGACTTTTTGATGCAAGGATGCAATGCCTCTTGTGTTCAAGAGGTGTATGACTGATGGCTGGAAGAAAGGGGCACAGTGCTGAAATGTCCAGGGCTCTTTGGAGAGGACCTGTAATTAATTATACCTTTGCATGATCTTTGTCACAGTATGCTCCCAATCAGTCAAACTCTTGGTCTAGCATCAAAAGAACATTAAAAGTCAAGTGAAACTCTCTCTTCTGGGAACTTACAGTTCCCAGTTCTATTGCTGAGGCAGCTTCTTCTTTCCACAGCAGAAGCACTGAGCTCAATATCCTTTACTGCATGGGAATCCATATAGAGAAACAACAAAGAAAAAAGGTTTGTCAGGACCTTATACATACATGGGGGTGTCACATTGTTGTCAGTAAAATCATTTGGTCTTCTTTCCCAGAGCCTCTCTGGGGGCTCACACTCATCACACCCATCTACTGATTAACACCCGGGTGGCATTGCAGAAGAAATAATGAAGGCTGTCAGTTCACATTTTAATCTCAAAGGAAAGGTTTTGTATGGCTGAAGTATTTCTTTCACTGAACCAAAGTAATTCCTCTCTCTGTGGTTTGGACCTCGATGGAAACGAATCAGTGGAAACTCAAATTAAATAGAACAATGGCTGTTTTGCAAAGCAGTAAACTTTAAACTCACATAAACAATAGGGGCCAGAAAAAGACCTGCAGTACAAAATTCTTTAAATAATGTGATGTGCTCCCTAGAGTTAGTTGATGTAAAGAGCAAATACCTGCCTCATAACAAAGGCATGAATAAAAGACTTCTAAAGCTTTAAGCTACTGAGGTCACACATGCAGTAGGACAACAGTGCGGTCAGAGAGGACCTCAAGTTTTGCAATCTGAACTGCATTCTCTGCAGCTACAAGTGCAGCGTGTTTGGTAATTTAAGGCTAATTTACCATAGTCCCCATGTCTGAGCTGCCAACCCCTTATTGACTACAGCTCTATAGCTGAGGGCAGAGGAAGGTGTTACAGCACCCAGGCTGTCACACAGGCAGAACTTCCTGCCTATGTGGGAAGAGAGCAGGAAGGATTCCAAGCAAGAGAAGCTGTTGATTTTCTGCAGTAGTACGATACATATTAATTGGGGATCTCTGGGTCACTGTCAGGAATATTGTATGTAAGTGCAAGGACAAGTGAGGACAAGAGACAGGAGGTCTTACACTTCAGGATGATTACAGCCTCCTCCCTCATCAACTCAATTCCCAGAGCAGATGACAACTATTTCTCTGGGGTGGTGAGTGCATCTGGCAGTTTACACTTTAATAGGCCCCTCCTTTTATCAGCTGCATTTGCAGCTGATACATCTGCAAATGATACCACTGTTTATTGTTCTTCACTTAAGATGTCAATGTAAAATTTAAGGAATTTTAAACCACACCTCAAAAACTGAGTGGGCTTTCCCTTATGCCCCTTTTCCCTTTAAATCCTTCCACTTCTTTCCTGTGCACTGTGAGATATTGTCTCTTACGGATGTCCAACCTTTTGGCTTGCCTGAGCCATACTGAGTGAAGAGGAACTTCACGTCCTGGAATTTGCCAAAGGAATTGGCCACATATGAAATATATAATATAGTTAATCTTTATAAGTGACAAAACTTATTTTTATATGTATTTTTTTATTAAAGCAGAAAAAGGGGTCAACAAAAGCATAAAACTGGCATGTTGGACACATATGAATCTAACAATATTTTATTGCAACCTTATATGATCTATAGATGGACTTGAAAAAAATCATTTTGTAAATGAGCATTACTACAGAAACATTTTGCTTCCTATATTTGTATTAAGCTCCCATCGGAACTAATATTCCTTATATAAAAGCTTTTCTAAGAAACTAAAATCACTGCTCACTTTTCACATAGATAGTGAAGAACAATCATTGTTGTGTCAGCTGTTAGTGCCCAGTTTTGTATGTCCCATTTTGTAGTTCAGAATCTGGAAGTAAGAAGTTAATATCAAAGACAATCGTGGACTTTTTAATGAAATAACAGAACAATTGCTCCTGGAAATAATGTAGGCACCTTTACTCTAGTATGCACTGCAATGTTTCACAGGTCCTGATTTAAATAAGGCTCTTGAAACACAGTTTTTATGACACTGTCTTAGATGAACATGGTTTCGATTTAACATCTAAAGTGGCTGCTAAGCATTTTGGAAAATGCATACTTCAGGAAGTGACGACATCCATGTCAAAATAGAAGTAAGTATCAAGAAAGATTAACAGGTGTCTATCCCATTCAGGTGTTCAGTATTCTCAGTAACAATTAAGATGATTGAAGAGTGAATTTTTTTATGCTACAAGGCTAAGTGTGATGTAGTTAAGAGCTTAAAGTAATTTTGAATAATTATAGAAATGGTCCGACAGCACTTGTTTAAATAGTAGTGATGAGTGCAAAATTCTAGAAAAACAATGACAAGAAAATGCTTCAAATGTGGAGTGAGAAACAATAGGAGGGCTTAGTGCTGCAGAATAGCATTAGGAGGATGGTGGTTTCTAAATCAAACAAGCCAAAGTCTTTCATTGCTGCAGGAAAGGAGAAGGAATGTATGACTGGGTGGGTGTCTACTTTGACAGACTCAGGGAGAAATTCCTTTTGCTCTGCTGACACATCCTCAATTGATTTCTGTGCCTGCTTATAGACATCTTCTCTCAAGATAGGTAAAATCTACCAACAGTTGTATGTCCTTACAGAAGAGAATGGTGAGAGTGATCAAGAGGCTAGGAGGTACAGTTGATAAGGACAGACTGTAAGAAGTGGAGTTATATACTTGAGAGAGGATGAAAGTGAGAATAGGACAAGAAAAGGGTTAACGAGTTTAGGTAACCTGTTGGGAGATGATGGCATGGTGTGGATGGCTTAGATCACCTGCAGAATCTGTGAGGACTCCTAATCATATGTTCTTGTAGGCACTACATCCAGGGAAGCTCACTAATAACTGCCCAAAACCATGAGCTGAAGAAGGTTTATTCAGCTCATGATCACATTATCACCATACCATAGAGAAGTGGTAGGAAAGCATCTAGTACTTCTAGAAGGAGTAGGGGAATGTGGACAAAAAACAGTAAGCTGCAGGAGTATCCTAATTTGGCCAGACTTGAATGCCACATGCCTAGACCCTTGTCCAAAATGAGATCCTCAAAAACAAACAAACAAACAAACAAACAAACAAACAAAAACCACTCAAAGATCCATTAAAGTGAGGAAAAACTTAGTTTTAATGGAACTAAAATTAGAATGCTTCAGCTTATTAATAAAAGAAACTCTTAACAAATAGCTCAAACAGTCTAGAGCCAGGTAGGTTTGTACACATCTCCTTCTATGTCCACTGTGTCTCTGCAGGCAGGTCCTCATATCCATGGTTGATTACAGTCAACCCCCCAACGTCCAGAGCAGCAGTAAGTGCTATGCACCTCTCTGAAGGGAATTCCCTATGCCACACCTCTGACATTCAGACATCTGGTCCCAGCCTAGACAGCAGCTACCTATTCTTCATTTTCTTCTAGAGATTTCAAGCTAACTTCATCTCTGAAAACACAAGCAACATACATAACATCCAACATATTTTCATGTTGAAAAGCACACTTAATTAGGATGATACATATCCACAGTATCAGGCAGAAGAGACAGTTACTCACAATAATCTTAAGTAGCGCAGATCACCAAATTTCTCTGCACTATTTTTCATCTGCCTCGAGCAGATTTATCTCTTTCAAGCATCAAAATTCCAAATTAAAACTTCTGACTTACAAATCTACCACATTTTTATTACATTGTTCTGAAGATTAGTTGGACTGACTGCTGAGAATCTGCACTTCGTTTCTAATCTGTTTTTGTCTTGCTTCATCTGATATCACTGCTTATTCTGATACTGTCATCTGTCAGATTTCAAAACAAAAGTTGAAGGTTTGCTCACAATGTGAGTGCTGACAAGCTGTGATCAAGCCATCTTCCAACTTCCTTTTTGGCAGACCAACTATTTTGTGTCTTCTAGGGCAGAACATATTTTTCAAGTCATTACTCATCCCTGTGGCTCCCTAATGAGCCCTCTGTACTTTATCAGCCTCTCAAATAATATTGCAGAAGTAATTTTATCAGCGGCACATGCAGGAAAAAAAAAACAACAAACCACCAATTCTTCATTTCCACTTAATACTTCCCAAGGGATTTCTTGGGCTATACTTGGCCCTGCTGTTCATAGAATCATAGAATCATAGAATGAATCACAGAATGGCCTGGGTTGAAAAGGACCACAACGATCATCTAGTTTCAACCCCCCTGCTATGTGCAGGGTCGCCAACCACCAGACCAGGCTGCCCAGAGCCACATCCAGCCTGGCCTTGAATGCCTTCAGGAATGGGGCATCCACAACCTCCTTGGGTAACATGTTCCAGTGTGTCACCACGCTCTGAGTGAAAAACTTCCTCCTAATATCTAACCTAAACCTCTCCTGTCTCAGTTTAAAACCATTCCCCCTTGTCCTATCCCTATCCACCCTCATAAACAGCCGTTCCCCTTCCTGTTTATACGCTCCCTTCAAGCATTGGAAGGCTGCAATGAGGTCTCCCCGGAGCCTTCCTGTCTCCAAGCTGAACAAGCCCAGTTCCCTCAACCTTTCCTCATAGGAGAGGTGCTCCAGCCCTCTGATCATCTTAGTGGTCCTCCTCCGGCCCCGCTCCGAGAGCTCCACATCTTTCCTGTACTGGGGGCCCCAAATTAACAGTGCCCCTGTTAATGAGGGCACTTCAATGCCATCTTCCAACATTTATGTCTTATACAAATCTTAAATACTAGTGTTTGGGGTTTTTTCCTGCAAGTAATTGACAAAAATATCAGATGTGTTAGACTTAAACTAAATGGAACTGAAGTGGGAAAAGCGTTTTGATACTTGTCCCACAGACTATAAAACTGTGATCATCTTCAATTTGCTTGGTTCCGTTTCTGAATTTCCATCTTTTTCTTCTTACAATTTTTGTATTTGCATATGTGTGTGTGAATATATATATATATATACATACATCTGTATACAAAGAGTTAGTCCCAAAAAAAATTTAAGTGCTGTGTTTTGGCAGTGTCAGGATTTGAAATTGACATTTTAGTAAAGGGAAGTGTGATTTTTCAATTCAAGAAATTTTTAATTTTTTTATCCTTAGAAATCTGCAAAGAGTATCAGAAGAAAACGTATTAATGTCAAAAATCCCTAAAAAAAAATAAAAAAAGCAGTCAACCAATGGCACTTTCAAAGCATTCATTCTTACAGAGTATTCCAAAGGTCTCGTTTGTTTCATTCTCCTTTGAAAGAGATCGTAATTTTCGGATTTCCAGGGAAATGAAACATGCTGCACCCATCTTTTCTTCCGTTTAAACCTCAGTCAGTTTTTGATGTGCCGTGGACATATCACAAGGATAACAAACTGATGCTGCAAAACAGGAAGCAATTTTAAAACAGGGTAGCAGGACCATGACTCAGGCGGATGCCAGGCATTTGGGATGTGTTGATTCACACGCTTTATCATGCCTGCTTGCAGAGCAACATCATCTCACCGCAACAGAGAAACACTCAGTGAGCGCCCGCTTCCACTTGCAAGCAGGACATAATTGCTAATAACTGTAAATAGCACTTGCAGAAGAAAAGCACTATTGAACATCATATGCCCAGCACTGTACAACCATCACCACTGCTCCCACCAGGCCTTGCCCCAGTGCCTTCCCAGCAACACTGACAATGCACAGCAGCACAGAGCTCTCTGAACAACAGCTGGAAGTCCTGCTGGGATCCTGCAAAGACCCTACCAAAGCCTCCTCATCTACCTTGCTGAGGTAGAAGCAAAACTTCACAGCAATTCTTTTTCTCTCCCACAAGAGGAGCAACTTTACCTCAGTCCTCTGCATCTGCACCCAGCGTTTTGCATGGATGAGAAAAAGGTGGGAAACCTGCAAGGAGTAGATGCCTGTGAGGGAACTGTGAGGTTGGTGAGGGGCAACAAACATTCTTCTTTTCACAGCTGCTCAACCACACCAGCCTCGTGAAGAAAGAACTGTCCCCGTTGGATTAATGTTTACTCTGGAAGCCTTGCTTGTTGCAGTTCCACTCGCTGCCAACTCTTTTCCCTGGAAATCCCCCTCACTATTCCACAGATGCTTCCTCAGCCTGAAAATTATACTGCTAACTCCACAATATAAATGCACAGCCAAACTCCACTACTTGTTCTTCCTGCTTTTATTTTTTTTTATTATTTTCTTCCCATGAATAGCAGTATGTTCTCTTGTATTTTTCAGAGTCCACTTCCTCCTCCTTCCTTCAAGGCTCCTGTATCTACAGAGATCTGTGAGAGTTAGTAACACTGTCACAAGCTTGAAGAAATCAAAAAACAACTGCAGTGATATTCAGCTCTGGCTGCCATGGACAGCTCCATCAACTAACATCGATAATATCAGCAACGTGGAGACTCACTTTTAAGACTTTCCACTATCTCTACACAAAATTGTTTGCCAAGTGAGAAGAGAACATTTTGAAACAGGTAACTGCTACTCATTGTCTTCAGAACACGCACTTCTCTACACATGCAAATATTCACTAAATTTTACCGATTTTTCTAAGTCACAAAAGCACCATCCTTTACATAATCGTCTTATAAGCATCTTCTGAAGTTTGTTTTCCATATTTTCCCTATATTCTTTCTTCATGCATCCAAATATGTTTATGCCAACGATGAATAAAGCTCCCCAGATCTGAAGTTTTCCTCTATATACACAAAATTATTGACTCAGATAAAGTTTGTAACAATAGATTAGCAACAGAAATTTCAGAAAGGCAGTCACACAAGTTTTTGGTGGAACATAAAATAATGCAAGAACAATTATTAAAATTAATGAAAATTTTCAAAAGCATTGGATTATTGGCCTGGAGCACAGGCCTTATGAGGAGCGGCTGAGGGAGCTGGGATTGTTCAGTCTGGAGAAGAGGAGGCTCAGGGGAGACCTTATTGCTCTCTATAACTACCTGAAGGGAGGTTGTAGTGAGCTGGGGGTCGGCCTCTTCTCTCGTGTAACTGGTGATAGGACTAGAGGGAATGGTTTCAAGCTGCGCCAGGGAAGATTCAGGCTGGATATTAGGAAATACTACTTCTCTGGAAGAGTGGTCAGGCACTGGAATGGGCTGCCCAGGGAGGTGGTGGAGTCACCGACCCTGGAGGTGTTCAAGGAACGTTTGGATGTTGTGATGAGGGATATGGTTTAGTGAGAACCATTGGTGATAGGTGGATGGTTGGACTAGATGATCTTATAGGTCCTTTCCAACCTTAGTGATTCTGTGATTCTGTGATTCTGTGATTTAAGTCAATTTAAAGTTTGGCTGAGCAAAGAGACTCCGTCTGTATCAGAAGAGCCTCCTTATTAGTAATCAGTGTTTTGAAAATAAGACCTGAATGTAGCTACACTACTCATGAATGGATAGGATAACAGACAGTGTTAAGAGATCTTTTCTATGAGCTCAGGAAATATCCCAGGCATTTCAGAAGACACGTGGTTTCAGAAGCATTTCAAGTGAACTAGGATGTCTACCTTTTATTTGTCAGAACAAGATTCAAAGAATACCCTCAGTAATTCAATCACAAAGGAAATGAAGGACAATACTGAAAAAGTCTGGTTAGTTCATGTAATCCGTACTGAAAGATGGCTCCAGATTCTCATGGACTTTATTTCAGTTTCACAACTGTACATATATCTGAGCCAAGGAAGAATAGAAATCATAAAATTGATAAATAGGACCCAATATCATCAAAATATAATTCTAGTCTACACAGACCTAGGAATATGTTTTAACAGATCAGAAGGATATATTAAAAAGCATTATGCCTGAGATTGCCCAGAAAAAGAAATAGAAAAAAAAAAAAGAGAAGAAAATAAACAGAAAAAAATGAAACAAAAAATGGGAAAAAAATGAAAAATGAAGACACCAAAGATTCAAAGATTCACATTTCTTGGGATTTATGCTGAGATGTCTTCTCGTGGCATAAGTCTATTTTATTGTTTCCAGGGACACTGCATCTGTCTGTACAATTTGGTAACTACATTTTAATAATTGTACAAGGGCCCTGCGTGCACTGTAGGAAATATAGGTATAAAATATTAATTATTTAGTATTTGCCGAGTTTGGCACAAGGATGTTATAAGAGCACAGCTGGCCTGTATCAGACTAAATTCTGGGCAGCACAATACATTATCTTACTCACCTTCTCTGATCTCACAAGATCTGATACCTTCAAGGAACGTCATTAAGCACAGCTGTGTCTGGGGCATAGATAACCTGTCTGGTCTGTGACTCAGCTTACCCATGCCTGTTTCTTACAAAATCAAGGCTTACAGTTTGCTGTGAGTTAATGAGCTCGCCGAGAAATGACCTCATCTCTCATAAAAGCAAACAGACTGACACAGAAAAACATTACACGCACTGCAGTTTGTCTTCATTCCAGTGCAGATCAGTCCTTAGGTCATTTACTTCCAGTGCTTTGTCCAGCCTATTTTCAGAAGCTAGGTACTGGGTGTCTGTCACTACACTTATGAAACTCCTTAATGTTCAAGTTACAGAATGCTCTTTTCAACCTCCAACCCTTCCCACGCCATGCTCCTTCCAACCACAACAAACAAAGGCTGGTCCTTGGCTCACTGTAGCCTGCACCATGTGTTCCACAGATCATCAGCCTTCCAACAAATCTTAATTTCTTCTTCTCCATTGGTATTTTTGACCCTGCATTAAAAGCTGCCTTACCTTACCCTAACAAAGTGCTCCAGGGACCTCTCTCACTGCTTATGAAACTGGAATGCCTCCTCCAAGACAGAGAGGGCAGGAGATGTGGCGGGAGCAATATTTCCAGCTGTAGATTCCTGTGCCCTGGCTGCCTGTTGCAGATGCAATGATGGCCATGCTGCCATATGGCTGAGACACCAACACTCCCTTCCCTGTGGGCCCCACCTTACCCTGCACCTGAGCTTCACAAAACTGAGCTTTGGTAAACTGGTAAGGTTATCATGTTTATTATCAATAACCAGACATCAAGCTGCTATCTAATGGGCTGGAGCAAATAACAGTCATTATTCTGACTGTAACCATGCTAAAAGCTTGCTAACTAACCACACATGTAAAATCAGGCTTACCAAACACCTGCCTGTTTCTCCATGCTGCAATGCATGCAGTGCTCTTCCCACTACTATAGATAAGCCCTGCCCAAGGAGTCAGTAGAAGAGTCTCTGCCGGAAAAGTACAGATTCCCTGAAGCTAGAACAGAGACCAGATGTTGCATAAACCATGCACTGTCTTATAAATGGGCAAAGTGGGTGCCTAGATGGATGACTGAACATATTTCAAAACAGAAGACACTGTGTATGTAGGTATTTGTTTACTTTCATTTATGCACCCAGAATGAGTTTTGCAGTATGCAGAAGATGAGCCCAGGAGCAGGCTGGGAGGAAAAAACCCTATAGCGATCTCTAGGTATGGATTTTTTCACCCCCTCACAATCCTACAAGAGGCTATGGGCCTCCAGGTGGGTGTCAGCTGCTTTACAGTAATAAGGCTGATGATCCCAGTGAAATTAAAAGATACGTCACTTCCTTCACTTGTTGGTATTAGTCCAGTATTGCACATTACAGTGCCCTGAGGCCTGCAGGACACATTTGGCCCGAGGACTGAGTGTGACAAGGAGGAATGAAGAAATGGTGGGAGTCAGTCTCTTCTCCTAGATAACAGCAATAAGACAAGAAGCGATGGCTTCAAGTTGCACCAGGGGAGGTTCAGATTGGAGGTTAGGAAACATTTCCTCTCAGAAAAGTGGTGAGGCATTGGCACAGGCTGCCCAGGGGTGTGGTGGAGTCATCATTCCTGGAGGTGTTCAAGAACCATGGAGATGTGGCAGATGGGGACATGGTTTACTGGACATGGTGGGGATTGGTTTACAGTTGGACTAGATGACCTTGGAGGTCTTTTGATTCTCAGTGATTCTACAATTCTATGATTCTCAGAGCAGCCTTTCACTGGTACGTGCACATGAAAGCTGTGCCACCTTGAACTTCTTCATTTGGCATAAAGAGCATTTGGTGAGTTGAATTTAGCTGCCTCCTACCAACTGGCTTCCTCTGAATGAAATTTGGAGTTGCATACAGACCCAAATACACACAAACAGTCCAAAGCAGGTACGTGTATAACAGAAATATACAGAATCCTTGTGGATGGCACAATTGTGTGATCAGACACCATGTACAGTGGGGAAGGAAGTTCAAGTAAACACAGGCTAGTTAGATTTCAGACTGAATGGAAACTGTAATAGCAACTGTCCAAGTTTAATTCATTCAAACAAATGCTTTCAGTGTATCTCATGGGTCTTGTTTTTACTACTTTAGGAAACAATACTGTACATGCTTTCTTCCTCTTCCTATGTTTTGGATTTACAATCTATTCTGGATTTAAAGAGAGTCTTGGGATTTTTCTTCCTGTTACTCACTATAATTAAATACTGTTTATGTACTACAGAGTGGAAAGCTTTCCGAATTTACTTTTCGCTTGGTTATCAGTCATTACCTGCTAGATGTTTTGTCTTTTTTTTTTCTTCCCTTGGCTTTCATGACTCAGTCCCTCTTTTGTGTACACTTGGCTAACTCTGCCCGGCTTGCATGACAGGCTTACCTTTTTCTCCTACAGTTAGATTCTGCTTTTTCACCCTGTGCTTCTGCCTTCCCCTTGGTAAATAAAATCAGTTCAGAGACCCAACTGTTATCTTGTTGTTTCTATGCATAAATGCCCCTGATCTAGCCTCTGTTCCAGATGCATTAAGTTTTGTTTCCTTTTTCATCTTGCTCATGACATTTCTCTCAACCATTATTAGCGTCTTTGCCCACTCTCATATCATAGGCAATATCTTTGGCTTATTCAGCTATGAATAGGGAATCCATTTCTTCTTTCATTCTGTTTTCACTTAGTCCATTGCCCTCAATCTTCTCCCTTGTCTGGGCCTTACATCCTGCTTTGACTACTGAAGATCCTTCCCACGTGATTTTCTCTAAATCTCTAAGGCCATTCCTAATGCTATGTCAAGACAATTTTCTAGGCTTATCAGTTTCTTCATGTCTTTTCTATTAGCTCTAACCATGCTATCAAGTTTTCCCGGCTTCCTGTTTCAAGAGCTTTCCCAAGACACTAATCTGCTTTCCTCTCTTATTCAGCCATTTCTCTCTCATTGCACCTAACTACTCTCTGGTGCAAACCTGTCTTACTCATTTATCCACAAAACACCGTTCACAGTTTTTCCCATGTGGCTATTTCATTATGATGAAATCTGAGAAAGTAAAAGCACTGCTTATACGACTGAAATCAGTAAAACTGGACATACCCCTAGAATCTTGTATGATTCTGGCTGAAACATTTGCCCAAATTTTCCATTTGCTCTTTGTCCATTTGGGCATTCATTAGCCCCTGGAGGTGACCCTTCTCCAGAGCCTTCTAAGGTGTAAATTACCCATATAGCCATTAGAGTTGGGCAGTATCCTTTTACACACAGAAAAGATTTTATACAAGGATTATCTGTCTACAGCCATATACTTCTGCAGTGCCAGTTGCATTGCTTCCACAACTGTGTGGGCCTATTTTAACCCAGTTAATAAAGAATAAATCTAAGTAACTCAGATTACCTAACAGCTTACCAACTTGAACCTGCATGCTCCACTTAGGTGTTATTATTTGCTCTTAATTTTGGGAAAAGTCTCACTTAACACAAACTTTAAGGCAACTCCAACACTGAAAACTTTTTATTTTTATCATTCAGTCATTACTTTTTAAAAATTTCAGAGTTGTATAATCCTCCTCATTTTTATGTATTAAAACAAAATATATGTTGAAGAAATCTTCAAAGGGAACAGAAGGCTGAAGATCGTGACCCATTTGTCCTCCATGGTGATGTTGAGTGTCCAGTTGGAACACATTGCTTATTTCCTGTTTACTAGAAACATTTTTAACCGAACTGCTGAACGCCTAGAGGCAAAATCAAGAAAATTCAAACATGGCATGACAATATTTCTAAAGCCAAAGATAGTCAAAGAGATTTTCTGTATCATTAAAAAATACATAGTGAAACAACTATTTACTAGCAAATGTTTCACAAGCTAAATCACAGAATACTGGTAAAAATCCTCACAATTCTCTTTCTCTTGCTTAATAAATACTCAGATGATTCTTCCTTTACTGTTTTCAAGGACTTAGCTGATCTTCTAAACGCATAAAAACTTCCTCTCTCCTCCTGACTGTTTTTTTCTGCTCAAACCTCCGGATATTTGTCTCTCAATAATGATACAAACGGATGCAGCCACCCACAGTCAGAGCCTTGTAGTCAGTCCCTGGGAGTCATTTTTGTCCTCTATGAATGCCTACATGTTTGGACCCCTTTTAATTCCATTTCCTGATTAACTGCAATGTTAACCATGATTGGAAGGGTGATGCTAAGATTAGTCAAGCAGAAATGATGACATATGCAGACAAGAGAAAAAATGCAATTGACATTAAAATTCAGAAGGTGCAGTGCTGATAGCTGAAGGCTTAGTATTAACAGGACAAACGAAGTTTCCCTTACAGATTTTTAACACACTGATGATTATCCTGTTTTGCCTTTATATTTCAATTCCACGTTGCTCAGAAGTTTGCTTAGTCTGTGTGACCTAAAAGGAAGTCTTCAGTAGTTCATTCACTAGTAACAGATATCTGATTTCTCATTGGGGGTGGGCAAAATACACGGGAGCTGCAAACTTTTGATGTCTTTGAAAAAGATAGTCATCCCCTGGCTCTACCGAACCCAGAAAGTTTAATTGACCGATGAATTATGGACACAATTTTGTGCTGATTAGCTTTTTATTTATTTCACTAGTTAAAGAGCACAGATAGCTGAAAATGACTGGTAAATGTGCGCAGAGGCTACCTCCCAACCTAGTAGTCCTTAGTCAAGATCAATTCCAGGCAGACAGTAGTGCATGCTGGTGGTGACTGTGGGATAGCATCTTGTTAAACGGAAGGGTGACATTTACTCTTCACTGCTACTCCACTGGTCACCAATCACTCTTCTCTGGTGGTGGGACCTTGGGCTAGGCTTTGTCACCACCACAGCAGAGTGTACTTTATCTTCACTCCAGAAATTTCCACCCAGTGTTCCTAGAGCTCTACAGAAGAGAGATCCCAAGCTCAGAGACTAGGGCTGAAAACCTTGTGCCCACAGAGGAAACCAGGTCGAGACAGGATGTCTCTTATTCTGCAGCGTTCACCTCAAAAACTTGAATATACAAGGTTACCTGCACCGAGTCATACTCTTCTTTAGAACAAATCCCACTTTATCCCCTCTGTAGTCTGCCAGGTGAAATTCAACATGAGTAAGAAGACTCCTGACTGTCCTACATTTGTCAGTTCTCTAAGGTCTGAACAACCAGGTGCCTTGTGAGACATTCATTCTCTTTGTGACTGGGAATGGGAATTCCCCTATTACCGTGGTTGTTACTTGTTGTTACTACCATAGGAATTCCCCTATTACCGGCCCAGAGGTGTCTTACTCGCTTTCTGTGCTCACACCATAGGCACTGCAAACCTAGAGGAGCAAATGAGTTTTGAGGTCATTTGAAGAATTCTTTCTCTCCTACCCAGTGGCAGTAGAATAAGAAACTGACAGAAGAATGTGGCTCTGGGCAGCCTGGTCTGGTGGTTGGCAACCCTGGCCGTGGCAGGGGGGTTGAAACTAGATGATCGTTGTGGTCCTTTTCAACCCAGGCCATTCTATGATTCTATGATTCTATGAAGAAAGAGGGGTATAACATTGTTATCCTCTGTGGAGAGAGGAAAGTGGCACACATTGCAACAGCCAAGAAATACAGTGAGCTAAGTTGGGGAAAGGGCCCTTTGCAGGAGTAACAGCAAGCCAAAAAGACCGTCATGCATCACTGGACATAGGATGGTGTTCTGAATGTTTAGAGGGCTGAGGAACAGCCTTTATCTGGTCCATGGGAGGTCTTAAAAGTGGATGGGAGAGGATTTAAACATTTAATGCATACAAATGTAGAGATGAAACACGGCTGGAAAGAATTCACATTGTGCATGGTTGGATACATAATCACAGTCTGCATGGTAATCTTTTTATTTGTATTACAAAAGCACATAGTGATTCAGGTTAACATTTGTTTACCTTTGCTCTGACTAATATTACACATTTTCTGGGCATTATAGCATATGCTTGGCAAGAAGCAGTCCCTGTCTTGAAGAAATGATAGTTCTGCCAATATATTCTTATCAAGAATGGGGACCCTTTCACCAAGTGCATGTCAACAACAAAATGAACACAAAAAACATTTGTTCAAATAAACTACAAAGAGCCATTCTTATGGTATTCCTAAAATCTTTAGGATACTGTTTGAAAACAGAGGGAGGAACTCCATTTTCTGTGCCATAGCACAAGTAACGAAATAAAGAACTGTGGATGCAGTATAAATTTACACAGAGATGTCTTGAAATCTGCATTTTATGTGTAATTTACTTAATTAAAATGTGTTTAGGTGACTGAAACTTTCAATGTATTGTAAATAAGATAATTATAATATTAATCATCTTTAAGTGTAAATGATTGTTGATTAATTAATAATAATTAATTAATTAGTAATTAATAACTTCTTCCTTTGACTAATTTAGACCCAGTATGTTTTCTGTATATGTTATGCCATGTGATGAGCTCCTGATATATAGTGTGCAAGCAAAGAAATAAGATAAGGTAGCAAAAATGAAATGGGTTCACAGCATCCCTTTTTTACTATTTCTTCCACATGCCCTGTGGCAAAGGAACACCATATTTTGGGCACATTTTCTGAAGTATCCTACTCAGTTCATTTCTCAGTGTTAGACTTTCAATGGCATTCTGTGTGAATGACTAATTTCATTTTTTACTTTGCTTCTGTAGAATGCAATCCATAGCCACTCTAAAGGTTGCAATTTTACAGGCTTCCCAAAATGTAATCAATTTTATACCAGTTCCCTGATCTGAAACATGAGAGGTGATAAAGACTCACCATTCTTTAAAAATCAAAGAGGTTTTCTTCTGTGCAAGAGTCACCTATTCCTTATGCTTTGCACCCTCACCATTTAGTCTTCATACCTTTAAAAACTGCCTTTAGCATCCTAAAATGCACAAAGCTGTCTACATCTACTTCTCCATCAGCAGTTGTAGGCTTAGCCACTATCACCCATACTGTTACCTGTACTGTTGCCCTTTGGCTTGGAAACAACTGCTGCAAGCATGCTCTGATAGTGCTTTTCAACAGAGCAAATCAGCAAGTTTGGCTGGAGCACTGTTACATACTGTGAGCAGAGTGAAGTCCATCCTCTTGAGAAATTTCAGGTGTGTATAGAATTCTGTTCTGCTTCCACAGCTGTGCTATCTAAACACCCTTTGCAAAGCTCTGCTACCAGAGAGATGTCATACACATAACTGCATTTCAATTCAGGTGCATTCTACAATTTATGGGTAGGATTCCCTCTAAAGGGAAATAATTCCTGCCTCCTAATGCAAGATTTGGATGGAGAAAACAAACTTCCAACTCTAGTCAAGAAGAATGTTAAATATTCAGAAAATAATTAAAGGTGGAAAATTGAAAATTCCAAGTGTTATGAAAACTTTTGTTTTGATTTTGTCCACGGAATTATTCATAATAATCTTTAACAGCTAAGTGATTGACCACAGACATTTCAAAATGATCTTTAAAGGAAGGAAACAAAACCATTTTGACGCGAGTTGTAAATAACTTGTGACTTTTCCCTATGAAAATCTTTGCTAAGTACGAATGTTGTCTTTTTGACAAAGCGTTACTTTTCTCAAAATGCATTAATCAGGCCTAAAAATAAAACTAAACCCTAAAGCAAGAACAAAGTATACTTCTTTGCATTGGCTGTTCACTGCACTTTCAGATATAAATCTTACTCTTGGTGAAGAACTGGGCCTTTAAGTCTGTGGTGACTCATAACAACATCCCCTACTGTGGTCATATAGAAAGAATGACATGAAACATTTTATTCTCAAAATTACTGTCACATAGAGTGACAACCCCAAGAGTATTACAGTAAGCAGAAGGAGGAGGCAGAAAAATGCAAGCTTTCAGGAGAGCTTTCAGGATGACAGCTGGAAGTTTTCTGCAGGGTTCAGTTGCTGTGTGAAACCGCATCTGATCAACATGCTGTGGGTGAAATATATATGTAGACCAACATCGTGGAAAGTGCCTGTCTTTAATGTGTTGTTCTATATAAGACCACTCATGCAATGCAGAACTTTTACCTTCTCGTTCCTTGGTTGTGGTTATACATTGCTGTGTCACTGAGGGCATTATGAATCAGGTGGTGAAAGGATAGGTAAATATTTGTTTATTACAGCAACCTTGAATTGTGTTGAACTTCCTGACAGATGGAATAATATAACATACCTTTGTCCTGTAACCCATAAGATTACAGACTACCTCTAAACCTGCAGCTGGCATTTCTGGGACGTGTTTCTTTTACACATCCCTGGCTCCAGCACAAGCACATCCACCCAACACCAGCTAGAGGAGCTCTTTTCCTGAGACCACACCAGTACCTTGTGTGCATGTGGAGAGGAAGAAGCTGGGGCTGATTTCTCCATCCTGTTGCTGAGGGCAAACTAGAGCGCTCAGAGACAAACTCGCTGGCACAGGATGGGTGGGAGAGTACAGCAAGAGAAGGGAAATTCCTCCCATACAGCCATCGTGTGCTTTGTGCTGTAGCCCACAGCTGGCCTCTCCCAGGGTTTTGCTGTCCCTCTCAGTTCATCTGTTCGTGATACAGGCAGGCTGCCCTGGGGCATGCTGCTTGCAGAGTGCACATTGCAGATGGAGGAGGCTGTTGCAAGAAAGCATGTGGGATGCTGCAGAGGGGTAGAAGACAGGTGCTCTGAGGAGGTCTGCGGTAGGTTTTGGAGGTGTGTGTTAAGTTTCCTTTAGCTGAGCGATAGGCTGCTTTCTGTCTGTTGGAGCTGCCCTCTGTTCTCAGGCCTCCATGTCTGTGTGAAGGGGAGAGGGAAAGAGAAACCTCAGCAGAATTCTCCCCCAAGTTTTTATAACCCACTCCCCTCTCCAGTTTATAAAACTTCAGCTTCAGCTTCTGCTCTTCAAAACAGAGGACTGGTCAGGTCAGTGCAAGCACTACCATCTACCTACACGGACCTCATGTTTCTTTTTGCGTGTGAAGAGCAGTAACTCCACTTTAGTCAGTGGAGAAAAATAGCAAAGTCAAACAGACTGAGTAAAAGCTTGTAAAGAGCCTTATAAAATCATGAATTAAAAAAAAAAACACTTTTTTTTTTTCTTGAGGTGAGACAATTCACATGAGTTACATTAACTTCTTTAACACTAAAATGAGAGAACACAATCAGTCCTCCATAAAACAGGTTGAGAGTCCTCTGCCTGATAAGTGCAGAAGCACTGAAACTGCTGATAAGCAAGTATCTGTTTTCACTGAGTCTCAAGTTCAGGCACACTAGGAAGTAAAATTTCCCATTGCACAGGATTAAATAAGGAAATCATCATTTACCTTAGCAGCCCTTCAAAAAAAAAAAATGTACACCTGTCCAAAGGGCAACTAATCTAATTATAAATTATTGTAAAGATTATGTGAAGGACAGTAGCAAGGGGAAGCCATGATTCATTATTTCAGCCTAGGGGAAACACTATTGTCATTGTATTTTTGTGTGGGCTGCTCTACTGTTGCCTCCTTTGAATGCTGCCAAGGGCTCCCATCCCTCCCAGCACTGGCTGAAGTTATTGACTCACTGACAGTCCAGCTGTTCACTTCTGCTGACTGGTGAAATTTGCACTCCTGAGAGGCTGCAGCAAGAGTAGGAATTCACTCATTGAGTGCTGCATGATGCCCTGACCTGACAGCTTTCAAAAGCATTTTAAATTCCTGTATCCAAACGCAGCTCATGGTGCCTGCCCTTCAAATTGCCATCTGCATCTCAGTAGCAACACGGGAGTTGGTAGTAACATCTATTTATACCACAGTTACTGTGCAGAAAATACTGTTTGGCAAAGGTCGTTGTGCAAAGAGGAGGCAGAGGAATTGTGAAAAAGTAATTTATTTGAATAAAGGGAGGGCACACAGATATAAATTCCTGTGGAATCCCTCGAAAACTCTAGAACATGGGGTGTCCAACCTTCTGGCTTGCTTGGGCCACATGAGTCCATAAGAACTGTGTTGGACCTTGCAGATAACCTCATTCCAAATCCACTGCTATGGGCAGGGTTGCCACCCATCAGATCAGGCTTCCCAGGGCCCCATCCAGCCTGGCCTTGAGCACCTCCAGGGACGGGGCATCCACAGCTTCTCTGGGCAACACGTTCCTGTACCTCACCACTCTCTGAGTAAAAAAATTATTTCTAACATGTAATCTAAATGTCTCCTCTTCTAATTTAAAATCATTTCCCCTCGTCCTTTCACTTTCTGCCCATGTAAGAAGTTGTTTCCCTCCTGCTTATAAGCTCCCTTCAAGTGCTGGAAGGCTGAATGCCTCATCCACTAAGACCCCCAAGCTCTTCTCTGCAGAGCTGTTCTCAATGAGTTCCTCTCCCAGTCTGTATGTATATCTGGGAAAACTCCAGCCTAGGTGCAATGCCCTGTGTTTGACCTTGTTGAACCTCGTTTGGTTCTTGTGGGCCCACTTTTCAAGCCAATGTCCCCCTGGACTTCCCCTTCTTCTTTTGTATCAACAGCTTTGCTCAGCTTGGTGTCACCACAAAACTTGTTGAGGGTGCATTTTATTCCACTGTCCAGGTCATTCATGAAGATGTTGAAGGGCACCAGTCCCAAGATGGACCACTAGGGGACAACACTCATCAATATTCTCCACCTGGTCAAAGAGACATTGACCACAACCGTCTGGCTATGACCATGCAACAAATTCCTTATCAACTCTTCAAAACTGTCTTTCCAATTTAGAGACTCTTCAAATCTCTCTTTCCAATTTAGAGATAAAAGTGTGTGGGAGCATACTGAAGGCTTTTCAGAAGTCCAGGTAGACAACATCAGTTGCTCTTCCTTTGTCTACTGATGTCATCACTTGATCATAGAAGGCCTTCAGCTAGGTCAGGCATGATCTGCCTTTGGTGAAGCCATGCTGGGTGTCTTGGATCACTTCTCTGTCTTGCGTGTGCCTTACCATAGCTTCTAGGAGGATCTTTTCCACAATCTTCCAAGGCACAGAGGTGAGGCTCACCAGCCTTAGTTCCCCAGGTCTTCCTTTCTACCTGTAATGTTTCCCTTATTCAAGTTACCAGACATCCACAACTATTTGCATATGATGGAGAGTGGCTTGGAGACTACATCAGTCAGTTCCTTCAGGACCCTGGAAAGTATGTCTTTGGGCCCCATAGACTCATACACTCAGACTCATCAAGAGGTCTTGAACTTGCTCTTTGCAGTTGGAGACATTGTGCTTCCCCAACCCATGCCATTCAGGGATGAAAGAGATGCGTGAAGCCTGACTACCAGCAAAAACTGAAGCAAAGATCCTGTTGAATACCTCAGACTTCTCCGTGTCCACTGTTTCTCCCTTCTCATTTATCGGAGAGGTTACGTGTTCCTTCGCCTGCCTCTTCTGACCAATATACCTGTAGAATCCCTCTTGATATTTTTCACATCCCTTGCCAAATTCAGTTCTGCTGTGCCTTGGCTTTCATGATCCTATCTCTCCTCATATGGATGGCATCCATGTATCATTTCCAGGCTACAAACCCTTGCTTCCATTGCCTGTACATTTCTTCTTATCCCTCAGTTTGACCAGCAGGCTCTTGTTCAGCCATGCCAGTTTCCCGACTCCTCTGCTTGTTTTCCTATACAGGGGGATGAATAGCTCTTTTGCTCTCAGAAAGATGTCTTCAAAGCACTGTCAGCTCTGTTTCTTTCCTTTCTTCCTAAGCAGAGCTTCCCAGAGGATCTCTTCCAATAATCCCTTAAACAGATGGAAGTTTCCTCTTCTGAAATTCAAGGTCATGACTTTGTACTTTCCCAGGCCCATATTCCTCAACATCAGGAACTCAACCAGATTATTGTCACTACAGCCCACATTACTGCCAATTTCAACCTCTATAATGATCACCTCTGCATTAGTCCAGTAATGCTTCTCCTTTGCTCTGTTTGTCTAATACCTGGACCAGAAAACTTTTCTCAATGCATTCTATGAGTATCCTGAACTGTTTGCAGCCCACTGTCTTACTTTCTCAGAAGACATTTGGGTGGTTGAAATCCTCCATCAGGATGAGAGCCTGTGAGATCAATACTTCTTGTAGACAACGGAAAAAGGTCTTGCCAGCAGGCTCCTCTTGCTTTGGGGGGCTTGTAGTAGATCCCAGCCACCAGATGTACTTTATTGGTCCAGTCCCTAGTTTTCACACACAAGCTCTCAACCTCATCATGGCTCTTTTTAGAGGCAGCTCTATGTAATCTATCCACTTCTTATCATGGAGGGCAACTCCCTTGCCCTTCCTGCCCTGCCTATCTCTTCTTAAAATCTTGTAGCCCTCGTTTGTAGTGTTTCCATTGTGTGATTCATCCCATCACATTTCCGTGATAGTAATTAGGTCATAGTTTTCTAACTGCACCACAATTTCTCCTCCTGCTTATTTCCCATGCCACATGCATTGCTGTAGAGACACTTCAGCTGGTCTATTGGCCATGTTACCTACTCGGAGCAGCCTTCTCAAATTTCTCTGGGACAGACCTGAGGTTCTTCCCTGCTGCTTCCTAAGTGACAGTGTTTCTGTCTCTTCTCTGTCATTTGGAAGTACACCCCTCTTCTCTCATTGAATCTAGTTTAAAGCTCCACTAATCGGTCCAACCAGCCTGCTGCCCAGAACATTCTTGCCCAGGGCTAGTGGCTTCTGGCAGTTCTAAATAGCTGTCTCCTCACCCTGGGGTCTTCTTGATTTCAGGACCTTCTCCTGGAGCAGAGGACACCTCGCCCCAGACTTTAGCTTTTATCTCTGCTACGTGTCCCACCAACACCCTCAGAAAAACAAAGGCTCTATGTCTGAGCAGCAGAGAGAAGGCCTGGCAAACCACCAGGTGGCACAGGGGGAGGATGCCAGACTTCACAGTGCATCCCCTGATAGAAGCCAGCTGTTTCCTTGACAGGAACATGGTTTAAAATAGGCAAAGTGGAAATTCATGTTCCTTGTTTACTAAACATGATCCTTACTTAATAGGAAGAAACATGAGAACTTAATTATTCTATGATTCAACTTAGGGTTGCATCCTCTGTAAACTGTCTCCTGAACTATCAAATCAGTGCAGAAAATCCCTTCCTTGCCAGGTTTCTCAAACAGCTAAGAGCTGCTGTGAAGCGAACTGTACTTTTTCATCCAGCCTAACCTTCCTGAAAACTAATGAACACAAACTGTGACCCCAAATAGAGGAGTGGTGGGTGAGATTTTATTCATAACATCATACCCATTTTTCTCCTGGGTCGCACCACTTGCATGAATTACCCTTGACTTCCAATGTGCTGGGCATACCTGGATGGGCCCATGCAGGACCTGGGGAACTACATAGGTTATTTCACACTGTCGGAAATGAGGAGCACTCCAGTCAAGCCCTGGTGGGATGCTGGGCGTGTGCAGGTGACAAGAGGTGCAGGACTGTCAGGTGCTTAGCACCATGGCTTAGACATGAGGGAAGCTGGACTGAGAGATACTGTCCTTCCTGTCTTTGGATGCTTCTAGCTGTGTGCTTGACCATGTGTTCACCCCGTTGAGCGTTCCATGAAATCCACCGCTCTATAGTCTTTGGCACATGTGTCACAGATTGCCAAACTTGCTGCAGGAGACACTTTCTGGGCTCGGTCTGGGAAAATATTTCAGGAAAATCCCTGGAATCTTGTCAAGTCTGCTGCCTACACCAGTACAGCCACACACAGTACCTGGTTGGCAGCTGGGAGAGCTTGTGATGTAATGCGGAAATTAAGAGGGTCACTTCCCACTGCCTGAATGTAGAGGTGACCTATACTAACAAGCACAAAATGAAGGCAGAATGCATACTGTGCTGATGTTGTGCTGATGCAGCAGGATTTCACAGTGGTTTCCACAGATACATTTAGACAGTAAAACATCACCCCCTTGAAATGCAGATCAGAGGAAGCAAACCATAGAAGATATAAAGAAACTACGCTTGATTGTCTCCAGGGAAAGGCAAAAGGGTAGAGTCTGTATGAACACAAAAAGAAACTTGGAGCGAGAATGACGCAGCAATGTCCAAATTCAATGGTCTGAGGACTACCTCCTTCATTCACCTCTCACTTCTGGAAGGCAGCTTTGACACCTTCACCAACCTCTGGGTTTCTTCAGCACTCCACAGAGACAGACAGACCACTCTCCTCCCAAAACCATCTTCCAAGCTTCTGACCAAGTAAAGGCATTGAAGGGGAAGCAACACATTCCTCCTCACTCAGAACAAAACAGAACACCATCGGTCTCTCCCCACAGCTGAGGAGCTCCCTACTTTACTGAAGGACACTTCGGACTTCCCCGGCATTGCGCAGATAGAGAGCTGCAAACAGTTTCTGCAAGCAGAATATCAGTCCCGCTTTGCTCTGAGATTTATTGTCCAGCATTACAAACGGGAAGCGGAGGTATGGGGGAGTTACAAGGTCACACAGGAAATGTGCAGCTCAGCTGGAAGAAAAACACAGGTCTCCTGACTACTGAGACCAACAAACTTTTTCCTTTCTACCACAACAAAGGCTAGCCTGCCAACTGTCTTTCATTCGCCTAACAGAAGGCTTTTTGTCTGTAGAAATTTATTTATTATTTTTTTGTTGTTGTTCTGTCCCTTTAAGAAAGCTGTTCCAAGATTGTTCAAAAAAGGGAATCTCTGCTCTGGATCGTCTTCCTTCTGCCTTATTCTTCTGTGCTAATAAACAGCTATTGAATCTACATTGCAGATATAGGTCAGCACCTATCAGCTGTACTTCTAACAAACAGATCTCTGTTCCATTTATTTTACCTCTGCATTGCCATGCCTCACTTATCAGAGGTATTTTAACTGGTAGCCAGCAGGACGAGGAACAGAACAATGTGCCACTTGTCTCTTAAGAAACACAGCCAAAAGAATTTTTCTTTTTTTGCAGCGAGGTGAGGTTGGTAGGCAGAAGGGTGAAGCAGGCAGCGCGGGGCAGCCCCTGCCTTCCCAGCTCACTGCACGCTGTGCCAGATTCCTCTGGGTTTTCCCATGCACACCTGTGCCATCACAACATCCTGCACGGGGTTTCTTTTGCTTTTCTTGGCACTGCAGGACTCCCATCCCTCCCAGACCAGCAGCACCAGGCAGAGGTACCTGAGGCAGGAAGGCAAGCAGGCAACGGGTGGGGTGTTCAGGCATGCAGAAGTGCTGAAAGTGGAGTTTCACTGAGACTGGCACTCTGGGTTTCACGTAGGCCGCTGTGATTCAGCCATCAGTATCAGTGGCCGCACGCTCCAGGGAGCGGCTGGGCAACAGGGATCCAGCTCTGCTGCTCCTCTCCCCACAGCTGCAGCAGTGGGGCTGGGTGAAACTCTCACCTTTCCCACTGAGAGGAGCAGCAGGTGAGTGTCCGCAGGGAGCAGCAGCAGAGTGCTCAGTTCCAAATCCTTCTAAAACCTCTATCCATCATCCCAAAAGCGTAGCATCCCCTCTCCAAAGCAGAGACTCTTTTGTCTCAGACACTGCAAAGTCAGCATGGAGAATTCAGTAAACACCTTGAAAGTACGTCCTGAAACTTGGTGCACTCTCCCACAAGATAAAAGTGGGAACACAGAGCAGAACAGAAAATCAGATCTTCAAGTGTAAACCTAGCAATAAAGCAGCTTGTCCAATTTTTGTTAAGGAAGATTGGTTTCTAGGATGTGAGAGGAATCAGGACTTGTGTTCCCAATGCCTTGTCCAAATCACAGACATCTGCTTCAAACAAGTGGTTGCTGCAGAAAAGCATTTATACAAAAATAATTTTGAGCATGATGTGCCTTTGACACTACATAGCAACGTGCAGCACTATGCCAAGAAATTACTTTTAGAGAAAAGAATAATGGAGCAATGTCATGTGAAAGGAAACGAGAAAGAGCATACGCCCTTATCCAGATCTGAAGGCTTTGCTGCAAGTAAGGCTAGGGATTGGGTGTATACCAGCGTAATTCTTGTTGTGTCTCTGGTTCTGCTCCTGTGCACAGCACCACACTGAGTCAGTGCCCAACATCTCAGCGTGTGTGCCACACAGTGCCAGTCCGGAACCCAGAGCCCCTTTCAAATAAGCACCCTGAGAGTCTCAACTCATTTGCTGTATCACTGATATCCACAGTGCATAGATACAGCAGGAAATACATCCTGTAGCCATTTTTGTTTAAAAACAAGCAGGAAAGGATAAGCTCACTAGCCTTTTAATAGACACCGCCGGTTACAGCCCTCACACAGCAAGGCCAAGCTTCAGGTGTGAGTCCAGGAGAGGCATCATTTCCCATTGCCATGGGAAGGGATCCAGCCCTGTTGACCCCTGCTTCATCACCACTGAGACCTTGGTAAAGGGAACCATGGAAGAGATCCCCTTCTCTGAAGAGAGTTGTGAAGAAAAATCTTCACCTCCAAGCCACTCTCATGTCAATAACCCTTGAAAATCCTTCCTTCCTCTTGCAAGGGAAGAGGGATGGTGTCAGCCTCTCCTACCTGCAGGTTCTTTTCCTAAGCTTTGTCTCTTAGTGAGCCCTTCTCATTCCTCCTTGAGTCTAAACAAAATAGAATGAAAGTACATGAGCTTCATGCAACTGCCTTACCATCCCCAGTTATACTACTTTGCTGTCCTAGAGACCTCACTTCAGTTCTCTGACAAGGGATTGGTACATTCCTCTTACGTAGATAAATTTCAGATAGTTTCTAAATATTGATAAGAAAACTGCTAATTGTTTTGTACTTATGTAGCTGCTGTATATTCAGTATCTGGATTGAAACATGACAGTTATAAGTGAAATGTAGAAGAAATTCAGCACATTTTACTATTTTCTATTTAAGAAGGATGTTTAGTATTTTCTGTTCATCTAGGCAGGTGAACTCACTTTCCTTAACAAGTTAAAAGCAAAAATCCCTCATCAGTCAGGGCAGATAAAATGTGTGTCTATTTTCTGCCCACCTGGCTGATCAAAGAGTTACTTGATTCTCTATGTGGCACAGATCCGGGCATCTTTCTACAGAGCAGCATTGCTGCTGGCTGAAGGGAAAAACACACTTCTTGAAAAAAGCATCATCCCGCATTCCAGAACATGCCTGTTTTCTCTCTTTTTGTAGCTGTGCACATCTGAGCAGAGGCTAGTTCCTTCTCAGTAGCAACCCATCAGCTACCAGACAGCTGCAGACAGCAGTGAGGTCTCCTCTTTCTCTCCTCCAGTTTGACCCAGTCCAGCACCCTCCACTTCCCTTTGCATGCCACACTCTCCAAACAACCATCACTGGGACATTTCACTGAACTTGTTCCAGCTGTTCCAGCTGGCGACCGGTCACGAGTGGAGTTCCCCAGGGGTCGGTGCTGGGGCCTGTCCTCTTCATTATCTTTATCGATGACCTGGATGAGGGCATTGAGTGCACCCTCAGTAAGTTTGCAGATGACACCAAGTTGGCTGGAAGTGTCGATCTGCCTGGGGGTAGCGAGGCCCTACAGAGGGATCTGGACAGGCTGGATAGCTGGGCTGAAGCCAATGGGATGAGGTTTAATAAGACCAAATGTCAGGTCATACACTTTGGCCACAGCAACCCCAAGCAATGCTACAGGCTTGGGGCGGAGTGGCTAGAAGACTGTGTAGAGGAAATGGACCCGGGGGTGTTGGTTGACGCTCGGCTGAACATGAGCCAGCAGTGTGCCTGGGTGGCCAAGAAGGCCAATGGCATCCTGGCTTGTATCGAAATAGTGCAGCCAGCAGGAGCAGGGAAGTAATTGTCCCCCTGTACTCAGCTCTGGTGAGGCAGCACCTTGAGTACTGTGTCCAGTTCTGGGCCCCTCACTGCAAGAAAGACATAGAGGCCCTGGAACGTGTTCAAAGAAGGGCAACAAAGCTGGTGAGGGGTCTGGAGCACAGGCCTTAAGAGGAGCGGCTGAGGGAGCTGGGATTGTTCAGTCTGGAGAAGAGGAGGCTCAGGGGAGACCTTATTGCTCTCTATAACTACCTGAAGGGAGGTTGTAGTGAGCTGGGGGTCGGCCTCTTCTCTCGTGTAACTGGTGATAGGACTAGAGGGAACGGCTTCAAGCTGTGCCAGGGAAGATTCAGGCTGGATATTAGGAAATACTACTTCTCTGAAAGAGTGGTCAGGCACTGGAATGGGCTGCCCAGGGAGGTGGTGGAGTTCAAGGTGTTCAAGGAACGTTTGGATGTTGTGATGAGGGATATGGTTTAGCGAGAACCATTGGTGATAGGTGGATGGTTGGACTAGATGATCTTATAGGTCCTTTCCAACCTTAGTGATTCTGTGATTCTGTGATTCTGTATGTCATGGTTTGTCCAGTGCCAGCAGTGCAAATGTGAGGATAGCACATCAAAAGGAGTCTTACTGGTGCTGGCTATCCTTATCCTTGCTGGTGCATATGTGGGTTGCTTTGCTGCATTTGTGTGCTCCCGGTTCCTGGCCATACCATGTTCCACCACAACTCCAGTGTTTTTTTTCTGCAGAGCTGCTCTCTGTTGTTTGGCTCCAGCCTGTCCTACTGCAGTCCATCCCAGAGAACCAGCCTTTGTTGAACAAATGAGGCTCTATTCAGCTAAGTTCTTCAGCCCATTCTACCTTCTGAAGCCATGCCTTCTGGCACATTACTGCTGCCCACTGTTCAGTGTCATTTGCAGACTTTCTAAGAGGAGTCCAACCCATCATCCATGTAATTAAGGAAGGCTTTAAAACTCGCTGATCTTACTGTCAGTCCCAAAGGCTCTGAACCACTAGCTGCTCCTCATGTTGCCATCACACAACATTCTGAACCTGGCAGTCCAGACACTTTTCTACTCATTTCATTGTCCTAAGGCCCACTTACACCTCACTGGTTTGGTCATAAGAAGTCTACAGGGTATCATGTAAAAGGCCTTGCTAAAATCACCCACTGCGCTCATCTTTTCCACACACTCATATCAGTGAGGAAAGCAATCTGCTCGATTGGCCAGGATTTGCCCTTGCTATATCTGTGTGACTGGGCTGCTCACTGTTGCCTTCTTGTCTATCCCACGAGTAGAAGGAGCTTCTAAAAGGATTTTTCTCCTTCACTTTCCCGAGAACACAGCTGAGGCCAAGCATCCTGTAGAACCCAGGATCTTCCTGGATTCTCTTTCTTCCCCTTCTTTAAGTTGTGAGCAAATAAATCAATGTTATTGAGGGTGACAGAGATGAAATTCCTGTCTCTAGAGCAAGCCTTGCAATGACCAGCACCTTCCACAGTCATAGGTGCATCCCATCTACTGCCACTGGTCTGTGTATGTCTAATCGGCTTAACTCTTCACTCCCGTGAAAGATAATTGTATGCCCAGGGAGCTGGGTGGCGTTATGGTAAAGCATTGTGGTGAAAAGTGAACTAAATCTTCTGGGCAAAAGAACCTAGGAAGGAACATTTCATGTGAAACGGCTACCTTTTGGCCAAGTAACCATTCCAATGAACAGGCTCCTCCAGGGGGAGTTCAATCACAGAATACAGCCAAATGATCAGAGTGCAAGAGAGTAATTCTTTGTTTTGGAGATTTCTTCTGGAGATTTTATATGAATGCGACTGAGGAAAAAGCCTCTTGAGCCACTTTATGTGTTGGTAGCAATGTGACCTGTATATGCAACTGCTGAACTTACTGATCTTCAGCTAGTAAGTTCCCATGAAAGAAATTATGAACTTAGGAAGTTTTCATTTGTTTCATTTAACATCTGTAGGAAGGCAACATATTTAGATGAGATTTAGGTTAGATGTAAGGGGAATTTTTTCACTCAGAGTGTGGTGAAGCACTGGAACAGAATGCCCAGAGAAGCTGTAGGTGCCCCATCCCTGGAGGTGCTGAAGGCCAGGTTGGATGGGGCCCTGGGCAGCCTGATCTAGTGCTTGAACGAGCAGTCAGCAAAGCTGCCCCCAGCAAGAGGGCTGGATCTAGATGATCTTCGAGGTCTCTTCCAACTCAAGTAATTCTGTGATTCTATACGGAAAACACACCCGTGCCTAATGATGTCTAATGCATATAAGCTATTTTTCTTTACTGAGGTTAAACTTCAAGTCTTTATAGCTATTGATTGTTTTACGGCTGTCTAAATTAGCCTTACTGCAGATAGTAAGGCAGTTGTTTACTCTGTTAGGGTACAAAAGGTCAGGTTCCCCACTATTTTCTGGTACAAGCCCAGGTCTGGTACAAGCCCAGAAGCATTATAGGAAATTTTAAAAGGAAGCATACAGTATTATATTGTATATACAATTATATTGTATATATTGTATACAACCAAGAACACGTGAGAACTGGATAAATTTTGAGCAATTGGATTATTCCTCAAAAAAAAAAAAAAAAAAAGTAAATGTGAGTTTGCATAAGTCATCTGTTATTTGCCTTTTTCTTTTAAATATTTTGGAACATAAACACTTGTAATCTCATTAAAAATGCTGTGAATAAACTGCCAGCTGTAAGGTCCCAAAGGTCTGCTTTAGGGACAAACACTCCTCACATATATTCTTTTATTTTTCTATTTCTATTTTTGTCTTCAAAAGAAGACACTTATTCCTCCTCTCTGAGAAGTTACCAGCCAGAATACACATGTGTATATCAATAATGGCATATGTTTTTACTGACTTAACTCTATGACTAAATCCAGCAGCATGTGTTGAAGATTTATTCAGCAATCTTAGAATCAGCTAGCTTTCACTGCAGCCTTGCTTTTGCAGTGTGTAAATAAATAAAAGACACACGGGTATTTTCTGTCCAAATATACACTGGTCCTTGGGGAAACGGAGGGAACCTGAGACTGAAACTTTGTGCAGGACTGAGGCACCATTTAAGGTCACTGCTACACAATCAAGTGCTCTGCTCACCAAAAAGTAGATCTTAACAAGGTCCATTCCCTGTTGTCACTCACCACTTTGAATAAAGATGAAAATAACCCCAGTGGTGCTGCTAACAGTATGTGTGCAGCCAGGGAAGGGAGCAGTGGATCAGAGCTGGAGCTGTGCCACTTCAGCAGGCACCGATTGCTTCAGGGAAACGCATGACATACTCACTATCATAATCTTTATAGACCTTGTGCTAATGACATGGCCTCAAGGTTGAGCAGTACAGACTTTATCACAAGCCTATTTCATAATGTGATAAAATATTTTTCCCTTTGTAGATTTTTATTTTGAAGATGAATCAACCTCCAGTTCTGCAGTATAAGTGTAGTGTAAAAGGTTAAGCTTGTGCCCAACTACAGAAGCTAATGGGTGTGATTTCAATCAGTTTGCTAAGAGCTTACATATCAATGTAACTTGTATGCTACCTCGTATTTTTTGCTCAGGGAGAGAATTATTTATTACTTTCTGCTTAAATCTCTGTGTGCAGTTACTGCATCTGCAAGTTATTTCCATATATCTGTGTGCCTAGTTGCAGACTTTCATTTTTTTGCATATTAATTTTAAGCAAATTTATAAACATAGAATGGCTTGGGTTGGAAGGGACCCCAGGATCATACAACACATAGCATCCTGGGAAAAGGAGCTCACTTACTGACAGCTTGTAAGATCTTTGATAGTACAGAAATAGAATTTACAGTTGAGCAGTCATAGAAAATAAATACCTTCAGTTCTTCAAATTATATGAATATACAAAAAGGTAGCTTCAAAGGACCATGGACCCATGCAAGGCAAACAAATGTGGTGCAAAATATAGATATAGCTACCTGTATGTTTTACTTCTATTAGCAATAGTGATACATGCATTTGAAAAGCCTTCTACCTTCACTTTACACTTGGTCTAAAAGCATTCACCGCTGTCAACCTACTTCAGAGCAGACTGGGGGTTTTCAGGCAACTGGAAGGCCACTGGATGAGAACTTCCCAGTGAAATCCATAAGGAACCTCTAAGAGGAGCCACTCCTTCAGATCTGCTTCTGCACAGAAAGTTTGCAGTATTTGGGGCTGCTGTTTCAGTGCATGAAGATGAAAAAAAACAACTGCAAAATTTTGACATGAGAGGAAATTCATTCCTCAAGAGACTTAGTCAGAACAAGCCTGCCCTTAACTTTTATCAGTGTTGGAGATATCTAGGCTCCCTGATCTTAAATATTTCAAAGAAACAACATATCTAAATGACAGACAACAAATACCACCGTGACTAAACTCCACACACAAAAATCTGATTTGCAGCACCTTGGGTTACAGTTTCGTCAGAACTGATTCATGTGGTTTTCTATCACTTGATATTTTGGAATCACGGGACTCCCAGCATTTTACTTTTCATACAGCTTCACTCTCACACAGCACTAACACCACGAGAGTGTGTCCCCGCTGCTCTGAGTCCCTGCAGAACCCGCTTGCTCCATAGCCATGTCTCTGAGAGGCCTTCTATGTTGCAGCAGAGTGAATTCTCTCTCTAAAAAGAATCCACTGCCAATGTCACTGCTTACATAGGAACTGTTGGCCTCACAAAGTCTGTTTTTAGTGAGAAAAAGGCCAGAGAAGCAGTCTCTGTCCTGACAGCAGTATCACATGCTGTGAGTAGGAGAAAATCCTGTCCCTCCCTGCACTGCTTAATATCCCTGTATCACGACCTCCTGCTGTCATCTGTGTTTGATTAAGTCCTCTGCAAAGAATGGGAATAATTGCAGGGCTGGCAGGGCTGGAGTATCACCAGATACAACTGAGCAGAGCCTGATCACATTCTAGATGCTGCCTGAAAATTTCAACTTCTCAGAATTTAATAAATGATGGATTTCTTTGAAGCCTCCTATCAGCTCACATGAGGAGTATAATAGGAGGGGCAGTTACACAAAATAGCTAAAAGGCTCTTTCTGATTGCATGGAACAGGAATTTTCCATCAGCTGCTGAACAGCTGTATGAGGAAGTGAAGTATTACAGACAGAAGCAAATAGAAAGAGCAGTAAGCTGTCTCATTTATCCTTTTTCTCATTCACCTTTCAAGAATGAGCAGGAAGTAAATATTCACCATGTTCAGGCTCATCACTTCTTAGAGACTAAGAAAAAATAGATGAAGAACAAATAAATAATCTTCCAGATACCTCCTAAAACCAAGCATGCCTAAAAGTGATGCTTCTAAACATCCCATGGCCAGAAGAACAGTCTGCACTTTTACCATATAAGGCATATTTGATCAGAAAGTGTTTTCATATCCTAAGGACAAAGTCAAAGAAATGCATCACTCATTGTTTCTTATTATTTTCAGTAAAATGTTTTTCTTCCCAGCAATTCAGGGCATAAAGGCAGTGATCTGCCTAGCCAGACAGAGTTGTGGTGTTCCCTACCAGTGGGTAGAGAGCAGCAAATTAAAAAGCACGTCTTTTGTAAGGGATGTTTGCTGGTATTGCAGCTGTACCTGGTTCAAGAAAAAACATCCAGCACAAACTTATCTGACAGCTTCTCTGGATCAAGTACAATTCCCAAACACAATTCTCAGGCAAAAATGGACAGAATGCAGATCATATTCAAACATGGAAAATGCCTCCTTTCTAGTGACTGAGCAAACATCCCACTATGGTTATACCCCCACTAGCCCAGAGGATTTTTCTGTAGATAAATGAAAGACCTGGGCTGGGGAATAAAACCCACACCTGGATATTATAATCGAAACCCTATCTGCTTGGCAGAGCACTATTTTAGCTCCATTAGCAGCCCTGTACTTTGTACCAAAAACATCCTTATTTCAGCCAGCTTAATACTGGAAAGCAAGATGTGCATACAGCCCTGTCAAGGACAAGGAATGTGGGAGTTTTCCTTCAAGCATGCTTCCTTAGTGTCAGATGAAATGGCATCAAGTGGCTTAGCTCCCATAGATGATGCGCACTTCTTCCTGTAAAAATTCTGGGAACTGTCTACAGCGGCCACAAACATAACCACAAAGTCAAATACACACAAACTATATTTAAGGCTGTGTGAGAGGGATGGTGCTGAGGCACTGGAACACTTGCTCAGAGATGTGGTGGATGCCCCATCCCTGGAGACATTAAAGGCCATGCTGGATGGGGCTCTGAGCACCTGATCAAACCATGGCTGTCCCTGTTCACTGCAGGGGAGTTGGACTAGATGACCTTTAAAAGTCCCTTCCAACTCTACAGTTCTTTGATTCTCTGTGCAAGGGTCTAGTCTCCTAGCTATTATCTTCCTTTTCCTTGAATTGTGAATACTAGTCATAAGCAGGTTGAAACGATTCATTTATCAAAGCAGTTTATTAACAGATGGAAAGTATTCTCTCATCCACATGCAGGAAACACTTACTATCTCTCTGATATATTAAGCAAGTTCTCATACGAAGTATAGCGAGCCATAACATTTGCAGAAAAAGGAACCACACTCTTTCAAAATACAAGACCAAACTACTCAGTCAGGAAGCCAAGGTCTGAGTGCTGTTTTCTGCTCAGACATCTCCTCTTCAAGCCATTCATACCTGCCCCTTAACTAATCAGAGCAGCCCTGGTGAAGTAGTAACACACAAAAGACCCTCGTCAAAGACTTAATTTGGAGTAGCCAGCTGCAAGTGTGATGATACAGCATCATCCCAGTTTTGGCAGCCAGGAATGGATTATACCACACCATGAGTAATCTGACACGGCTCCCACGGAAATGGTGCAATCTGCCACCAAGTACGCTGCACAGGAGCAACAGAAGGATCTGGGGGAAGAGCAGCTTGGTTTGCTGAGCAGTTTGGCATGTTTTCTGTATGTTTTCCATTAGAACCCAGCAACTGCATCTGTAAGGAAATAATTCCCTGGACATGGACCAGGACAAACTTGTTGCCAGTTATCATAAGAACAGTTTTTGGAAGCTGAATCACTTTACATGCAGTGAGTGCAGGATGTAATCCAAAGCAATGCTGAGCTGCACACAAAAGGGAAAAAGTAAGTCATGAAGCTTGTTGAGTGCTCCTTGCAGATGAAAGGACATCAACAAGCAGGGGGCAGAAACGCTCTTATCTGGGTGACAGGCAGAGATCATGAGATTTGGGAAGGTGAGGGGTTTTTCAGTCATGACTTCCCTCTCTTTGGAGAGAATGCAGGTGAAATGACATTGAAAAAAAGCTTGAGATTGGCTGGAGTCAAAGTCTATGAAAAAAGGCTGATCTAGCAAGATAATGTCATCTATTAGTTACTTTTGAATTCCAGAAACTTGTGCTTTTCCCACAACTTTGCACTGTATTGTTGTGTCTCACGGTGTGATCAAAGAAACACAGAATGTCTTGGCCTTCCAGCCATGGGCAGACTGACCACTCACTAGATCAGGCTGCCCAGGGCCCCATCCAAACTGGGCTTGAATACTTCCAGGAATGGGGCATCTACAGCTTCTCAGAGCAGCCTGTTCCAGGGCCTCACCACCCTCTAAACCTCCCATCTTTTAGTTTAAAACCATTCCACCTTGTCACACCCATTTTTAAGACAGGTAGAAAGGATGATCCAGGCAACCTGTCAGACTCACATCTGTTCCAGGGAAGATCATGAAACAGATCCTGCTGGAAGATATGCTAAGGAACATGGAAGACAGGGAGGTGATACAAGGCAACCAACAGGTCTTGCCTGACCAACCTAGCAGCCTTCTATGATGGCATAACTGCATCACAAGTAGACAAAGAAGAAGCCACTGATATCATATATCTGGTCTTTAGTAAGGCCTCTGTAACATACTTCGCTCTAAACTGGAAGGGTATGAATTTGATGTGTGGATAGTTTAATGAATGAGGAGCTTGTTGCAAGATTGTACATAGAGGGTGTTGGTCAATGGCTCATGTCTGGTTGGAGATTGGTGACAAGTGGTATACCTCAGGGATCAGTGCTGGGACCAGTGCTCTTTAATTTCTTCATTGCTGACACTGACAGTGGGATTGAAGGCACCCTCAGTGTGTTTACAAACAACACCAAGCTGTTTGATTCAGATAGCATGCCTGAGGGATTGAACAAGATTGAACAAGCCAAGCTCACTCAGCCTTTCTTCATAGCTGAAGTGTTCCAGGACTCTGAACATCTTCATGGTCCTCCACATCTTTCATGTGTTGGTGGCCCCCAGCCTAGATGCAGTACTACAGATGGGGCCTCAAAAGGACAGACTAGAGGGGGACAATCACCTTCCTTTCCCTGCTGGCTAGCCCTCTTTTTTTGCAGCCCACAATACTGTTGGCATTCTGGGCTGCAAGTGCACATTACTGGCCCATGTCCAGCCTTTCACTAACCAGAACCCACAGGTACTTCTCTGCAGGACTACTCTCAATGAGTTCTTCTCCCAGTCTGTACACATATCTGAGATGGCCCTGCAAGGTGCAGCACCTTGCACTTGATCTTGTTGAATTGCTTTTGCTTCCTGTCCATCCACTTCTCAAGCTCATCCAGGTCTCTTTGGATGGCATCCTTTTCTTCTGTTGCATTAACTGCAACATACAGTTTGACATAGTCTACAAAATTCCTGAGGGGAGGATACACTCAATTCAACTGTTCCAACACCTGTTAACTCTCACAGTTTTTTCTAATGTTCCAGGTTGTGCCCACTGTCTCTCATTCTATTATTGTCCTTCACTGAGAAGAGCTTGGCTCTGTTCTCTATACTCTCTCCCACCACACAGACAGCGGGGAGGTATCTCCTTCCCCTTCTTCTCCAGGCTCAGCCACCCCAGCATCTCTTACTTCTCCTTGTATGCCATGACCAACATGAGATCCATCTTCTGGAGATGTCCAGGTTCCTCTACACAGCAATCTTACCTTCCAGCACTTTGATTGCTCCCCTCAGTTTGGCATCATTACAAAACTGCCAAAAGTACCATACATCCCGTTATTCAGGCTGTCAGCAGACACATAGGGCAGTACTGTTCTCGTTCCTCCTTGCATGATTCAGGCTTTTCTTTGGTCATTACAGATCTGCCTGCAGATCTGCATTCTGCCTGCTGTTACACCTGAGCACAAGTTTCCAGCCTCTGCCGACCTGAGAGCCTCCAAGATGCCCCCTGTCCATGTATGGCCTCTTTCTCTTTCCCCACGCTGTATGGCTTGGGCTTTTGCCTTTGCAGAGCATCTGCAGAGACTCTGTCCCTCATTTCTGATGCTATGCAGCCTGCTCATCTCCTCTGTTTTTGAAATGCCCAAATCAAACACGAAATATATGATCCAGATTCAGAAAAGACATATCTCTTCATCACCTTCATCAGCATGAAATGAGTGAACTGACCTTAGCAAACAATTTTTGGCAGTCTGACATTTATTATGACCTGACACTTTGTTCAGTTGTTAGCACTTTAACATGTCTGTACAGTCACAGAAGGCTGCATCTGGCAGAAACGACTACAGTCCAGCCCGTAACTCAGGGAGCCAAGGGGAGCTTGTTCTGTGCAATTATGCAAAAGTTTGCAGTTCAAGCTCCTTCCTACTCTTCACTTTCTCCTCAGCCTGCAATCAGCTGACAAATAAAGAGAAAGTAACTGTGATTCTGTTTATTGAACCAATAAATGTTTTCTTGGATAATAACTCCGAAAGGCATTTTAATTCCTGTGCTTATCTTTATGACTGCAGTATGCTAACTGCAATAAATCTGAAATATTTATCTGAGAAAAGGTCCTAAGGGAATTACTGTAAGGAAGACCATGTTCTTCAGAACCCGTAAACCTGAAAATCCACCTACATTTCTCCAAAATGCAAACATGTTTGGGTTTTGACTTATTTCTTTATTTATTTTAAGAATAATTCCTCTCCCTTCACTCAGAGTGAAGCAGAAACGCAAAAACTGTTCATCTGATGTCACAGAATACAAGTTTTCAGAGCACGCGTTCATTGAGAGTTTGTGAGCTCTGAAGCCAGTCTCTGACCACCCCAGTTCTGACCTGGAGAAAACCAAACTTCCCCATGTGTCAGGTGAAGACCATAACCACTGTCTGATCATCTGCATTATCTCCTGCTGAAGCATGGAGAAAGCAAAGAGGCCCAAAGTGTGAAAGTAGAAACGTTTGACGTAGAATCACAGAATCATTTGAGTTGGAAGAGACGCTTAAAGGTAATTTAGTCCAACTGCACTGCATTGAGTAGGGCCATCTACAGCTACATCAGGTTGCTCAGAGCCCCATCCAGACTGACCTTGAAGGTCTACAAGGATAGGACATCCCCCGCCTCTATGGGCAACCTGTTCCGCCTCCCTCGTGCTGCTGGTCACACTTCTTCTGATGCAGCCCAGGATGTGGTTGACTTTCTGGATTCCAAGGGCACACTGCTGGCTCGTGTCTAGCTTCCCATCCACCAGTATCCCCAAGTCCTTTCTGGCAGGGCTGTGCTATATCCTTTCTCTCCCAGCTTGTATTGATAATGCGGGTTGCCAAGACCCAGGTGAAAGACCTTGCATTTGGATTTGTTGAGCCTCATGAATGCCTTTTTCTCATTCAGATGAGAAATTTCCAAACATTCCTATTAAAAACTTCAATTTCAGAAGTCTTAACATTTCTTCTTCAGTCCCATAACAATTAACCAAGGCAAATGTCTATTCAGAATATCACCCACTGTGAGGCGAGCTACTTTACACAGCCATTTTCAGTGCCTGCGTCTCCGCGGCTGTAAGGAGCTTAATTTATCTTTCCTGAGCAAAGAGCAGCTAGCAGAGATGGCAAATTGAGATAGGACTGGGACAAACAAGACAAAGACCTTCAGGCTGGATGCCCAAGACAACGTTTGTTCTGTATGCTGAAAGGACTGTATGGGAAGAGGCAACCTCTGAGAATCACTTCCATGCATAGAACACAATTCTTGGTTTTACAGAAACCCTTCAGTCCTCTGATCGTGGTCAGGACGCTGAATGAAGGTGTTAAATGGAGATTTGGAGTACAGTTGCTTTAACTTCTATTGCAGCAGAAACTAACTCCTTTTCTGCTGGGAAGAATTCCATCACACTACAGATAATTTCCAGTCACTTGTTTTGTTTGGGTTTTTTTTTGTACACAATATTATCAAGAGGCAAGAATGATAAAATACAGTTTCTGCAGACTGCATTACAAAGTCCAAAAGTTAAAATTAACAGGCTTGTGGAGGTGTTACGATATCAGCACCCTGTTAGACTTTCCGCTTCAGTCCCCACCCACAATCACATGCTTTTTCAAACAGTTTGAGAGTAGTAACAGGCTAGTTCAAATTTCATGCAGCAATGTTATTAAAAGCAACAAGCAAATTCTTCCTTGAGCAGTTGACTGCATTTCCCAGGACTGAGTCTGTTCATTGCTGGAATAATTGTCTAGTGCCAATGACACCAAGCTTTCAAGCTTACACCAAAACCTTCCTCGATTTCCAAGCAATTAACTGTTTCCAACACATGATAACAGAATGTGAGGGGTTGAAGGAAACTTAACTAATCTAACTGTCTGCTCTCTTTGGGGATTGTTTCTCACTTGGAAGGTAAATGGTACAGGTACTTTTTGGACAGTCTCAAATACTTTAAACCAAATAATGCTATTAAGTTGCCAGACAGGCTTTTGTTTTGGGTGTTTTGTTTTTCTAGACTCTAAGATCTCACTAGATCAGCTTTAAAGAATTCACATATTGTGTTTATTACTACTTACTTTCATGTCCTTTCCACACTTAATAAGATGGAGTAGGATTTTGCCAATAGTAGCAAACTTTGTACTTTTCCCAGTATCTTTAATCTGCGTCATAAACAAGACATTGATTCACTGGGATGAAATAAAAGTATTCTTCAAATCATGAATGCAAACTTTTTAAAGAGAAAAGGAAAATCTCTGCTACTCAGTGCACTGGGAGGATGCATGAAGCCCAAAATCCTATAAGAACACTTTCACAATCCACTGAGCATTGGTAGCATTTTGTCTCTGTGATGAGAGGAATATCTTGCACACAGGAGAAAGGCTCCTGTTGCTAGTACAGCTATCACTGTACGTACACTCACCTTGTGGCTGCAGACAGCGCTGCCAGCAATGCTCCTGCCTTGTCAGCTCAGTGATTGGGCATGTCACCCACATCTGTACAGAAAGGGCTGTAGGTCTGTCCCCTCTGTCCTGCCTGCTCAGCAGGTGACCTTCCCCACCTTTCTCTGACAACAGAAAGTCAACCAGGAAGCTCCGCTCCCAGAAATCTCCTTGTGAAAGCAGCCTACACATTTCTTATTTAGTGCTTTCCTCATGAAGAAAAGGGCCATAGCAGCACGGTGAACTGTGGGAGATGAACACTGAGTTCTCTCACACATGATTTACCAGTCACCATGTTTCTCACAGTGAGGTGGGGACTGAGAGACCCTATGCCCAGCAATCTGCACACACACTTGCTCCTCTCTTTGTGTCCAACAGCCTCAAAGAGAGAGAGTCCTGAGGCTTCCAGAGAGGGAAGAGATCTTCATTGGAGCTTCCAAGCAAAGCTGGCTCCACTTTTTATTTTATTTCAATGCAGAACTCCATTAGCTCCACAGGGTGTGAAGGTCATCCAGCATTTACTCACCTTAAGAACCTCGAGGGGACACAGTTTCAACACAGCCTGTCAGGAGAAAGCAGGGCACGGAGGACCATTTCCAGAGATTTCAACATCTGTGCTTTGCCTTCTGACATCACCCTGAGAACTCACTAAGAACTGCAGCCGCTGCCATCGAACCAGCATGGTGCATTACTTTCATAGAAACAGGGTCCAATATCCCACTTGTTCTGTGTCTTTGTTGCTCCATTTTTTTGCTGTTTTAATAAAAAATACTAAAGACTAAGATAAGTTTTGCTACTTATATACATGAACTATATTAAATATGAGGGCTGCTCCGAAAGTAATGCCTGCTACTTTATTATATTGGCCCACAGCATCTGAGGCAGATGTTAGTGGTATGGCAGCAGATGTTGAACCTTCCCAACAATATTCCATCACATTTTGTTGCTGTGTGACAGATGGCAGCAGAGGGGCGGTCTGACAAAACGATGTCTGACATGGAAGTGTGTGTGAAGAGAAGTTATGTCACCGAATTCCTCCATATGGAAAAAAATGTCACCCACTGACACTCATAGATGAGTGAGAACGTTTATGGAGACCAAACAGTGCATGTGAGTGCAGTGAGGCAGTGGGTGGTGTGTTTCAGCTGTGATGACAGTGACAATGGGTCATCTCTGCTGGTGCAGATTCTTACAAGTGAGGCATACAGGCTCTTGTTCATTGCTGGCAAAAGCGCACAGCTTATGGTGGTGACTATACTGAAAAAATAGTGTTTTGTAGCTGAGATTTTGTTTTATCATGCAGTGCTACTGTGCTCTTTGTATTGGTTGTATTTTCTACGGAAATACATAGGAGAAATTGCTTTCACAGTATGCGGCCCAACACAATTCCTGTTCAGTCAATGCAGCCCAGGCAAGCCAATGGTTGGACACCCATGCCCTGGAGCAAGAACTAGGGGTTGCACCTCTGCTAAGAACCCAAGAACCTATTCAGACTTATCTGCAGCATGACAAAGCTGAGCATCTCGGAGCTTTTGGGAGTTGAGAGCTCAGCTCTGAACGAATCACCAGAAGCTGTGGGTATGCTGGAAGGCTGCATCCAGACTGGAAGAGGAGAGAGTTGTTGTAAAACAGCCTCTGAGTGGCATAGCTCAGAATGGGATAACTGCATTCGCATCCTTCCCTTTCTGTCCATCCAGCAGGAACTCCCCTGCAGACTCCTATTGGAATGCAACTGAAATAGGAAGAGCCTGCTCCCTGCGAGCCTCTGGACAAGCTCTGGCTGAGAGGCCTGTTGTGCAGAAAGGGGGATGGAAGAGAAGGTGAGGATGTGAGGTTATTTATCATTTTTAATGCCAGGGAGCAGCCTGTTTGTGGGCAGGATTGTCTCCTGGGCACACCTGTCCTGGCAGTACTCCAGAGTAGCGGAACAATTTATGCTAATCCTGCTCCCACCAACAACAGAGAAACAGCACCATGGCCCTATTCAAATCACAGCACAGAACCTCATGTACAATTCTTCTCCCCTTCAGCCATATTAAATTCAGAAAAGAAGGTTAGCACAGTTGTTCAGCTGCCTGCAATCAGAGACAGTCATTTTCAGAATGCCACCAATCCCATTTTAGTGTGATTCTTACTTTTCCCTGAGAATAGCCAAATCTAACACTAATACGCTTCCTGCTCCCAAGTAGGTGTTGTTTCCTGCCTGTATGTCCCATCAGATTGACAACATCTGTCTCTTGAAGGCCTTATTGAGAGACGGGCGCATACAGCTCATGAGCCTATGGCTACCCGAAAATAGTGGTGCCAATCCTTACTAATAAAAGTACCTGAAATGCTGCAGAGTCAAAAAGTTAGTGAGATCTGTTAGCACGGGTTAGGTTTCTGTGTTACTTTTGCAAATATTACAGGTGTTGCATATCATTCCTGGAAATCTCTGTCCAGTTTTGATGTGTACACTTCAAAGCAGATACCAGCAAAGAAGTGTCAAGAACAATCTTTGTTTTGAAACTTTTCCTTCTGTGAAGAGGCACTTGAGAAATGTCACTGATTTAACACAATAAAAACTTGAACAGTGGTTGATCATAGCCTGTCAGTCCCTGTGTTTGGAGAGCGTTCCCGGTACTGTACGTTTCTTCCAATCAAACAAGTAGAGGCATAACATCTTCAGTCAGAGTCTAGAAGCTAGGACTGAACAGACACAGGCCTATAATAAAAATGTGTATTTTTTTAGAGGAGAATGGTGGTTCACCAAGGTGGTAAATGCTTCTCTGCCACTAGAATAGTTTTGTTAAATAAGAGTGGTTGAGTATGACTGTGCTGTTTGCAGATTGCAGTAGTTACCCTCTCTTCTCCCCATATGTGCAATAGTCTCTTTGCCTCTCTCTTTAGGTCTTGCTTTGGAAGACTCTTCCCAGATTTGCATACAGGAAGGAACAGAAAGGAAAACGTGGGGTTGCACTACAGAACATTGGGGGCAGTGAGAGCTAACCAATGAGCAACTATGTTTGCTGCAGAAAGCAGCAGTGTGCAACAGAGATGCTCTGCCTCTTTGATGTAATAACGACCATAAGAGATGGCTATCTGCAATCATCATGACTTGTCTTTTTCCCTCTGGTAAAATCTATAGCCAGTAGGAGAACAGATTCTCAGAATATCAAGAGCTATGGCAGCCAGCAGTAGAAGAGAAGCACAGAGAACATACAAAAAGCAGCTTGATTTCCTCTTTCCTTGAAGTTCTGTGATTTCCTACAGCAAAGGAATTGAGAACTACATGCAGACTGTCCAAAAGAGGAATATGCCAGATTTATCAGCCCCACCACCACGCTTCACATTGGAGCAGGACTCCAGTGCTTCAGGCATGAAGAAGACCGTGCAGGATCAGCAGCCAACAAAGACTCTCCTGCCTCAGTCCTGAGAGAGCACAGCTGGCAAATGCTCATCAGGGAGCACACATCTATGTAGCTTAGAAAACGTGCAAGCTGCAAATGAGTTTACAGGCATAGATTTAAAAAATGGCGCTTTGCAATACCCTCAAAATTCCCTGATAAAGGCAGAGAACTAGTTAAAATTAGTCTGCTGACAGAAGCAGAGCATTTTCCTCCATCCAGTGATTGGACAATCAGGCTCGTATGATTGCCTTTTGTGTGCTGACTCACCAGAGGGCAGCAGCTTTCCAGGTGTGATGTCAGCTCATAAAAACGCAAGCTGTCCCTCTCGCTCTGCCGGTCAGACCATCCCTCTTCATACTGTACCCTGATTTCAGCAATCAGTCCCATTTGGCTCACTTGGCTGGCAAGCTAAACCGCAGTGCTCTGGGATGACGACAAGTCAGGTCGGGTATCTGTTAATACACAGTTCAGTCTTTCAGTGCCTGAAGTACCAAAACAATCTCACACAATTAGTTTGCAATGAGTAACAGACCAAGGGCAGTTGGCCACCTCACAGGTAGACAGCTTTCTGTCACTCCAGATCAAATCAAAAAGATTTTCAGAATAGAGCTTCATTTCTGTGGCTAGGTCTGCCGGCAGCAGGACATCCCTGTTCATTGTCGTGTCCCACTCACACTTTGTACTTTCAAGTGAAGAATGGAGAAAATTGCATTTATCCTCTACTTAGGGCAGGAAAAACTATTTCTTGCAGGAAGATCCCTTTCAGAGAGAAAGTCTGGCTTGCTGACTTCTGTGTGACTCTGGTGCTGAGCTGACAAGCATCTCTCAGCCACTCTCAGTCATTCACTCTTCTCCCTTTCCTATGCCCACATTTCCCATATCAAAATCAGATTCACATCTCCCTCCTGGTGAGGAGGTCACGAGAGGCTCTCACTGTGCTACATGTGCCACAGAGCAGCACAGTGCAGCACAGGAAGCCCCATTGCAGAAGCATTGCTTTTCTGTCTGCCTAGTTTCTGTTAGGCCCTGTGTCAAACCAGTGCCAACAGGATTTGTGGTGTCCTTCATCACCAAGCTGCAGAGCCTGTCGTGCTGTCAGCAGAGGTGACTCTGCTGTCTCATCCTGCTATTGATAGCTTCATAGACCTGGCAGGCTATTTCGGCTGCAGGCCTGAACCCACATTCATTTCAGCCAAATGGGAATGCTGCCACTGTTCACTGTGGTGTAAGGACGAAGCCTGCAATTTGCCTTCAGCCACATGAAGAAAACTGTGCCTTTACCACCCATCCCAGCACGGTCTGTTGAGGACACGCACAGGGCACATGTCCACAGAGCAGCCATGTGAGGCTATACTTCAGTACCAGGCACAGCTATTAGAGAATCACAGAATGGCTTGGGTTGGAAGGAAACTTAAACGTCATCTAGTTGCAGGTCCCTGCCATGGGCAGGATTGCCACCCACTAGATCAGGCTGCCCAGGGCTCCATCTAGGCCTTCAGTGATAGGGCACCCAGAACTTTTCTGGGCAACCTCTTCCAGTGCCTCACCACCCTCTGAGTAAAGAATTTCTTCCTAACATCTAACCTAAATTTCTCCTCTTTTAGTATAATGCCATTCCCCCTTGTTCTATCACTACTGGACTATGTAAAAAGTCAGTCTGCCTCCTGCTTATAAGATTATAAGCTCATTATAAGTACTGGAGGGGCCACAATGAGGTCTCTCTGGAGCCTATTCTTCTCCAGGCTGAATAAGCCCAGCTCTCTCTGCCTTTCTCTACAGGAGAGCTGCTCCAGTGCTGTAATAATCTTTGTGGTTCTCCTCTGGCCCCCCTCCAACAGCTCGGCACTGTTTCTGTACTGGTGGCCCCAGGCCTGGACACAGTACTCCAGATTGGAATGGACTCCCACAAGGCTATGGCACAGCTGGAGAGGGGAAACAAAAACCCACTGGTGTATAACTTAAATAGTTCTGCCTAGTCCAATAGAAAGGTGAGATGAGTTACATCAAATATGATGGGAATGCAAGTTCTTATCCATAACCCCCATCAAGAGGCTGTAAGAATTCGTCAAGTAGCAGGGAAGTGTGCCATAAGTGCGCAGGACTACAGAATGGAGCACCCTGGATTCATAACTGTGTTTTCTAAGCATCACTCCTTCTCCGTCCATACTTTGTACTTCAGACCAAGCTTCTCAAAGACTCTGAAGTATGTGGGTTCATGTAAAAGTACTAACTCTGAACAGAAACAGTGACTGCTGTAATTTTTCTTTTTAATTCCTTCTAGAGGAATTAGTAGCGCTGTAGCCAAATGAACATTCAACCACTGTAAACTCTGGAGATCTTGTAAAAACTTCTAGCAAAGTTTATTCTTCCAGCAGTCCCTGCGTACTGCACTATGATATTGCTCATCCTCAGGAAGGGTGGCATGGAAGACTCATAACTCAGGTTTAACAAGAGCAAGGGGAAGCAGGAAGGAAGGAGCTATGTGAATTATTTGTATGAGCTGCAGCCCTGCAGATTTTTTCTTGGTGCAGGAGAAAAACACTCATGCAGAGCTGACAGCAATCCAGAGGCACTCTGCAGCAGCTGCTCCCATAACATCAGCAGCCGGAGGAGGTGACAGGCAAAATCTATGTGAAGAGGGGCTTCTGGAAGCATTAGATTCCCCAGCCCATATTTTGGAAGAAGCTAAATCTCCACGGTGGGGTAAGAGTACGCTGCTCCTCTGCAGATGTGGGCATTGCTTTCTGCTGCAGCAGCTGGGAGGCGTTCAGAGAAAGATGTTGACTGTGATAAGCTTGCCTAGCCTTCTAAGAAATAGGAGCCGTGGTTAAACACCTGCCCTCCCATCACCCCAGCACCTTTAATAGATAATTTTACTACTGGTATCTTAAACCGAGCACCTGCAAGCCTGCAGCTGTGCTCTTGTCACCAAAATCAAACCCCTATGACCGAACTTCCAGGAATACAGGTTTGGTGGTGACCCCACCAAGGTTTCCTCCAACCCTGCCCTCCTTGCCCCACCCTGTGAGGTGGGCACAACTTCAGGCCCAGCAGAACTGCTGTCCCCAGTCTGCATCCCAGCAGCCCACAGAAGGGGACTTTCTAATGTGCCGGGCTTTTTATGGCCATTTGCAAGGCATCTCTACTGTAAACCTCGTGTAGCATTGCCCCTTTGCAGAGTGTTAATACAAGGAGAATTTTGCAGAGGTAGCTCTCACTGTGTGTGGTTGGGGTTTTATGCATAATACTAAATTTTGGAGACCCAAGAGCTCGTAAGAGAATAATACCACTTTAGATCATGCCATAGAACATTAGCTGGCAGCTAATAGATATATATATAGCTGTAAATGTTTACTTTGTGACAGATAAGCAGGAGTCTTGTGTCTTCCTGGAGCCTGACTGGAATTCAGATATTGACTTTTTCTCTCCAACAACACATATTTGATCGTATAATACTTTTGAAACCCTGGGCAAATATACTACTGCAATTTAAACATTACGTGAGTCAAATGTACCCACTACCATGAATTGAAAAACCACAGCTCAGAAGAACTCAGATCTTAAGCAAATATTTTAATGAGGAATCAGTCTTTATGACACTCACTTTCTTAATAGTTCACCTGCTGTTACTGAGAAGATTTCTGAATATAACAACACTCTTAAAGCAATTTTTATTATTATTTCCACTGGAGGAGCCTGTAGCACTTAACATCTGTTCATTATTTACCCAGCACGAGGTACTTGGCAGGAGCAGCCAGTTGTGCTCATCTCATCACAAAAGTAAACCAAGGCACAGAGAGGCAGGTCCTCATAGCCAGCCTCAATGGCTCACATGGTGCTAGAGCAATCTGCAGCAGATAATGAGACATCCAAGGATGTGAGAGTAGTTGCCAGGGCTATGAAATAATCAGTAGCAAGATGAGACATCAGAGTCACCTCTGCTGACAGCAAGGCAGGCTCTGTAGTTTGGACCCCTGGCAGCCGCTGAGAAAATGCTCAGGGATGGAGTTTCTTGTCAGAGATATCAAGTGGACTCAAGTGGGGATTTTTGGTTGTTTTTTTGTTTGTTTTGCTTATTTTAAGATTTTAAAAAATCCCACATGGATCCATCTTACCATGGGAAAGTATTTTTCCATGTTAAGTGTTATTAATCCTCCTTTTCTGTCCTCAAAGCTGTATTTTAAGATAGTGTGACGTTATTTCCTCAGCAACAAGTCAGTTTCCTGATCCAAAATTATTTCTTCATTTCCATATTAAATCCAGTGCAATTACTTTTACTTCCAAATTTTTTTTTTAACGCTGTAATAAGGCAAACATCTTGAATTATTCTGAGCTTTTTGAAGCGTTGGCTGTTGTCACATCCTGACTAGTAAGAACGGACGGAGTTTTATGAATGGAAGTATGCCAAGAGGACAGTATCCATGAAAGCAACAGAGATGCTCTAATATTCTCAGCACTGCTAGCTCCAGAAGTTATGGGTTTAAATTCCACTCTTCTTGAGCAGCAGGCATTTTCGATAGCACTGATATAGATTCTGCAAACTTTGAGACTGCATGGTCAATTAAAACCATTTACAGATCCTTTGTTTACTTAAACTGACAAACCAATGAGAGATTCACCCTGGTCATGGAGCCAAGAGAGAGTGGGTGTAGGTCATTGCATTTGCTTTTCTTCCAAAAAGACTTCGGAGTAGTGCAAACGTAATGCTTATCTCAGAATACCCATCGTACTTTTTGTGCACTGAACCATATATATTGTCATATATAAAACTATAGATTTTCAACATGTTTGGTTTTGAATCCCCCTCCCTCCATCCCTCATTTAAAAACTGTGAGGAGAAGACCACTGAAAATGCAAAGATATTGCAATAAAAAGCTGAGTCCCCACAACATGTGGTTTCTGTGGCTGATGAGATGACAGTATTTCCACCACTATGAATCCTTTGTAGGAGAGGCTTGCCAAAATACACGTTAGTACTGGAAATAGAACTGACTTCAGTTATCTGAACCAATATTATAACAAAACAGCGCCTACTTTAGAGCAATCTACAGCAGCACAACTATAATTTTATGGATATGGATTTTTTTTAATTAAGTTCTCCAGTATTGTAAGAGAATCACTGAATCACTGAAACACCAAGGTTGGAAAAGACTGCTAGGATCATTCAGTCCAACCATCCACCTACCACCAATATTTCCCACTAAACCATGTCTCTCTAAACTTTTCATATACACCTCCAGGGATGGTGACTCCACCACCTTCCCGGGCAGCCCCTTCCAGAGGCTGGCCACTCTTTCTGAAAAGAAATTTTTCCTAATGTCAAACCTGAACCTCCCCTGGCACAACTTGAGGCCATTCCTTCTAATCCATGGGTGTCTGACATTTTGGCTTGCCTGGACCGCTGTGTACACCACGTCACTCTGAAAGTAATGCCTCTTATTTTTTTCCATGGAAAATACAACCAATAAAGAGAGCACAATAACACTGTATGATAGAACAAAACCTCAGCTACAAAACGCTATTTTTCAACATAGCCACCGCCAAAAGCTGTGCATTTTTACCAGCAGCGAACAAGAGCCTGCTTGTAAGAATCCACACTAGCAGCACTGAATCACTGTCACTGTCACCACAGAGGAAATGCACCACCCACCCTCACTGTGCTCACATGCGCTGTTTGGTCTCCATAACTGTTCAGCAAGCGTCGATGAATGTCAATCAGTGCCATTCTTCTACATGGAGGAATTCAGTGACTCACCTTTACTTCATATACGCATCTGTGTCAGACACCATTTTGTCAGACTGCCTCTTTGCTGCCACCTGGCACATGGCAACAACGTGTAATGGAATATTGTCAGGAAGATTCAACCTCTACTTCCATATCACTGACATCCGCTTCTAACATCATGGGCTGGTATAATAAAATAGCAGGCACTGCTTTCAGAGCAGCTCTCATTAAGCAGATAATACAGTTCATGTATATAAGTAACAAAACTTATTTTAAGCTGTAATATTTTTTTATTAAAACAAAAAAGGGAGCAAAGAAAACACAGAACTAGTGGGATATTTGACCCTGTTTCTGTGAAACTAACACATCAGGCCGGTTTGGTGGCAGTGGCTGCAGTTCTTAGTAAGAACTAAGTATCTCAAGGATACTTAGTAAGAACTAAGCAATCTCAAGGTATTCACTGGAGATTTCTGATGAAATTGTATTCCTCCTGCACTTCATCCTTGAAAATAGCTGTTCACAAATGTATGTACTGCCAAGAAGCGATGACATGAAGGTCTCCATGAGCATCAACATTTCTATGGCCCCTCCCACTGCCAGTATGATGAATATGTGGCTTCTATTTCCCAAAAACAGATATTCATGGAACTGAGTCAATTGAAAAAAAGCTGGGACTTTCAGCACCATGGGACCATCAAGACAAGTTGCGACCTGCCAGTATGTAAAAACAGTGATTTTGGTAGCATGCATTTGAACAGCTGCACACTGGCTTCTTCCTCATGCGATGAAGGCAGCACATCAGCATTGTCTGCTATTGCAAAATGACTCTGGATTTTGCCCAGTGGCTGGCTCAGAAGTGATTTCCATCCATTTCTCTCAAGATACTGCAAGGCCAAACAGCGGCAAGAATAAAAGCCACCAGGCCTATTGTGCAGGGGATGGGGAGAAGAAGCCCAACATGGGCTCTGACACAATGGCCTTAAGCTCAAGAGCTGATCACAAGCTCTAGGCCAGAGTATTCCTTCCTGAAATACAGAGTTCTGTGAAACTAACGTATTTTGAGGAAAATTAAATGGTGGTGGTATTTTGATGGGAATTTTCTTCATAAACACCTTCAATATTCAATTGGTATTTAAAGGTGGATTTTTTTTTTTTAATGAATCAAGCCGCTTTCATTTCTGTTACAGAATGTTCAAACTGAAACCCCAGAGTGCTCTGTCCTCAGGAAATGCTGTTTGTTCTGATTTTCTATCTTATCCCTCAACAAAGTCTGAGTGCTGAAACACAGCAGGACACAATCTGTTCCAAGCAGAGGACTAACGAGGCCCACCAAAGCACCCTCATGTCCAAAACCTCCTTCAGCCACTGCCAGCACAATGCATTAACAGACTTGGATTTCTTTCAGATGATTCATCAACACCTTTCTCTCAAGTCTTTGCTCCGAAATGGGCCTGTTCCCCTTCCTTGTCCTCCCAGCCCCAAAAGTACCAGCTCATACCACTCTTCCCCTCCTTCCGTAAGGCTATTTTCTCAACTGCTTTCTGTTTCTGGGCACTGTTTACTTGGTTCCCATGCTGTGAAGACAAAACAGACCTTTTGCAATTTTCTCCTTCATCAGATCTCTTTTGAGTTCTTGCTGTTAGTTAGAATACAATCAAAAGCCAGGACCCCTGAATGCAATACAAACTGAAATTCTTTTGTCACAGCTCTTGTTGCAGCTAGAAAGCCACAAAATCTTGCAACTGACACAGCCTGAGACAACAACTGATGAGTTGAGACTGCAAGTGTCTCCTTGGCCATTTAAAACATAACTGTATTAGAGGCTGGATGTAAATGATGCATGTATGACATGTAACAGAGATACCCATTTATGCAGATCAAACCTGGTCCACATCAGAATAAAGACCATGCTAGTAATACTTGTAGGCTTGAAATATTTGTGTATCTTAGTTCCTTGCTCCTTCAGGGCATTACAGAGTATCCTGGAAAACATCTAGCATTTTGCAGTCCTCCTCTGCATAAAACAGCTGAAACCGTGCCTGTTTTTTAAAATTGCCAAATAATTGAGAGCTTCCTTGCCCGGATTCAAGCCTGAAGCCAAGTGCAGAGACCATATTCACATCCTGTTGTGGGGAAAGGGAATTCTTGTGTGAAAGAAAGAAACAAACTCTCTCTCACTGGGACAAAGCAGAGATAGGTCAAAATCAAAGCTCTTAAAATGAGTGAAGTGGTTGAAGCATAAATCTGAATAAGAAGAAAAGGTATGTTGATCTACCACAGACATATTTTCTTATTACTGTTTCTCAGATCATCTTAAAGTAACTAAATTTTCTAGAAAAAGAGGTTGAAAACTAATTACAGTTCTGCAATTCCTTTAGAAGCTCCATTTTCATGGATAAAATAAACAACAGATATTAAGTGATTCACCTACGAGGTCTTCAGACACAAATAGAAACCCATGCTAATTTTGCTTTTCCAATCAACTGATACAAGCAAAGAGACCAATGCCTCCTGGCAACCAGAGCACAATACCACTTCAGAAAGAAGAAATCCTCCTACAGATGTGATGTTCACTCCTTTTAAATGGAAAGAAAGCTTTCCCTTAAGCCATATCCTTTCTACTTCATGGAAACCCCTCCTGGAGCCAATTTTACACATCTGAGTTCTAAATTTCTTATTAGCTCTTAGGCTAATGCATATTTTTTTTTTCTCGTTTCTTGATGTGAGATGTACTACTTACAGCAGACTAGAGGATAAAGTGTTATCAGAAACAAACTGGGGCAGGGCCAGATGTTCTCATAATTCTGGATAGGCCATACGCACCTAGCTGCAGTTTTGGGCAAGGAGACATCTTCAGGTCTCTCATGCTATCAACTATAAATTATTTTTCCAATTTGTAAGCGCTCCAAGGCTTTTATCAGACACTGTTCCACACAACTTGCATTCAAGATTGCAGCAATTCACACAATGTTCCTCTTACACCATAGCTTCATAAAAGAGCAGTCTTGCAACCAAACCTTCTATTCTGGATCTCTCTTTCTGCTCCAGAGGAAAACTGCTAGTCTTCGAGTGCACCATTCAGTGACTATTTTCAAATCTTTTTCAGTTAAGCTGGATCTTATCTGCAGGCTCCTCAAGGAAGCCCAACAGTTTTTGCCTAAAAATTTATATTTGACAAGGCCCAGGACCCGCTGTTCCATTTTCTTTGTCTGTTTTCAAATTTGCTTTCAGGAAACAGTTTTGTTTTTCAGAATAACTAGTACAAAGAATTTAAACCAGTCAGATGGAAACACCTTCATGAAACTACTGAGAAAAGTCATGTAGTAATACCGTGAATCAGTTCCAGGAATTACTGAAAGTCACTTGCTATTTATTGCCTGGTAATACAGTAGTTGAGGTTTTCCGTCACTAGCTCAGTTGTGCTAAGGCTAGAAAAATAAAGAACACTTTTGCATGCTATACAAATGCCTTCTCCTGCTGGCTCACTTTGCAAAAAGTACTGACCTGGTTTTCAAGCAGACATTAGGAAAATGGGAGGACCTTTCTTTATTCATTTCGTGGCCAAACTGCTTGCAAAAAAACTAACCATGAGAGCAGGAACAAGAGGGTTAGCACAGAACTGAAGGGCAATTGCCATAATTCTACCACAATTTCAAACAAATCCTGTTGCCCTCAGTGAGTAGATGGACAGTATTCAATGTTCATTTCAACCTGCAGCTGCTTGTCCACATTGACTAGGCAGAGCCCCTCACCCTCACAAGGGCAAGGGCTGTTCAGTGGTCCCCTCTATTCTTAAGGTTATCAGCCCAGACCGCAGTGTGGCTTTCATGCTCCCAAGGAGCTGACTGTTTCCAGACAAACATACCAGTGCTCCAGTTCCTTACTGAAGCATGCACAGGATCTCAGGGTGGCATGTGTGACTGAGGACCACTTGATAAGTAAAGGCATTTTTTTCGTCTATCTGCCAAGACCTGTGTGGACATTGTACTCGAGATCTTGTGCTCAGAAAGAACACCTACATAAAAGAACTTGCTGAGGAAGCAGTGACAGCACTGCAGATTTTTCCTGTGTTGATGGTATGTTTGAGTTACATATGTCACAGATCAGAGAGAGACAGGGAAAGCTGAACTGTGAAAGAGAACAGTCAATTGGGTACTGCCCGTGTAGAGTGTCAGCATTACTTCATTACAATCCGGATGACTGAAAAAGGCAATTAATCAATTCCCCAACGTTTTAAACAGCAAATCACTCAAAAGCCGTGCACTTCTGCAACTTCACTTAACATGCCTTAGCATGCAGGAAAACAGAGGGTAAATAAATACATCCACAACACAGTTTTAGCTGGTGCAAATGATTTTTCAAAGACTGCTAGGAAAAATGTATCGTTCTCATGTTCTAGAAATGAAAGAAAAATGCAAAGTCATCCAATGGTAGACATGCCCAGAAAACAAACCAACCCAGAAATGTGTCATCTGTTGTTTGCACAGAAGAAAGAAGATAAGCAGAAGGAGTAACTCACAGTGTGTTCTCAGAGCAGCCCTCTCATCAAGAAACACAGGCTAACATTAAAGGATTACATTATTGGTGAACTTTGAGTTCTGTCGCTATTAAATTCTGCAGCACTACTCAAGTCATTTAGGGAGACCACTCAATTTGAAATGCCTCTGGTTTTGGAATTGCAATTGTTGGTTAGTATGTAATATTTCCTGCTTTCTGATATTTTGATATTTTGTTAGCAGCAAAGCTTTTGATCCCAGTGTTTCTAAAACAGGACGCAAAAAAAAATCAAGTTAACAAAAATGAACTTCCAGGTGCACTTGTGAAGTATGTTGTGTACTTTGTATGCTGCCAGTTCCTGGAAGACTCAGTTAACTCCTGTGGTACATACATTTTATGACACATATTCAGGAATATTTCAAGAACGCCCACCCGCAATCGTAAAACAGCTGTCATTGTGGCACTGAAGGAGGAAGAAAGTTATATCTTTATAACCAAGTCAGTGCTAAAGAGGACTTGCAGACTGTGGGTGCTTGTACCAGATAATAAAACTGCAGCTTAAGCTAAAATGCTAATCTTTCTTACTGAAATGCTAATGTTTCATTATTTAAATCTTCATGCTGTTAACAGCAGTGTTATAGGAGGAGAAAAGTAGAGAGGTCAAAAATGTTTCTCATTTCTTCACTCTTTTCCTGGAGAAATACCAATGAAATACAGAAGCAGAAATAAGGGCACGAGTTCTGACTGGGAGAGACACAAGATTCTCCACATCTCAGGCAGAGCAGAATCCATTCAGCAGGAAATACTCAAGAAAGACGTCTCACCAAGCACTTGTCATTCACCTGAGAGGAGAAACCTGGATCAAGACTCAGTCAAAATCAGGCAAAGAAAAGAATTTTATCAGTCTTTCACGTCTCTGTCGAGACTTTGGAGAAGGGAGAAGAGAATCAAGAGCCAATGATGTAATGCCCCACTTGGCTTCTTTCTCTAACTCCAGGAAAAAATCTGTCTGCATGAATTCTGAATAGCTGTGCCTTTCCAGCTGGTTTGCATCCTGTAGGATCTTCTGCCTCATGAAGCCTTCTCCTCTCTGGAGTATTTCACAGAATCATACAATGAATCATAGCAACATAGAATGGTTTCGGTTGGAAGGGACCTTTAAGATCACCTAGTTCCAACCCCCTGCTATAGGCAGGGACACCTCCCTCTAGACCAGGTTGCTCACAGCCCCATCCAGCCTGGCCTTGAGTGCTTCCAGGGAAGAGGCATCCACAGCCTCACTGGACAATCTCTTCCATTGTCTCACCACCCTCGCAGTAAAGAATTTCTTCCTAATAGCTAGCCTAAACCCATTTCCCCTCATCCTGTTGCTACATGCCCTTATAAAAACTCTCCCCCCAGCTTTCCTGTCGGCCCCCTTCAGGTACTGGAAGGCCACTATAAGGTCTCCTTGGAACCTTCTCTTTTCCAGGCTGAAGAGCCCTAGCTCTCTCAGCTTGTCCCCGTAGGGGAGGTGCTCCAGCCCTTCATCTTCATGGCCCTCCTCTAGACTCACTGTCCAGAGTGAGTCTGGACACAGAGCTGTCCTCCATGTCCTTCTTGTGTTGGGGGCTCCAGAACTGGATGCAGTACTCCAGGTGATGCCTCACGAGAACAGAGTAGAGGGGCAAAATCACCTCCCTCGACCTGCTGGTCACACTTGTCTTGATGCAACCCAGGATATGTTTGGCCTTCTGGACTGCAAGTGCACATTGCCGGCTCATGTTGCCTTTCAACAACCAACACCTTCAAATCCTTCTCCTCAGGGCTGCTCTCAAGCCATTCTCCACTCAGCCTGTATAATCCCAATTTTTGGGATTGCCCTGGCCCAGGTGCTGAACCTTGCACTCAGCCTTGTTGAACTTCATGAGGTTGGCATGGGCCCACTCTCAAGCCTGTCCTGGTCCCTCTGGATGGCATCCCTTCCCTCTAGTGTGTCAGCTGCACCACTCACCACTCAGCTTGGTGTTGTCTGCAAACTTGCTGAGGGTGCACTCAATCCCACTGTCCATGTCACCTACAAAATGTTAAATAGCACTGGTCCCAGCACCAATCCCTGAGGAACACCACTCATCACCAGTCTCCACTTGGACACTGAGCTGTTGATCGCAACTCTCTGAGTGCGACCATCCAGCCAATTCCTTATCCAGCCAGTGGTCCATCCATCAAATTCATTTTTCTCCAATTTGGCAACACAGATATCATGTGGGACAGCGTGAAAAACTTTGCACAAGTCCAGGTAGATGACAACAGTTGCTCTTCCTTTATCCACTGATGCTGTAACTACATCATAAAAGGCCACCAAGTTTTTCAGGCATGACTTCCCCCTGCTAAAGCTGTGCTGGTTACCACCAATCACCTCATCTGTATTTTCCATGTGCCTTAGTAGGAACTTCAGGATGATCTGCTCTACGATCTTGCCAGGCACAGAGGTGAAACTGACTGGCCTGTAGTTCCCTGGATCCTCTTTTCCTCCCTTCTTGAAAATGAGGGTTATGTTTCCCCTTTTCCAGACAGTGGAAATTTCAGCAGAATGCTATGAACCTTTCAAATGTGATGGAGAGCTTCTTAGCAACTTCATCTGCTAGTTCCCTCAGAAGCTGTGGATGGGTCTCATCAGGTCCCATGGTTCTGTGCACCTTCAGGTTCTTTAGATGGTCTCATACCTCATCTTTACTTACAGCAGGCAAATTTTCCTAGAGGCTTGCTGACTTGTGAGAGTTGCCTCTGTCATCTGGCTCTGTGAGATTTCACTGGTGTAGAGTGATCCAGTAATGACTAGTCTAGTAATACTGGTCTAGTAATGACTGGCAATGACCAGGATTTTTTCTGTGAAATAACTTTGGTTTTTCTTTCATAAGCACAGACAGGCAGACTCCAGCAGTAACAACATGCCAGACTTGGTGGAAGAGATATGAAACACTGGGGCCCTACCTTGATAGGACCTCAAGCTCAACAGAACTTTGAGGTGGAATTGATGAAATATTTTTCTTATAATGAGCTCTCCAAAGAAATCCAAAAGGCTTTCTAACTCACAAGTCCAGTTTTATTTTACAAGATTCTTGCTCATTTTTTGCAGGTCTAACCAGATACTAAGCATCTTTCAACGTCCAGGTCAGCATCTTCCAGAGTACATGCGGTTGCTCCAGAAGGAAGCAAGATTCTTATCTCTCTTCCAAATGTGTCCACGCAGCACAGTTGTTCTTATAAATGAGCTTAACATATGAGCTGAGAGCAAAAAGAAATAAAAAGTCACTGCTCACAAGTCCCCCAGATTGACAACAGGAAACCACTAACAGAATTTTCCCCTACAACACTCTGACAGCAAGTCTTTTAGTAATGCTGGGTTTCATGGGTTTTTACTATTGAGATGTATTTTCACTGAAATGGTATTAGTGTCTTTAGGTTTTATGTTAGTCTTGAATCAGCTTCTTTTTTTTTTTCAGGTGTTAATCTTTTTGACCATGAGGCAAATTGTGACTACACTAACATGCGTGAAACCCAGAACTGAAGCTAGATAACATTGCAAGTAAGTCCTGAGAAAAATGTCTTATCTTGAATGCATGTAAAATACCATTATTTTTAAAATCTTGTCCTTTAAAACATAAAATATATATATATATATATTGTGCCTGGGCCTATTCACATTCCGCACTTTATAATTCTCCTTGTTTACTTATTACACTCTCAACCAGTCTAAGAGACCAAGACATGAAACTAATCCAACTCAGGTTTATATGGCTACACCTCAACATAGGGCTCAACATTTTTGGATGTCAGTTATACCTGCTAATCAGTACAGGTAGTGGAAGCTCAGTACCTGATATGCTAATTATCTGAGGTATAGAGACAGGTGGGAGTGAAGCTGAAATACCAGGCAAGAAGGACTAGGGGAGGTGTAATACTGTATTTTTCTGCAGTTAAAAATGGTGGTGGGTATACCTGTGTGGTAGTAGAAAAGCAAATGTGAGATTTGTTCTTCACAGCAGTACATACTAATCATTGAAAAATTCTGCTGAGATGTATTACACTGCTACAGCTCTCCAGCACCAACATTTAGGTACCTCTCACCCCTTCTTTAGGACGTGTGTGAAGCTCTGACAGATCATTCTGTCTTGTCAGGCTTACCAGTAAACAGCACTGCAGTTTAGCTCTGACAGAGGAGAACAAAAACAATGCCTATGCTGAAATCCTGGCTGGCAACAGCCTGCAATACCTAAATTTTTAAGCTGAGGTGACAGGCTTTGCAATAGTTCAAAGAAAAAAGGACTGAGAAAATATGTTTTTAGTCACATGTTTGTCTTTATTGCACCAATATACTCTGTCCCTTTGGACTCGACTGCTCCTCTCAGCTCCACTTCTGATAAACACATTTGTCTCTGGATACTCTCCTAAACTCTTTTCCTGGACACATTAATTAGGTAGATAAGACGGAAAAGATATAAGCCCTCCTCTTTCTTTATTTCTTCTTACTTGATGGCCCAAACTAGGAAAGATCCCAGAAGAGAAGCCCCTGGTTTCAGGTCAGACGGATGCTCAAGAGGATGTAAACAAAAGAATTAAGCAGCTCTAAAATTTCCTACCTAGCATGCCATCACTACAAAGCCAAGTTAGTACGGGGCATACTGAGGAACACTGTATTAAAACCATCCATGTGCGGGCACTGAATGTTGCTGGTCACAGGCAAGGTGGTTACTTACCAGTCACAGAGAACCAGTCAGGCATGTGTGTCTGATCTCAGCAAGAGTTGCCATCAACATCACTGTATCTCCTGGAAGAAACACCTCGAATTCTGTAACCTAATAAACCATTTCTTACCTTATAATATGATTTTCCTAAGAAACTATATGAAGAATCTTGTGACCCAGCTACGATATGAAACAAAAAATGCTGCTAATAAATCAGTTCAGTGCATGAACCTGGTCAGAATCTGCTGGTGCTTTCGTTACTTCTGTAGTGATTTTGGGGTACTTCAAATTAACCAGAAAAGTATGGTTGGTTATGATTTCTTCCTGAGCAAACGAAATCTATAGAAACAACATTGTAAATGGAACTCCTTTGTCTCTGACCAAATTCACATCATTCAGTACAGTACTTCAGAGACACCAAGTATCCTTGTAAGTCCCTAGCTACTCCTTCCAACAACTGCTCTGAAATAAGAATAAACATATCCAACTAATGGAATAATTTCAAACTGACTAATTTATTCAAGACCACAGAACATAAGAGTAAAATCAGTCCCATCTCCTAGTCATTCCTTCTGTTTTTATGATTGACACATACAGTTAAACTAGTAGTGCTTCTAGATTTTATAATAGCTGTTGGTCACAGTTAATAACTGCTGACCTCGTCTCTATTGCTTATGAAGACAGTGAGCTTGGATTATCTGTTAACACCATTACCCAGCAAAAACTATTGCAAACTGAAACAAGTAAGTCTAGACTCTGTGCTTTTATTTATTTATTCACTGGCATGGATCCTCTAGCTTTTAAAAACCTGAAAAATGCCCTACTTTTATTTCAGTCCCTACGGTTCTGATGTGAGTAATTCTTATTATCTGTTCCTGTAATTTTAAGCATTTATTCTTTGAAATTGCCATTAATCCGCAACTCAGCTTAACGCGTTTGATTTTATGTTCCTTCTTCTAATTTGCATTAAATTTTCTCTCCTGGAAGAGAATTATTGAGGTTGTAGTGATATCTGACAAATGATTTTGGCACAAGCCGTCCCACGCTGAGCCTCGAGCTTCTCATACCCTCCTGTCAGGCACCAGTGTCTTCTTGTCAAATGTCTCCTCGTTTCAGCCTACAGCTCAGCCACAGCTCTAAAGCTAAAGATCCTTAAAACACCTAAAAAACCCTACATTTTTTCACAAAGCAGATTTAGAGTCAGAAGGGAAAGAGTACGAGATGTTTTAGCCTCTCCTGTTAAAGCTGTTCCACTCAGCAGAGGCAAAACAAGAACGTAAACCCTGCCTCCTCTCCTGATGTTATCCTTCCTTTCCATCTAGTTTATTCCAGCAGGGATCAGGCATGGTTGACACATTTGGCTCTCCCATGTGTTTCAAGATACAGATTTTTTCTAGTAACGCATATAAAGAATTACAGAAATGAAAATCTGTGCACCAGGGGTCCTCAGATATCTCTAAGGCTAAATAACAATTAAGCAAGGATCGCCAGAACATATAATTGGCAGTTAAATAGCCATGCCATCTTACCCTAGTTACTTGCAAGCGATCAGCTGGTGAGATCTGTAGAAACAGAACAGAATAGGCTACATCAAGATCATCTCCCTCCAGCAAGTGTGTTACTGCCTAAGGAAATCTGAGAAAGATTTCAGTACCACAGAGCTGCAATTCTCACTGAGTTGCAGAAAGATAATAACTAACCTGCAAGATATGGATTCAGCCAGCAGCTAGTGGGCTTTGTTTCACTGTTATCCAACTCCTATCTCCTCTACATGGCAAGATAAAAAAAAATGACCCTCAAGTAATGATGACCCAAGCCCCTATTCTGTACACTGTGTTCAAAAATGTCTTGTTCAACTCAAGCTGCCAATGGCACTCTAAAAGCAAACAGAGAATTGCTTCCCAAACTTCGTGTGTTAGTAGGTGATTGATAAAATACATCAGTGGGAAACAATCGGCTGGTTCCATAACCAGCATCATAACCAGCTAACAAGCCTAGGCACTGCTTAACAACGTCCACCACAGTTTTCAGCAACTGAGAATCTGTGCAGTGTTCTGATGACACAGCCACACACGCTCTGTCCCCGAGCACAGCCTTGACACTTGTTACTCACCACCAGTAATTTTCCCAGCATGTAGATACACCAAAATTTATCATTCAGAACAAGATAGTCATGGTGTTTGCTCAGCTGTGATTGCAGTCTCTCTCCTTGTCCAGCTGCCAACAGACACAAGAACAGATTCCAACTCTTGTCTCTCTGGCATGGCTACAGGACTGGTAAAGAAGAGACAGCTACCAAAAAAAAAATGCTAGGGCAACCCAAGGGGAGAACCTGCCCGTAAATGCAGGTTCTAGTGATCCTGACTGTCCCATCATTGTGTCTAAAGTGGAAAAAACAGGTTTCTTGTTGGACAGGAACACTGTCACAGCAGCTAGTGAAGTACTTTCTCTGGGGAGAGGATCCAGAACCTGCTGCACAGAGTTAATTTGTTTCAAGTTTTGATCTATAATCTGATGTCCAGTCTTTGAAGTTCGTCCCCTTCCAGCTGTACCACCAAACGTTCCACAAAACAAAGAAATAATGGCAGAAAAGAAGAAAGATTAGAAATCACAAAAGAGAGACATGGACGGTTTCAGAAAAAGCCTGTGTGAGGGGAAAGCTGGAAAGAAAGGAGCCATCAACACACTGCTCAGAAGCATTAATTTTCACATCACTGTTTTCGAGCAGTCATTCAAACAAACAACTTGTTTCTTGCTTGCCACTCCACATGGCAAATTTTACAGTTGTTTTGAGATGTTTCACAGAGCACAAATGAGCAAATGTGAGAGAAAGTTTGGTGCTGGAGAACCAGGAATAAAATTTGTCCATGCAAAGTTCCAAAAGCAGGTGGTGAATTTTGGCACTTCTCCGGGTACTCACCCGGCCTGATTTCACAGCAGCACTGTGCACGTACGAGTCAGCAAGGAATGAGGAAACAAACCCTCGATACAAAAAGAGAAGACAACACCCTGCACTGTGCGGTCACTTGACAAAAAAGGAGCTCCTGAACCTGGAAGCGGAATTTGCCTCACAGTTCTGTGGTGTGCAATATCTGACCGCAGCATCATGCACGCTAAAGATGTTTTTATGAGAATATCAGCCCATGTGGTGGTAGCTCTGGGCAATCAGGAAAAAAAAAAAAAAAAACCAAATTCAGCACTTCCATTTCGAATGGCATCGCTGTTATTGCACTAAATTAAAAAGGCGTTTGTTATGGATTCCAGCTCCCCTGCTGTCAAATCCTTTGCTCTTCCTTCATCTGAACCACATCAAGGGCCAAACGCTGGAATGACTGCTGAATAAAGCCATTTTGTGCACACACAATAGGTGTTCTGTTCAAGCCACTTACAGCATATTTTACAATAAATCTTTTCATTATCAGAGACATTTTAAAAATGTTTTGCCTTTAGTCACAGTTTACAGATTCACTGTGTGCTGTATTAAGTTTGGTATTTGATGCACAACACATTCTTTTAAAAAAAAACCTTAATCATTTTTAAACCACTCTATGTTGCTAGAGAAGACCAACCAGGGCTAAGCAAACATACGTTTTCATATTTAATCTTGTGTTGGTGTGCAGTAGATTCTTCCTCAGAATAGAAACCCAGGTGATAATATCTATATGGATTCAACTCCTTAATGCCATTGTTTCTTAAGGTGTTTTTCTTTGAGTCCTCTTTAAGGTGTCATCTATTGGGTATTCTAAAGGGAGCTGTGACACGTCCTTGGATGTGTTTTTTTTTCTCTTAATTCATGCTCAAGAGAAAACACCTACATTTGAGATGAGATGATTTTGTCACTGATCTTGCAAAAAAAATCCCACAGTGTTATATGCTTAAAAGTCATGCAGAGTCCCACTCATCTTGCTTGCTTAAAATTGGTTTCCTGGAACCTATCGTAGCATAAGTGTAATTAATTTCTTAGACCTCCTACCAAGAATAATAATAAAAACACAGAATAATATCTTCTGAACAAAAGCAATGCCAGACTGCCTCTCTGATCAGCTTTGTTTCTATTATTAGTACAAAATACAACAAAAACAAACTCCTACCACAGCTTCTAGTGAGAGCTTCTCTAGACTGTAAAATTTCATGCTGTCCCCCATGCTTGATAGTAATGAAATGAACTGGCCAGCATCAAAACAGTCTCCTCTTCACTAAGATCTGACATCAAAGTGACTCAACAGAAAACTCTGCCTGCTGATGCAAGACCTACAATCGGTTAACTGAAGAAGCACTTCTTCCTATATCAGAAGCCTCCTGTATATAAAAAAAGAAAAAGAAAAGGACTTCCCCCAGTCCCTTTTTCACATTGCATGTGACATAGTGATCATTACTTCAACCAGGACATCTCACCCAAAGGTGATGGAGAGCGATACAAAGCGACAGCCACCTCTTCATGTGCGTATGACTCCTTTACTCCTGGTTTCACCCTTTATCTTCTGAGAAGTGAATCTATCCTCTTTCTATCTCCACACCTCATCATACTGAGGACAGTATTGGCAAAAACTTTTCACATTTTCCAACTAAGCACCACTATATTTGCCTCAGAGTAAGACAGTGCCATGGAATGGGAACAAGCCATAAGTTGTCCCCTGCAGCTGCACCTTTGCCAGCTGCTCTCCATGAGCATGCTCCTACAGCCGAAGTTCTTCCTACTCACTGTCATTCCCCGGTTTGCAGCAAACACTTGGAGATCCCATGATGTCTAACACTTAACAGATGGCATAGAGTCCCCTTGTGAGTGAGACTGATGTCACCAAATGATGTCACCAAGAAAAGCTATTTCGGATACACTGGTTAGATGTCCCCTGATATTAGTCATATCAGAGAAATTGTGAAAGGTTCCAAAATGCAGGCAGAGTGTGTTGTTTGTTAGATGTCATTCCATACTGTTCTGTAAGCAACACAGCAAGGAGCTGTGGGGAAATTTTTTAGTACCTTAAAGCTGTTGACTCACTGCAGCTTCTATTTAGACATCTTCTAATGAGGCTTCAAAAACGTGAAGCAATGAAACTGGGGGAAAGTTATCAAATATGACTTGCTGGCCTTTCAGCAGAGAGCTACATTTGGCAGCAGTAATCATGGAGCACTGCAGCTCTGCTTCAGCTGTTTGGATATTACATGCCTCCAAGGAGCAAGTTCTCAGCAGAGGTGTAACTAGCAAGACTCGACTTCCTCTCTGCTCCTCCAGCTTGAACTCATGGTACAGGGAAAGGACTGCCAGTCAATGGGGCCAGTTCATTAAAATAAGTCTGATACCCAGGGTCAAGCAGTGACTGCAGTGCTGAATTCTACTTTGCAGGAGTGCTTGAAGATTCATGCCTGCAAATTGCTGAGGGTTCTTGCAAATAAAACCGTGGTGCACGTGACCTTTGCCATGCAGAATTATCTCCTTGCTAGTGTAGGCCCTGTGTCATGGTTGTCCCATTTTTTGGCTTGCCTGGGTCACACTGAGCAAACAGGAATTGCCTTGGGCCACATGTAAAATATAGAATAAAAGTAATGTATTTAAGTAACCAAGTTTACTTTTATGTGTATTTTTTAATTAAAACATAAAAATGAGAGAGCAACAAAAACATAAAACAAAAGGGATGTCAGATCATGTTTTTGTGAAACTAATGCATCAGGCTGGTTCAGTGGCAGTGGCTGCCATTCTTAGTGAGCTCTCGAGGTGTTCGTCAGAGATTCTGGATGAAATATTGCTCTTCGTGTACTTCATCCTTGACAAACACTGTTCACAGATGTACGTACTGCCAAAAAGGGATGACATGAATAAGGTGTGACTGTGAAGCGAGGGATATTTTCCTCTGGTAAGAGGGGGCTTATGAAAGTCTGGTAAAGAGACATGATGAAATTTTTCTTTGAGTTCAATGTCTGATTGCAACTCCATACATTCCATGTGAAAATCTGCAAGTAATGTATTTATGCCAACTGAAATTGGAGTCACAAAAATATAAGGAAAAAAAAGATTATTGTTTTTGAAATGTTGAAACCTATTCTCAAATTTATTTATCAAAATGAAAAGCACAGCTGCATATTTTTCAGTGTTCACAGGATCGTGTTTAGCCAGTGTATCAAAATGCATGAAATTATTTGTCATAACTTGAGCTTGCCATAATTTAAGTTCCATTTCAGTCACTGTTATTGCCTGAAATGTAACACAGATAAGGTCATTTTCACCTTGATGACACGTTTAACTCATGTAAATGAGCATACAAATCCACCAAAAATGCTAAATCTGTGAGCCATTTTTAATCTTCACGTTCTAGCACAATTTTTACCTTTGATTCCATAAAGGACTCGATCTCACTTTGCAAATCATGAAGTCTTTTTGGCATTTTACTCCTTTAGCCACCTTCCTTCAGAAAAGCAAATGATGACCCCATAATCAGCACCCATACTTTTAGGGAGCTAGAATTGGTGCAGATTTGGTCCCTTGGACTTTATGAAGTTGACAGCTTTGATGATTTGCATGACATTATCCATTTTCAAAACTTTTGCACATAAACTTTCTTGATGCCTGATGCAGTGATATTTCCACAAACATGAGCTACCAGTGGTAATTGCATCATCTTCTATTAATTTTATAAGTCCCTCTTTTTTACTGATCATCACCAGGGCACCATCAGTAGCTCTACCAGATATGTTTGTTTACAAAGGCTAAAGAAAACGGCTTTGATGTATTTTTTTTTAGTACTTCATACAAACTAAGAGACTTAGTTGTGTCTTTCAATGGCACCAAAGAAGCCATTTCTTTAGTAACGTTATATTTGTTATCAGTACCTTTAATGATAATGGCAAGTAGAGCCACATCAGTAGCATCAGCACCTTCTTGGAATCATAGAATCACCAAGGTTGGTAAAGACCTCTAAGGCTATCCAGTCCATCCATCCACCTATCACCAATATTTCCCACTAAGCCATGCCCCTCAGTACTACATCTGAATGTTTCTTGAACACCTCCAAGAGTTGGTGGCTCCACCACCTCCCTGGGCAGTCCGTTCCAGCACCTGAACACTCTTTTGGAAAAGGATTTCCTAACGTCCAACCTGAATCTCCCTTTGTGCAACTTGAGGCCATTCCCTCTCCTCACTCATGACATGGGACAAGAGGCTGAACCCCTCTACGAATCTGGCAGCATGTTTCTGCATATAATGACTTTTCAAATCGTGATCTTTGAAAACTGACATGATTTCCTTGCAAATTAAGCACTGTACCATAGTATTTGTCAGCACTGCGCTGCGGCCTCCCCATGTTCCAGGGCTGGGCCACTCGGTGGAGTGTAGCTGCCGCCATGATGGCACGGCAGCAGCAGGCATGGGTCACACTGCAAGCAGCAATGGGCCATGGATGGGACATGTCTACTCTCTGAACAAATATTAGTTGTGTGGGCTGTTCAGCCATTCTAGAGATCTAGAGTTATGCCAAGTAGATTTTCATTAGGATCTTAGTATCAGCACTGTAGCAAATGAAAGAATCCATATCTGAGTGAGCTTTTCTGCTGCGCTGCAGGAGACAAGGAATGGGGAGGGAGGCTATGAGGTGACTCCACCTCCTGCTGCCAAGCTGCTAGAAGTCTGACTAATAACCATTACATAGAACTGGGCAGCTTCAACTGGCACCCCAACACTTCCAGCTTCACAAAGAGCTGGGTGTGGTAGAAATGAGCACTGCAGACTGAAATTCAAGAGGCCAAGATAAACGTGCTCGTTATCAGTCCCAAACTGTCCAGAGGTCAGTTCTTTGTAAGCAAGGTCTTACTATGAAAATGCGGATATCTGGAATAGAAGAACATCTGTCTGCCTGTGACCTTGGGCCACAAGTTGCTGCGTGTCTTAATTAAATAAGTCATATTTAAAGGAAGGACATGAATTACGTGGGTCACAGCTGTCCCCTCTATGGGAAGCTGGCCTGCCTGAGTCCAGCAGTGCTGCAGGGGTGAAAGACAACAGCATATGTACTTTTAAATTCCTTTACTTTTGTTGCTCTTTCATTCTGGCCTCTTCTGTTTTTTATTTCTAACTGCTGTTTTGCTCTCTATGCATACCACTTTTTGCTCTGTTTTCTCCTCTTTTCCACTGCCTCACCACAACCACTCTCATTCCCTGCCTCTCCTTTGTGCGTAACAGAAGGTCTCTGGAACTTTCTGTCTGTGCATCTAAAGTTGGTGCATGCCAGAAGTGTCAGAACACATAAGCTCTCAAAAAACAAGGCACAAATTAAAATTGAAGCTCCTAGCAAGAAGGAGGGGTCAGTTTTGTCTTTGCCAGGTCACAGCAGTTTCTTTCCACACCTTGCTACATAGGTTGTACTAATAAATCTCAGAGCTACAAAATATGCACACAGAAGCATTATCTCTGTTCTTGGAATAGGAAGGAGTACAGTGCTTTTAGCCTCTCTTCCAGCGATATGCAAGATCTTTGTGAACACAAAAGCACATCACAGCACGCCATTTTCTGGAGCTGGCTGAGGACATTTGCTAACAGCAGGCTAATGGTTGCTCCGGGCCTTCTCTAGGCACGCAGTGCTCGGCCAATATGTCAGGCTTCCTCTAGGTGGCACACACGACTCTCCCAAAATCCACGCCCATCTCTGCGACGGCAGCTTTCAAACTGATCGCTGCAACTATTACGGGGAAAAAAAAAACAAGAGCAGTCATCGCTGGGGCTGGAGCTGACCAAATACCCCAGTGTGCCGTTGTACCTGCCTGCTCTGCTTTCTGTCACAGTTACGATGTACGTTCAAGTTTTATTTATATCAGAAACGGTGTCTCATTTCTTGCAGACGCTGTCCACTGCTGGATGGGAGCTCATCGTGCACCCAGTCTACTTTGCCCATCTCATCTGCCCAATGTATCTGAAGAATCACTTCTTGTTGTTTTTCATCTCTCTCAACAAGTTCAATTCCATCTGTGCCTTGTCTGTCCTGACTGCACATCTGGGCAGCACCCCTATATTCTTCCTAGGTGACCTATCCCTATTTCCACTACTATAATACAAGCTGCTAAAATTTTTTTGAGGGGAAGAGGGAAAAACAGATATGCAGAAAGCCATGTTACAGCTATTAGGAGAATCTTTATTTATATGGCATCTAAAGTGGTAGTGCTCTTTGTTGCTGTCACCTCTAGGCAGCATCAGTGATTCAGTTAATAGCAAGTAAGCACGTGATGACCGCAGGTCACAGCCTGCCATGTAGTCATGTGTACAGTCAGATGTGAGAGGATAAAGTTAAGATGGCAAGCAGCAATTTCGTAAGTATTCCAAGATTCTCTGGCTTCTAAGAGCTGAACAGTAAGCAACTAGCTTTTGATCTTTCACAACCTGCTTTTGGAAAACACACTTTGCTAGTCAGAAATTCTCTCCATCCAACTGAGCAGCTGGAAAGGCTACATCTGGCACAGCGTCTAGGGGACATCAAGTGCTTGGCATGCAGTACAGACATCTGCAAATGCCAAAAGCCAGTGCTGCCCTGCCCTTGGGAGGCCAGCACTGGACCAGCCACCACAGCCATGGGTTTTCTGCCAGTGATCACCGCTTTGATGTCCAGACACTAAGACTGCTGCCAGCTTGATGGCAGAAAGAAAGACATGCAGTCTGATACTGATGGTCGTCTTCTGCACAGGCAGTTGTTCTGCCGGCTGCAGAAACCTACACTTCACAAAGCAGATTTTGGTGAGGAACTAACAGAAAATCTCTAGAGCTGTAAGGTGGTAGATTTTAAAGGAGACGGCAAGAGTGTGGGGTATGATCACTCAGATGTGCCAAATTAATACATGCTAAGTATCATTACAAGATTGCACACAGCCTGGAAGATGCATTGAATGCTGTAGCAATCAGTAACGGAAGGGAAAAAAACAGCAATCCAGGTTTTACATTATTGCAAACAAGTTTTGATGTTTTTTCTTTTTTTAACTGAAGCAGATATTCCCAATCGCATTCCTCTCTTACACAAAGCCTTGAGGTAGAAACGTAACATTTTATGAAGAACTGCAAAGTGTTTAGAAGCATCTGTGTCTACAGGAATGTTACTTTGGTGCTGTGACAGGTGGGCCCAGTGCCATTTCAGCAGCAACAAAACATGAAACGCTTGTGTTTCCAAAGTAATTGCCTCCTTCGTGAATATGTAACTGAAAAACAAACACATGTTCTTGATTGCAGCTATCATGGGCCACAAACAGAGCAGCATGTGATAACTCGTAACACCAATGGCAGCTGGCACTTCTGCACCAGCAGGCACAACAGAGCTGCACACCCAGTCCATGCACAGCAGTTGCAGAGGGGGATCCAGGAGCTGTCCCTGCCCTGAAGCAGTATGACACTGGACAGTTGCTCAGTGTCACAAGTCACCCTGAGCTGCTTTGATTCACAGAACAAAGCACACACACCCGTGCAAAGTACCATGCCTGTAGTCTTTTCCCCATATTGAACATACATGTGGCTTACAGTCAGAAAAAGCAGCATCAGTGTGATGAACGTTACAAAGGACAGCGGAGCTACAGAGTGACCATCACATCTGACCAAAGGTAAGTAGACATGTTAAGAGGCATTTTGTAATTTAATAGCACGAGGAACGAGGCTATTCAAGTAACTACTTTTAAAAGAGTATCTTAAGATTGCGGTCAGTACGGAGTCTACTGCCGCCCGGGTGGTTGGATTTCCAGCATCACAAGGTCTTTTCCACAGTAAGAAGATTACTTAACCCACCTCTCTAACCTGTAGAAAACCAGCATTATTATTCTATATCATTTTATCATAGCTTCTGTAGGAAAATGCTGCATGATACAAATTTAACATGGTTTACTACTGTGGGAAAAAAAAAAAAAGAAGGAGAAGAAGAAGAAATGTGCCCAAGTTGGGGCTTTAATGACAGAAACAAAATCGTCTGCAGCTAGATCAGGTTGCTGAGAGCCTGGTTCTGTCTGACTTTGAATGTCTGAAGGAAAGGGACTTCCACCACACCTCTGGGTGAACAGCTCCAGTGCTTCACTGTCTTCTTCTCTCTGTCAATAGTAAGTTTCAGCAGCAAAGCCTGGAGCTGTGATACACACCTTCTGAAAAATCTGCTGAGAGAGAAAAGAGGCCCATCCAGAATAAATAAATAAATAAAAATGACAGAAGGTCGAACTCCATATTATGCTGTTTCCTCTCCTCTGTCATCCTCCTGCAGCGTGGAAACCTATGCTTAAGCCAACATAACCCTCATTTTTTTTAATCAAACCCTGAGATGCCTGCTGAATTCCCAAATTTCTGCACTTCAGCCAAAGCAGAAGAGATTTAAAAGACAAGTGGAAAAAAAGACAAAGCCAGTGAGCAGACTTATTTTTCATGTTTGGAAGAGACTGAATACAATTGGAAAGTAAAGTAACTTTCCATTGTGGTGGGGTGGGGGGAACCGTATGAAGTTTGAGGGAAATTATGGCTTGCAAAGAGGCAAGGAACTGTAAGTTTAACATTTGGCAAGAAGCTTCTTGAGGAATTTGTATGGTTTTCATTTTCAGCTTAACATTTACTGCCATCATTTAATGAATGTTGTGCAGAAACAACGCTGTGGTTAAAGTCAAACCATTTCTCCACTACTCTGGTGAATTTTTGAGCAGTTTAGCATGGCAAGTCCAGGGAGTAACATTATCCTATAGGCCTTTTGATAGCCCCAGTATCTGGGTTTATGCAATTGGGTAGAAGAAAGATCTTGGCTTTTTGCAAGAGGCTTGAAAATATTGCCTCAGCAGTTGATATAATTAATAGACACACTAACAGTCACAAAAATGTTTGAGTTTTCAAGTGTAATCATTGAAAGCATGACTTGTATTGGGCTTGACAACAGCTAGTGAACAGCATATACCTCCAGTAGTTTGCCAGCCCTATTGGGAAGGCCAGGCATGGTACGCCTAGCAATTGACTTTCAAGATGCTCTACCGAGGAGGGTGAGCTGAAGGGAAGGATAATTTCTAATGCTTTTTATTTACTTAAAAATTCATGGACTGGAAAAATTAATTTAAGACAAATTCTGTGCAAGTCAGCTCCTAAAATGTGTCTTGAGCTCCTTGTGTCTCTTTCTCAAAGGTTGAGCAGGCACGGCTAGCGAGTGGAAAATCCAGAAACACACACTGAATTCTCAGCTAGAAGAGCTTCCTCTGCAATCAGCCATTAAGATATCTGGACAATAACTGAGGACATTAATAAGCCCTTGGTGTCCATAGGGTCAGGGAAATCAAAATGTCATATTTTAAGATTTCTGTATGCTGATACAATGCACTAAAGTGCATCTCCTATCCTTAGTTCAAATAATTCACGCCCTGTAAGTGTGTGTTGACAGGAAATCTTCCTCCTTTGTTCCCAGTGGAGATATAAATATAAATCTACAAAAAATCTACATAGCTGTAGAGATACAGCAACTGATAAAGTTAACTTATTGCAAGACTGTAGATTCCCAACATGTCACTGTATGCAGCTGAACGGTAGTAAAAAATCAGTACACTTTTAGCAGCTAAACTCAAGTACATTGTGTTCTATCAAATAGAAAAAGCTAACACAGCGTGAGTGATTCTCCAAATGAATCTGACAGATGCGATCAAGCTTGAGCAGAAGAGTTGTTATTAGCATATATATATGTATAGGACTGGAACAAAAGTTTAATTTAAGGCCTGCTAATTTTATGTAATTCAATAACTTACTTAACTGGTATGATATTTAACAGTATCTGGTTGCTGGCAGTCCTGATGCAAGGGAAAACAAATACAAGAGAGAGTCCTTCCAGGAAAACAGTGGCTGCAGTTTCTAGTGGGTGGATCTTCAGACAGAGAAGATGGTCTGATCTTATCTCTGAGGCTGACAATGAGCCTTCTGGTTCTCATGCACAAGAGATAAGTAATGAATACCATAACCACAACTAGAGGGGCACTGCCTCCACACAGGTGGAGGAAAGAGGTAATTGGGTTTATTGGACTGTGTGGATTTGTTGGTCTGGTACATCTGAACCACAGAAATATGAGGCTATGTTGGACACCAGTGCACAGTGTACTCTAATGCCATCAAGTTATATAGGGGCAAAACCCATCTATATTTCTGGACTGACAAGGGGATCCCAGGATATAAATGTATTGGAGGCCAAAGTAAGCCTAACAGGAAATGAGTGGCAAAAGCTGGTCCAGAGGCTCCATGCATTCATGGTATAGATTATCTCAGGAGAGGATATTTCAAGGACCCCAAATGATATCAGTGGGCTTTTGGTATAGCTGCCTTGGAGATGGAGGACATTAAGCAGCTGTCTACCTTGCCTGATCTCTCAGAGGACCCTTCTGTTGTAGTGCTGCTAAGAGTAGAAGAACAGCAAGTGCTGATTTGCTACTACAGCAGTGCACGAGTGGGAGTGTCAAACCAGGACTCCCTAATTCCCATTCTTCAGCTGATTTATCAATTGGAGAACCAAGGAGTAATGAGCAAGAGTCACTCACTCTTCAGTAGTCCCATATGGCCAGTGCAAAAGTCCAGTGGAGAGTGGAGGCTAACAGTGAACTATCATGGCCTGAATGAAGTCACACCACCTCTAAGCACTGCTGCACTGGATGTGCTAGAACTTCAATATGAACTGGGATCAAAGGCATCCAAGTGGTATGCCACAACTGGCATCACTTACGCGCTTTTCTCACTCCCTCTGGCAGCAGAATGCAGGCCACAGTTTGCTTTTACTTGAAGGGGCATCCAGTACACCTGGAATCGACTGCCTCAGAAGTGGTAACACAGTCTCAGCGTTTGCCATGGGCTGATCCACACTGCACAGGGGGAAGCTCCTGAACATTTGCAGTACATTGACAACATTGTATGGGGCAACACAGCAGAAGTTTTTGAGAAAGAGAAGAAAATAATTCTAATCCTCTTAAAAGCCAGTTTTGCCATAAGGGAAAGTAAGGTCAAGGGACCTGCACAGGAGATCCTATTCTTAGAAGTAATTTGTCAAGGTGGACATCATCAGATCCCCACAGATGTGATCAGTAAAATAACTAAAACTGCTATGCCTCCACCAACTATTAAAAAGGAAACACAAGCTTTCTTAGGTGTTGTGGGTTTCTGGAGAATGTGTATTCCAGATTACAGTCTGATTGTAAACCCCCTCTATCAAGTGAAGAAGAATGAATTCACAGGGGGTCCTGAGCAACAACAGCCTTTGAACAAATTAAACAGGAGATGGCTCATGCTGTAGCCCTTGGGCCAGTCTGGGCAGGACAAGATATGAAAAATGTACTCTATACTGAAGCCAAGGAGAATGGCCCCACTCGAAGCCTCTGGCAGCACAAGGAAGAAAGAGAGAAAGGAAAGAAAGGAGGAAGGGAGGAAGGAAGGGCGAAAGAGAGGGAAGAAGGGAGGAAAAGTGAGAGAAAAGGAAAGGGAGAGGGGATGAGAGAGGGCGAGGGGAAGGGGAAGGGGAAGGGAAAGGAGAAGGGGAAGGGGAAAGACAAGGGAAAGAGAAAAAGAGAAATAGAGAAAGAAAGAGAAATAGAGAAAGAAAGAGAAAAAGAGGAGAAGAGAGGAGAAGAGAGGAGAAGAGAGGAGAAGAGAGGAGAAGAGAGGAGAAGAGAGGAGAAGAGAGGAGAAGAGAGGAGAAGAGAGGAGA